>QRFJ01000304.1:63563-499773 GCA_006176705.1 Cocos nucifera
TAATAAAATAAAATAAAAATTTTTGGATGCTTATACAATGCAATGGGTAAGATATCTTTATAAAACTTAGTCTTACTTAGTATAAATAGTTTCCATCTAAAAGAATCGGAGTGAACCAAGTCTTGAACTACGTTCCTCTGATTTAAACTTCAATTACCACATATATAGTACAAAATTCTTCATCGCGAGCCTATACATTAGTAGCCTTATACATGTATCTTGATTTTACATGAGAGTTACTAGAGATTGCCCAAATCTCATATTCATGGTCATGTACAAATATTCTCATATAGGTGAGCCCCTCCAGAGATATGTGTAGAGTCGCATCTTATGAAAAATATCATATTGGATCTCATTCAAAACTACAATTCTTCCTTAACTACTACACAAGAGTATTAAACACTATAAAGATAGGATTTATATTAGTTTAAGATATGCTTTTTGATCAACCAATTAGCTTATTATTACCATATTGAACCTTCTTCAAGGGATCTCCTATCATAAAAGTTGGGTTTTCATTATTGAAAGGTCCATTATGGGCAAAGTTCTATCTCTCTTGATGTCTCAAGGATCTTATCCTGTTCAAGCTTTTAGTAAGGCAATTAGCAAGATTTTGATCAGATCTTATAAAGTTTAGTACTATAATATTATTCTTTTGTTGCCATCTAATAGACTTTTGTCTCAATTGTACATGTCTATTAGTTTTAGAATTTACGAATTTCTTTTTATAAAAGTCAATTCTAGCTCTAGAATTATAGTGAATATATATATGAGGAATAGAAGTTGTATCAAAGGAATAGATAACCATAAAATTTTTAGCCACTCAGCTTCTAAAAATGTGATATCAAAGGCTATCAACTTTGCCTCTATAGTACTTTTAGCTATTATAGTTTGCTTCACAGATTGCTAAGAAACATCACTATCACCAAAAGTAAGGATACATCCAAAAATAGACTTAATATCTAAAGAATCAGATATCCATTTGACATCACTATATTTCTTAAGAATAGTAGGATAACCAACATATCTAAGCTCATAAGATATATATAGTACCTTTAAGATGTCGGAATACTCTTCTAAAGTAATCTATTGAGATATATTAGGGTTACTGATATACCTACTCAATTTAGAAACAATATAGGCAATATCAGATCTAGTTCTATTGGCTAGATACAAGTGTGATCCAATAATTTAAGCATATCTTTCTTTATTCACGGAATTACCAGTATTCTTTACTAATTAAACACCAGGATCATATGTTGTAGACACAAGAGAATAATTTGAATATCCAAATTTATCTAAGATTATTTGAGTATAGTGTGATTGAGTTGGATAAGAGAAATTAAATGATATAATAATTTTCATATCTAAGATTATATTAGCTTGACCAAGATCTTTCATATCAAAGTGATTTCATAATAGAGTTTTGATATCATTAATTAAATCAATATTAGGTGCTAGTATCAGTATATCATCTATATATAGACAAAGAAGAATATATTGATCATCAAATCTCTTATAATATAAATAATTAACAAAGTTATTTATTTAAAAATCATGTATAAGAAAATAATACTATATATTAAATTTCTCATGTCATTGCTTAAATGCTTGTTTCAGCTCATATAAAAACTTAACTAGCTTGCATACTTCATTTTCTTGTCCAGGCATAAAAAAATTTTTAGATTGTCTCATATAAATATCTTCTTCTAGATCACCATAAACGAAAGCAGTTTGACATTCATTTAATAAATAAGAAGTTCATTAATAGAAGCTAAAGCAAAAAGAACTTAGATGTGCATATATGAGCAATAGATGAATATATGTCAAAAAAATCAAAGCCACATTTTTGACCAAAATCTTGAGCTATAAGCAATGCCTTGTACCTTTCCATAGATCTACTTATTAGGTTTCTACTAATCTCGAAAATATGCTGGACACCTTATAGAGTGAGTGTCTTTCTAGATGTCAGCCTTAGTTTGACGGCTCTAACCTTTAGCATATTGGCAGACATTCTATCTCCTACAGTTATACTTTCTCTACTTAAGTCATAATACAAACAAAACTAAGCTCTATTGATATAAATATGAATATTAGCACCAGAATCTAACCACTAGTCTAAGTTTAAGAAGGTAAGGTTAAGAGTAGGTACAAAAATTACTGACTTGAAGGTAGCGTTTGAAGGTCCAGCCTTTATTATATTGATTTGAGACTTAGGCTGATTTGATTGGTCCTTCTTATAAGTAGTGACATTTTCTTTCTTCCTATAATAGTAATCAAGCTAGATGGTTATTCCGACCATAGACATAGTAGAATCTTCCATCATTATTCTTCTTATTCCATTTTGACTGATCAGGTCTAGGTCTGCCTTTAGGACCTTTACCCTTGGACTTAAAATTCCTTTCCTTAGGTTCAAAGTTGCAGTTTTAAAATATTGTCTAGATTGATGACCCTTAAAGTAATAACTTAACTTGAGAGTTAACCTCAATTAAGTTAACTTTGATTTACAGCTGATTCTCTTTAGCCTCCCAAAGTGGGTATTGGTCTTCTATTCTAATAGATTGGATGACTGATCTAAGACAAAGTGTTTATTGGATTTTTCTAAGTTCTTGGACAAATTTAGACCAAGAATATGGTAACTTATCAATTAGATAAGTGATTTGGTAATTTTCATCTAATACGGAGTCACCCCTATGGATCTTATGGATATAATTTTGAAATTGGTGGATTTGGTTATTGATAGGGATGTTGTCTATAATTGTTAAATCTGCAATAGTAAATCTTTGAGCACCTTCATCATCTCTAATGTAGGCATCTTTTTAAGGCATACAAAAAATCTTTAGCAGTCTTATACTTTCTATAGGTTTCATACAATTTATCTAAAGGACAGCTATTTAAGAATTCTAAACCTACAATGAAACTTAATTTCCTCTAGAGATTTGTCCAATACAAGTTGAGTATTTGAAGATTTAGAAGAGGATCTTTTTGAAGGATAAAAGGGATTTTCCCCTATAGCAGATATCAGAGTTCTGAGCCCAGTTTCTAAATGTTCTTGCCATCTAGTAAATCCCAAGCCATGAGATTTTTCAAACTTGAGACTAGAGGCATCATCACTACCCATTAGAAGAGATTTAGGAGAGAAAATTAGAGAAGAAAAGATGAAATAAATGAGCTACAAAAGAAACCACTACAAGAAAATAGAGTATTATTCATGGATAATAGTGACGACATTTTTGCTATCGCTAACAATAGGTATTAGCGACAAAATTAATAATGGTGATTCTGTTGTCACAAATATTACTATTTATCGAATGCTTTAGCAATGGATGCTTAACCATCTCTAATAATTATTAGCGACAAAAGTTATGATGGTAGTGCTATCACTATTGGTATTAGCGACAGTATTGAAGAAGATGATTAGTCATTGTTAATACTTAATAATTTAATTTTTTAATTAGGTTTTATCATTATTAGCAATGATAGATTATTATTAGTGATGGCCTTTTATCATCACTAATAAAAGTTAATTTTATTTTTTTTAAAAAATTGATTATAAGATTATTAGTGATGAAAAAAGACATTGCTAATATTAATAATTTTTTTAAAAAAAATATTATTTAAATTTTTTTAAATATTTTTTCAAAATTATTAGAGACGGTAAATTGAGCCATCATTAATAGTTGTCAATAATTAGTTAATTTAATTATAATTATAATTATTTTTTTTAAAAAAAAATTAAATTTATTAGTGATGGTTTTTCTTTCATTAATAGTCAATAATGCATCACTAATAAGATATTAGCGATAGCAGAATCACTGTCACTAAATTTCGTCGCTAATTTTAATTTTTTTTATTTTTTTTGAATATGATATAATTTTAAAATTTAAAGTACTTCTTCATCATTTATTATCTAAATAATTATCATCAGTATATTGCCATAAAAAATTATCTCGATTCGATAGCCCTAGCTATATCGATTAATAAAATTTAATTTCGATGGCCACGAACAACAGTACGATGATCTAATAGATAGAGATCATCGAAAGATCCAAAAATTTATGATGACGATCTCGATGATATTTATAACACACTATCAAAATATCACTTCAATCAAATATTATTATCATGATCAATTTAGCTTGGAATATTTTGATCTATTAAATGGAAAATGAATGATCAAAAGGCTAAACGACATTCGATTATAAGGCTTTTTTTAGATAAATGATCTTTGCTATGTCGAAAATGCGCACTCTTCCCACACGGATTGACGTGGCTATCGGTGATTAGCCAAACAATAAGAAAGTAGTTCTCAGAGATTAATACGGAAGCACGATCAAATAATTCAAGAAATAGAGAAGAAGAGATTTTTAAGAGAAAAAAGCTTTTATTCAGTATATTTCAGCACCATTACAATCTTGACTTATTTTCAGTATATATACTTTACAAAGGGTCAAGCCCAAGCTCATAGAAAAATTCTTCAAATCCAAACAACCCACATATACAAAATAATAATCCACAAAAACTGAGCCGACTCAATCTGTCCAGGGAGAAAAGAGCTTTTATTCAGTATATTTTAGCACTATTATAACCTTGATCTATTTTCAGTATATATACTTTACAAAGGATCAAGCCCAAGCTCATAGAAAAACTTTTTAAATCCAAAAAATCCACGTACACAAAATAATAACCTACAAAAACTGAGCCAGCCCAGTTTCAGACTGAGCTGGCTAACCTGCGACTGGGTCGGCTCCATTTGAATTTTTTTTTTGAGACCTAGCCGACCCAGTTTTGGACTGAGCCAACCCAGTTTCCAACTTAACTAGCTCAGTCTCTGGGTGAGTCGGCCTAGTTTCTAAACTTTGCTGGGAGAGCTGATTTTTCTTCTGGCTCGCTTTCATCTTTTTATGATCTGTCTTCTCATATTTTCAAGACTTAGGAGTGTCACTTCTGAGCTCACATTCTCCATTTTGGTGCTTCCAAGTTCTTGTGAACTCATCTCTTCTCAATAGATCCATCCATGCCATACATCTCTGAAAGCTATCACTGGAGAGTACCTTCATGAGTGCATCAGATTGATTCTCCTTGGTATGGATCTTCATCAATTCTACTTCATCTTCCTCCATCAGCTCTCTGATCTTGTGGTACCTCACGTCTATATGCTTTGTGCGCGCATGATAGACTGGATTCTGTGCCAACAACAGAGCACTCTGACTATCACTGAATTGTATAACTTTGCTCTGCTTCACCCCCAACTCATCAATCAGTCTTCTAAGCCAAAGGGCTTCTTTTGCAGCCTCCGTTATCCTAATGTACTCAGCCTCTATGGTAGACAAGACCATAATTGACTGAAGGATTGATCTTCAAGATACAGATCCACCATATATGTAGAAGAGGTATCCAGTAGTAGATCTTATATCAAGATCATCAACATAATTTGCATCAACAAATCCTTTTAGAGTATCTGAACCTTCACACATCTTCATAGATTATTCTCCAAATCCTTCCAGCTGTCCACCAAATACCAAACCATAATCCCTTGTTTCATACAGATATCTCAATATCCATTTCATTGCTTTCCGGTATTTCTTCTCAGGATTAGCCATATATCTACCAACCGTGCTCACTGCATGTGCTATATCTCATCTACAATACATCATAGTGCACATCACACTGCCTACAGCATTTGCATAAGAAACTCATTCCATATACTCTCTCTCCTCTTCTTACTGAGGGCTCTGTAATTTAGAGAGACATATGGCTCGACAATGGCATCCCTGTAGGTTTGGCCTTCTCCATCCCAAACCTCTTCAGAATCTTTTGGATATACTTTTCTTATGATAAATGGAGCATTTCTTTGCACCTATCTCTGCAAATATTCATTCTAAGGATTTTCTCAGTTAAACCCAAATTTTCATCTCAAACTCAGATGATAATATCCTTTTCAATCTTTTCATAGCATCCATGTTTCTACTAGCTATAAGTATATCATTTACATATAATAATAGGTATAGAGCATCCTCCTCATCTACATCCTTGACGTAGACACAACAGTCATGTTCACATCTATTAAAACCCTGGCTCAAGATAAAGCTATCAAACCTTCGATACCACTGATGAGGAGATTGTTTCAAGCTATACAAAGACTTTCTGAGTAAACACACTTTTTCTTCCTATCCCATCTCTATGAAACCATCTGACTACATCATGTAGATTCTTTCCTCCAAAGTTCCATGAAGAAAGGCCATCTTCACGTCCATCTATTTTAATTTCATGTTATGCTATGCTACCAATGACAGCAAAATTCAAATAGATGTATAATGCACCATAGGAGAGAAAAATTCTGTGTAGTTAATCACTTCCCTTTGTGAGTATCCCTTTGTTATCAATCTTATTTTGAATCTAACTCCATCTTATTCTGAAGGTGCTTCTTTCTTTGTGAACATCCACTTTGAGCCAATAGGTCGAGCACCCTCTGAAAGATCCATCAGCTGCCATGTCTGATTCTTCTCAAGTGATTCCATCTCCTCTATCATGGTCTGTATCCATGAATCATGATCCTCACTCTTCATGACCTCTGCATAACTTTTTAGATCTCCATTAGTAGTGATGAGTATATAGGAGATAATCTCATCAATGTCATATTTGACTGATCTCCTAATAGTATGCTGGGGCTTCTGCAAAGTCACTTTCACTGGTACATCTCTGCTTGATGTCTGTGACTGCTCCTACACATCGTCTGAACTGTCGACCCTTCATACTGATTTTCAATCTGAGATAATACTTTTCTGTCCAACTCCACCTTAATAAGAACACTCCTGTAAGTGGATATAACCTATATGCCATCATTTTCTGACTGACCACCACTGTTCACCTCTATTTTTTTAGTTTCATCTATCCTAGACCTTCTCAAGATGCTCTTCTCATCAAAGATAATATCCCTGCTAATCACTAACTTCTATGCCTGAGAGTCTCACAGCAGGTATTCCTTGACTCCTTGTGGATACTCTATGAATGTCATTTTTTGAGATTTCGGATCCAATTTGCTCCTCTCGATTGCCTCCACATGTGCATAGACTGTGCAACTGAAGACTTTCAGATGGCCAAGCTTCACCTTCTTTTCACACCAGACCTCCTCTGAAATGCCTTCATTCAGCTTATAATGAGGGGACATGTTCACAAAAAAATAAGAAAAAATTAGAGCATCATCCAAAAAAACTTTGAAAGTGATGTCTACAGCCTCAAACTCCGTGCCTTCTCAGTCAATATCCGGTTCATCCTTTCTGTGACACCATTTTGGTAAAGAATCATCTTTACCGTGTAATGATGTTTGATGCCATTTTCCTCACAGTACCTCCTAAACTCCAGGCTAGTATACTCCCCTCTATTGTCTGACCTTAGATACTTCACCTGTCTTTCTGACTTATTCTCTACTTCAGCTCTCCAAGCTCTGAATCGGAAAAATACATCTGATTTTTCTCTAATCAAATAATCCATATCTTCTTTGAGAAATCATCAATGAAAGTGATAAAATATTTTGCCCCACCTCTAGCTGATACAGGAGCTGGTCCCCATACATCCGAGTGCACTAAATCCAGCACTCTCTCGCTGTGCTTGGTACTTCTGGCAAACTTCATCCTATACTATTTGCCAAAGATGCATGGCTCATAAAGATCTGTGTCCTCCTTCTTTAGGGCTGGGATCATACCGCTTCTGCTTAGTTCAATGAGCCCACGGTCACTCATATGATCCATCCGATAGTGCCACAACTGATATAAAATCTGCTCCTCCTATGCCACTGCTAGCACCTCTGCACTATTATTTAACACTGAGCCTTCCATTTCATAAAGATTATTTTTCAATCTTCTACCTCTCATCACTACTAAAACTTTTTTGAAAATTTTCAAACATCCACTCCCAGCCTGGCTACTAAAAGCATAATCCTACTCCTTCAAATAGCCCAAAGAAATCAAATTTTTTTTCAACTCTGATACATGTCTGATATTTGATAATGTACGAATGATCCCATCGTACATCCTCACTTTGATAGAGTCAATTTCAGCTACTTTGCATGGATGATCATCTCCAAGACTGACACTTCCATCATCGACCTTCTAGTATGTAGCAAACCACTTTCGATAAAAAGTATAGTGATGTGAGCATGCTGAATCCAATATCCATATAGTATCATACTCTATGGATCCATCTGATATAACTAGCAGGTCTTCTCCACTGCTCACAGAAGATATATCATCTCCCTTGCTGGCCTTCCCTTTTTTTAATCTCAGAAGGGGACAATCTCTCCTTAGGTGTTTAGGTTGATGATATTTATAACATTTCAATGTCATCTTTCTCTGATCGTGAGACTTTGACCCATCCTTTGATTTTTCTCTTGTCTTCTTCTTTGATCTTTTCTGTCTTTCATTTACAACCAAGATCTCAGACTTAGGGTCTCCCTATAGATCTTTTTTCTTTGCTCATTTGATCTGAGCACACCAACAATCTCTTCATAGTTTAAGATCTCTTTTTCATAAACTAAAGTTGTTATGAGACTATCATACGAACCTGGGAGAGAACATAATAGCAGCAATGCTCGATCCTCCTCGTCGATCTTCACATCCAAACTCATCACCTCAGAAAACATCTGATTGAATCTTTGGATATGTGCAATAAGATCTCCACCTTCGGGCATCCTCAGACTATATAGCTATTTCTTCAACCATAGCTTATTCATCATGTTCTTTCCCATGTATGTGTTCTCCAGTCTCTCTCAGAGCCTCTTTGCCATAGTTTCTATGCGAACATCAGGGAAAACCTGATCGACCAAGCACATCCGAATTGTACTAAAAGTAATTTTCTCCAACTCTTTCTAATCCTCAGCACTGATCTTTTTCGGCCTTTTCTTTTATCAAGACCTTATGGATCCTCTGCTGAACCAACAAGTCCTTTACTCTTTGTTGCCATAGAGTAGAGTTCTTCTTGCCATCGAACTTCTCAAAATCCATCTTGAATTCACTTGATCCCATGACTTCAAACAAGTCAACAACAAATCCCTAACATCCTTCACGATCTCACATACCTGCAAAACTATCCTTTAAAGAAGATCTAACTAGCCCTAGATTCTCTTTCCAAACTTCTATATCACCATTTCTCCATGTAAACAATCTCCATCTCAATCTAGAGACAACCATGAAGCAAACTAAAAGTTTTAGGATAAAATCTGATGCAACAGATTCTGAATATAGTAAACCCTAGGTGTCTTCCTTTCTTCCATGCAACACCGCTTTGATACCAAATATCAAAAATACGCGCTCTTCCCACATGGATCGATGTGACCATCGATGATTAGCCAAGCAATAAGAAAGTACTTTTCAAAGATTAATGCGGAAGCATGATTAAATAATTCAAGGAATAGAGAAGAAAAAAAGAAGAGATTTTTGGAAGAAAAGAGCTTTTATTCAGTATATTTCAGTACCATTACAATCTTGACCTATTTTTAGTACATATACTTTACAAAGGGTCAAGCTCAAGCTCAAAGAAAAACTTTTCAAACCCAAACAACCTACTTACATAAAATAATAATCCACAAAAATTAAGCCGACCCAGTTTTAGACTTAGCCGGCTAACCTACGACTGGGTCGGCTTAGTCCCAAACTGAGCCAACCCAGTTGTGTACCATGCCAATAGTCCAAAAATACTACTTTCTATCTGAATTTTTTTCTGAGACCTAGCCGATCCAGTCATGGATTGAGCTGGCTCAGTTTCAAACTTAGTTGGCTCAGTCTCAGGGTGAGCCAGCCCAATTTTTGAATTTTGCTAAGAGAGCTGATTTCTCTTCTGGCTCGCTTCCATCTTTCCATGACCTATCTTCTTATATTTTCAAGACTTAGGAGTGCCACTTCTGAGCTCACATGCTACTAATTTAATCATTTGTATAGTGGTGATTATAAAATTCAAACCATATATATATGAACGATCCAAAACTATATATCTCTTGATACTCATTCTTAAAGTCTTTAAGTAATTATACTTATGCTTTTATAAGATTTGCTTAACATGGATGATTCATATATGCGTGGTTTGAATTTTATGATCATCATTATATAAATGATTAAAGTAGTAGCAAAGATCATTTATTTAAAAAATCATCTTACTTGGATGCCGTTTGGTCTTTTGATTACTTATTTTTATTTAACGATCCAAATCATTCTATGCTAAATTGATCATGATAATGATGTTCGGTTGAAGTAAAATTTTGATAGTACTATAAATATTATTGAGATCATCGTTGTAAATTTTTAAATTCATCGATGATCTCTATCTATCAGATCATCATGCGGTCATTTATGGCTGTTGAAACTAAATTTTATTAATCGATAAGCTAGGGCTATCGAATCAAGGTGATTTTTTGTGATGATACTCTAACGATGATTATTTAGATAATGAACAGTGAAGATGGACTTTAAATTTTAAAATTATATTTTATTTTAAAAAATAGTAAAAAAATTAAAAATTAGCGGTGGCATTGTTGCCATTGCTAATAGTCATATTACCGATAGAGTAAAATTATCAAAAATGGTATTTTTCCATCATTAATAAGTAATTTTATTTTTTAATATATATTTATAATTATTAGCGATGAAAATAGTCATTAGCGATGGCATACTATCGTCGCAAAGAATTATATTTTAAAATATAATTATTAACGACTATAAAATTATTACCAATGGTGTTTTGCCATCGCTAATAAGTTTATAATTATAAGTGATGAAAAAAATTATTAGCAATGATAATTTATCATTGCTAATAAGCTTCCTGCCTTTGTTTTCCTCCACCCCACCATGTGCCCTCATTTTCTCCCATTCCACCACCCCTTCATTTTTCCACCCCCACCACCCCCCTGCATTTTTATCCACCACCACCACCCCCTCACCTTCGCCCTCCGATCCTTCCGTCATCCCCTCTCCCCTGCCCTCTGGTCCCCGGCCATCCCCCTATCTCACTTGCCTCCAGTCCCCATTTTCCCCTGCCACACCGCCAGATCCAGCATCCCTAAGCATCCGATCGCCTTCCTGAGCCACCGGCCCACCTCCCCAAGCCCCTGGTCGCCTTCCTCCTCTTCAAGCCCCACGCCACAAGCTCTCGACCTCCTCCCGTCACCCAAAAATCTCAGCCCACCTCCCTCGACCCACCTCTCTGCAACCGCCTTCCTGAGCCCTAGGCCACCTCCTACCTCCTCGGCTGCCTCCCACTCCTCTTGGCCCACCTCCCCCAACCCACCTCTCTACAGCCGCCTCCACGAGCCCCCGACCTCCTCCCCTTGGCTACACCCAATCCGTCTCCCCCCAGCCGCCTCTCCGAGCTTTCGACGCGAGCCAATGGCTGCCTCCCACCTCTGAAGCATCTCCCACCTCCCCCAGCCCACCTCTCCGCAGCCAGCTCCTCTAGCCCCCAACCTCCTCCTCTCGACTGCACCCAACCTACCTATTGAGAATTGCATCCTAAAACTAATCATTTAGCTTGTAGATGATTGAGATCATTCTTGTAATTATATATGAATCATACATTAATAAAAGTTATTTGACATTTTTCATCATAAGATTGTATATCTTCTTAATCGAACTCTTTTGTTATGATGAAAAGTCATAAGAACTACTAATACAATAAAGGAGGATTTATCATTTAGTTCTTAAACTAGTTCATGATCAAATGATATATTATTAATAAGAATGATAATTATATCAAGTATAAGTCATTGTGTACCATATGAGTTGGTTATCCTCCTAACCAAGAAGTATGGAAACACTGGTATGGCATGCAGGTGGTTTACAGATCTGCACTAAATGTGATCAGTTCTGAAGTACTCTACTGTCAAGAGTGTTCTTTAGAGGGATATGGATATAAATATCTCTCTGACCTGAGATCATTATGGTGACTTACAAGCAACTTACTATACTTTACTGTTGGACTATCTAAATTTTTAATTCAATGATGAAAGATTTTTGGATGTAGTCAAGTACTTGTTAAGTCGGTGCATGAGTCAAAATAGGATTGACCACTCCAAGTAAAATTGGAGAGAATATCTTAATGTATTTTAATTTAGCAAAATCTTGATCAGGATAATCCTTGTGAGAAATTATAGAATTGAGACACCATAACGATGTACTGATTAAGAGTTGACAGTAAATTCTGAAGTCATCCTAAGCATTAAGGGTTAAAAGAATTAATTATATGGTAACCATATGCCAGTAGATTATGAATATTGCTCCGCTACATTCAACTCTATCCGAACATCAGATATTATTGCTAGATGGTCACTTTAATTGATAAAAGTTGACAGTAAATTTTGAAGTCATCCTAAGCATTAAGGGTTAAAATGATTAATTATATGGTAACCATATGCCAGTAGGTTATGAATATTGCTTCGCTACATTCAACTCTATCCGAACGTTGGATATCATTGCTAGATGGTCACTTTGATTGGTATAGAAAATTTATTTTTATGCTATCGACTTAGTATTTGAACCTATGAGATCACACATACTAAAAGTTTTGATTCGATCAGATGGCTGATCAATGATTATGAATCATTGATAGATATAATTATCGATATAATTAATGATTAATCTAATATAATTAATTAAAAAAGATTAATTAACAATCAAATTATTAATTGACTTAATTTGATTGAGTTATGAGAATTGGATCAAGACTAATTGAATTGGATTCAATTAGGTCTGATCCTATTAGGTTATTAGATGACCTAATTGCTAGATGAAATCTTGATTTGATCAGATCTTAAACTGAATTAATTCTTGATTTGATCAAAAAGATTGGAGCTTAATTAGATTAGGTTAACTCATATGATTGGGTCTAATCATATGAGATTTGATTTGAGTCAAATTAGATGAGAACCAAGAGTCCAATTTGGACTGCATTCTCCCTTGTGCCTTAAATCTTTCACCGCCCACTTATTCTCAATGCACAAACAGGTTGTGCATGAGAAACCTGGATACCAAACACCACCCTTGCCGCTCCATATGGATAGAGATTGGGTTGAAAGAGTTTCAGTTCATAAAGATTTTGAATTGGACTTCATTTTGATTTCCAACTCTTCCTTCTTATCCATGCCGCCCAACCCTCTATACAATCAGCATTTTATGCGACACAAGGCAGAGTTTTGAGAAGCTTTTGGCATGAGAAATCTGCAAAATTTCTTGTGGGCATGAGGCTTTTCGGGTGGGCTCTTGGTGTGTGAAATTTAGAGAAAACCATTCCTCTATTGGGTGAGAGATTAAGGTTTTGTGAGAGCCTAGAGAGAAGGTTGTTCTCTCTTATGTTCAATACTTTCTCTTTTTTCCTTGATCACCCATTAAGAGCATCTTTGTAAGGAGCTAGCACTCTAGAAGCTGACGGATCAAGCTTCGTGTGGATATCCATAAAAGCTACTCGTGTGTAGAATTGAAGCAACGGATAGATCTATATATTTTCATAAGCTACGATCTCCGCTTCAGATTTAGGTATGAGATTTGATCTCATATTTATTAATATTTTAAATTTTATATGCATCTTATCGTATCATAGATCTAGTTGTAAGATGTTTGTAGATTAGATCTAAAATATATTTAGATTAAAATATTTTATCTAATATCTTCTACTGCTTATATTTTTAAAAAAAATTTAAAAATCATGCATGAAATTCCTATGATTTTCCAACATCGCATCCCCCTGATTGTGACCCCCGACCGCCTCCCACCTCCCTGGTCGCCTCCTACCTCCCCCCAGCTTCACTATAAGAAAATACATCTTTTGCGACGATATTATTTGTGACAAAAAAATTTCATTGCAAATATAAGTATTTACAATGGAAAAAAATTTTCATCTCAAATATCAATTATTTATGATAAAAAAAAATTTCAACATAAATAATTAATTATTTATGATGAAAATTTTTTATCATAAATAATCTAGCATATATAAATCATTTAAAAAATTAAAAGGGTAAGATTATTTATGATGAAAATTTTTCATCATAAATAATCAATTATTTATGATAAAAATTATATTGACATAAAATAAATTATTTAAAAAATTAAAAGGGTGGGATTATTTACGACAAAATTTTTTATTATAAATAATTAATTATTTATGATGTAAATAGTATTTATGTCTTAAATAATAAATTATTTATGATGGAATCATTTTATCATAAATAAACTAGCATAAATAAATTATTTAAAAAAATTAAAAGGATGGGATTATTTATAATAAAAAGTTTTTATTATAAATAATTAATTATTTATGATGTAAATAATATTTTCATCATAAATAATTGATTATTTATGATGAAAAATTTTCATCGTAAATAATTGATTATTTATGATGAAAAATTTTCATCGTAAATAATCTAGCATAAATAAATTATGTAAAAATTAAAAAAAGAGGGATTATTTGTGATGAAAATTTTTTATTATAAATAATTAATTATTTATAATATAAATTATATTTTCATCATAAATAATTGATTATTTGTAATAAAAAAAATTTATCATAAATAATCTAGCATAAAATAAATTATTTAAAAATTAAAAGAATGAAATTATTTATGATAAAAAGTTTTTTTATAAATAATCAATTATTTATAATGTAAATAATATTTTCATCATAAATAATTAATTATTTATGATGAAAAATTTCCATCATAAATAATTTAGCATAAATAATTTATTTAAAAAATTAAAAGAGTAGGATTATTTATGATAAAAAGTTTTCATCATAAATAATTGATTATTTATGATGTAAATAGTATTTTCATCATAAATAATTAATTATTTATGATGAAAAATTTTCATCGCATATAATCTGACGTAAATAATTTATTTAAAAAATTAAAAGGATAGGATTATTTATGATGAAAAAAATTTTATCATAACTAATTAATTATTTATAATATAAATAGTACTTTTATCATAAATAATAATTATTTATGATAAAAAAAATTTATCATAAATAATCTATTATAAATAAATTATTTAAAAATTAAAAGTACTGGATTATTCGTAGCATAGAAAAAGTAGACTATTTTAAAAATAAAAAAGAATAAAGATGCACCATGCATTACCGATGTGATGGGGTTGAGGGGTGCAAGCTCGTCCACTATTAGCTAGCCGACAAGTAAATTAAAATTTTTCTAATTCTTTCAAAAATTAGTATTCTATTTAAAAATAATTTTTTTTTATTTTTTTTTTAAAAATTATATAATTTTAAAATTTAAAGTCGATCTTCACCATTCATTATTTAAGTAATTATCATGCGAGTATCATCATAAAAGATCATCTTGATCTAGTAGCTCTAACTATGTAGATCAATAAAATTTTATTTCGATGGTTACGAACGATCGCATAATGATCTGATAAATAGAAATCACTGATGAGTCCGAAAACTTGCAAGAATGATCTCTATGATATTTATAGTATACTATCAAAATTTTACTACAATCGAATATAATTATCATAGTTAATTTAATATAGAATAATTTAGATTGTTAAATAAAAAATGAGTAATCAAAAGGCCAAACGATATTCGAATAAGATAATTTTTTAGATAAATGATCTTGCTACTATTTTAATCATCTATACGGTGGTGATTTTAAAATCTAAACTCTGTATGTATGAATCATCCATGTTAAGTATATTTTATAGAAACATAAGTATAATTACTTAAGGACTTTAATAATGTATATCAAGAGACATGTAGTTTTTAAAAGCTTATACACACGTGATTTACTTTTTACAATCACCATCGTAGAAATGATCAAACTATTAGCGAAGATTATTTATCTAAAAAATCATCTTATAATTATATACCATTTGGCCTTTTAATCATCTATATTTATTTAACGATCCAAATCATCCTATACTAAATTAACTATGATAATTATATTCAATTAAAATAAAATTTTGATAGTATGCTATAAATATCATAGAGATCATCATTACAAATTTTTAGACTCATCGATGATTTCTATCTATCAGATTATTATGCAGTTGTTCGTGACCATCGAAATCAAATTTTATTGATCAGTATAGCTAGAGCTACCAAATCGAGAAGGTTTTCTATGACGATACTCTCATGATAATTACTTAAATAATAAATAATAATAATTAATTTTAAATTTTAAAATTATATAATTTTTAGAGAAAAATAAAAAAAAATTAAAAAAATATCAATTTTTGAAAGAATTAAAAAAATTAATTTACTTGCAAGCTAGCTAATAGTGGATGTGCTCACACCTCTCAACCCATCGCATTGATTATGCATTTTTCTGTGCTGTAAATTAAGAATTTTGATTAGATTATTTATGATAAAAAAAATTTATCATAAATAAGGAAATAATCAATTATTTATGATGTAAATATAATTTTCATCATAAATAATTAGTTATTTATGATAAAATATTTTCATCATAAATAATTAGTTATTTATGATGAAATATTTTCATCATAAATAATTTTTTAAAATTTTTAAATAATTTATTTATGGTAGATTATTTATGATGAAAAGTTTTCATCATAAATAATTAATTATTTATGATAAAAATATAAATAATTAATTATTTATGATGAAAATTTTTGTCATAAATAATCGTGCCTTTTAATTTTTTTAAATGATTTATTTAGGGTAGATTATTAGCGATGAAAATTTTTTATCATAAATAATTGATTATTTATGATAAAAATAGTATTTGCATCATAAATAATCAATTATTTATGATGAAAAATTTTATTATAAATAATCACAAATAATCCCATCCTTTTAATTTTATAAATGATTTATTTATCTAAATGCTATTAGCGATAAAAAATTTAATTTCATCATAAATAAGTTTATAAAATATTTTAATTTTTTTTAAGTGGAAAAAATTTTGTTAGAAAATTATTTATGGGAATTATTAGTGACGAAAACTCTATTTTCGTCGTTAATAAGGTTTTCAGCGATGAAATTTTGCGTCGCTAATATTCCATCACTAAATGTCTTTAAATATCCCAACTCACTACATGCCCTCTTTTCCACGAAACCCACTCCTCTCTCGACCGAAATCCTCTTCTCTCCTCTCCTTCTCCCCCTCCTCTTGGGCTTCCACCAGCTAGCGATCACATCTCCTACTGCCACCATCATTGTCGCCACCATTGAGCTGATCGAAGGTTAGTTCCATGGTCGGTCATTTTTTTTTTGTTCTTTAATTTGATCATCAGAGGGGCACACAGGTGTTGCCATGTGGTGGCCGGTGGCGGGAGAAGGGGTGTGGGGGGTGGGTGCCAATAGGCCATGCATGGTGATGGAAGGTGGAGGGGTGCCGTAGGAGGTGGGGCCGCAGGGGTAGGGCGCCAATGGATGGTGGTGACCAATTGATTGGAGGACCATAGGTGGTGGGGGCACCAGAGGGGCACCATAGAGGGTGGTGGGCCGCAATGGGTGGGGGCTGCTGGGGATGGGATGTGAAGGGGCGGGGGTGACAAGTCGGATGGGGTGCCACCAGTGGGTGGGTGCCGGAGGGTGTCACAGGAGGTGGTGGGCCGCAATCGGTGGGGCTCGAAAAGGCCGCCGAGGATAGGGGATCGCGGGGGGTGGGGCATGGAGGGGCAGCGATGATAGGTCGAGTGAGAGACTGCAGGTGGTGGGGCGTCGGAGGGGGCTGCAAGGGGTGAGGGGCCATGGGTGGTGGGGCGCTGCTGGGGGTGGTAGGCCGCAATGGATGGAGGGCGAAGGGGCCATAGGGGTTGGGCTCCTCCTTAATTATTTTTTAAAATTTAATAAATAATAATAATAGTAATTATAATAGTAGTAATAATAATAATAATAAAAGTAATAATAATATAAATAATAATAATAGTAGTAGTATTTAGAATAATCATAGTAATAATAATAGTTATAATAATAATAGTAATAATAGTAATAGTAATAGGAGGTGGATTGGGCTCCGATCAATCGGATCCTAGTCCATATCTAGTCGGAGATCCGATCGTTGGATTAACGCACATCTACGCGCACTTGAAAAAGCGCGTTCAACTTGAAAAAATAAAAAATGAGCATCTGCACTTGAAAAAATTTTAGAAAAAAGTCTGAACCTAGAAAACCTAAAAAATATTTCTATAAAAAAATTAAAAAAATCTGAACATGAAAAAAACTTGAAAAAAAGCTAAAAAAAAAGGAGAGGGGGAAGGCACCTACATAATGAATGTACTTTTTTTTTTGTTCTAAGGTTTTTTTTTAATTAAAAAAATATAAAAAATAGAAAGAAAGAAAAAAATGGTGCCCAAAGGCGCCAACATTTAATGTAGGCACCTTCAAGTGCCCTATAGGTGCCTACATTTTAAATGTAGGTGCCTTTAGGGTGCCTTTTTTTTTTGAATTTCTTTTCTAATTTTTTTTAGATTTTTTAAATTTTTTTAGGTTTTTTTTAATTTCTTTTTTATTTTTTTTATTTTTTTTTTATTTTTTTAGATTTTTTTTCATGCAGTCGGAGGTTTTTTTTTGGAACTTTTTTTCAGACACATGCGCACCTATTTTTTTCAGTCAGCGCATCTTTTTAGGTGTGCATTCCAAAATGCATGCAGATCGAATGGTTGAAGATCCGACCTTCGATCGATCGGAGCCCAATCTACCTTATAGTAATAGTAGCAATAATAGTAATAGTCATAATTTATTTTTTTTACTTATTATAATTTAATCTTTTTATTTGTTTAGTCTCTTTACTTTATTATGATAATAATTTATTATTTTAATTTGCATTAGCCGAAGGTTTTAATTTTTAATGCATATGAACTATCTGGTCTGGGATTCGATCAGGGATCTTGTCCGAAATTGGGTCATGATTCAGGTCGGGATTTGGTTTAGGATTCAGGTCTGAAATCATGTTCGGGATCCAGTTCAAGATTCGGGTCATGATCCGAATTGGATCTCGATCAAGATCCCAGGTCAGGATCCAAGCTAGGATCTGGTCCGAGATCATGTCCATAATCCAGTTCGAGATTCAGATCATGATCTAGATCAAATCTCGATTGAAATCTGGATCAGGATTCAGTCTCAGATTCGATCTATGATCCTTTCCAGGATCCGATTTGGGATCATGTCCATGATCTAATTTGAGATTCGGATCATGATCTGGGTTGAATCTAGATCGAGATCCAACTCGAGATTCGATCCAGGATCCAATCGAGATCCTATCTGGGATCCGATTTGATGATGATTTAATGCATGCATTGATGTAATCTTAGACTCCTATTCAAGAGTCGGTCCTAAGATCTCCAAAATAGACTCTATGAATGGCTCTCGGATGCCCCAATTTGGGCAGTTCAAAAATACATCAATATTTTATTATTGTCGTGATGTTCTTTATTCTATTATAAAAAATTTCGTCATAGTTATCTCATTTATTCTCCAGGTACATATTAGATATGGTTAAAATATGATCCATCTATATCGTGTACTTAGAGAACTGTAGGAAGATGCTGCCAGATTTTTTTTTGGATATGGAATAAAGAACAAAGTTGTGGCAACAATAAAAATGATGCATTTTTAAAAGGGATAGGACCACATCTATTAGGAAGAAGTTGGTAGAGATAGGATTCATGAAGCATTATTCTATATTGTCAGATAGATATCAACAAAAGTTGGATGAACATCAGAGATATTTTCTTGCCTGAATATCGAAACGATGTTCAAGATTTTACTAAATTTGCATGGTATAAGGCTGATTGTGCTAATCGGATAAAGTGTCCATGCAAAAGATGTATCAATATGGTATATCATCACATATCACTTGTTGAGGAGTATCTGCTACATTTTGGTATGGGCAAAAAATATACTCTTTGGATATGGCATAGGAAGGTGATCCGAATGAAGTTGTGTATGATGATGACAACATCGAAAATGATATTGATGCTGCTGAACCTATCAAACATGGTGGTATAGGTTCACTATTAGATGATTTACATCAAAATATTAGCTCAAATGTATCCATGAGTACTAGTGCATCTCAAGGCAATTCTAATCATGAATATAGTATTAATGAGGTAGAAGGGACTTCTGAACAGTTTGCAAAGCTTGTTTGGGATGCACGAGAGCCACTCTATCCAAATTATGTGAAGTTCTCCAAGTGAGAATTTTTAATCAAATTGCTTCATATTAAAACTGTGAACCGATGGAGTCAGAAGTCATTTGATCAAAATTTGGCATTAATTAAAGTAGCTCTTCTCGATGGATCAATACTTCCAAAATTATATACTGAAGCAAAAATATATATGTGGGAACTTGGACTTGGCTATATTCCTATACATGCCTGCAAAAATTATTATATATTATTTTATAAGGAGAATGAATGAGCAAGTGAATGTCCGTAATGTGGTGAGCCTAAATATAAAATCAATAATAGGAAAGGAAAGAAGATACCTTATAAGGTTTTAAGATTTTTTTCATTGATTCCATGACTTCAAAGGTTGTATATGTCCACAGAGATAGATGAAGAAATGAGATGGCATCATGAACAGCGGATTTTGGAGAAGAATATACTTAGCCATCCGGCCGACTCTATAGTATGGAAAGACTTCGATGCAAAGCATCCGCTATTTGTGAGTGACTTGCACAATATCTGACTTGGTCTAGCGACAGATAGATTTAATTTCTTTGATAATTTGAGTACTTTCTACAGCATGTGGCCTGTGATGCTAGTTGTATATAATGTATCACCTTGAAAATGCATGAAAGAACCATTTATTTTTATATTACTATTGATTTCGGATCCAAAAGCACTAGATAATGAAATTGATGTATATCTACGATACTTAATCGATGATTTGAAGGAGCTATGGGAAAATAGAGTACAGACATACAATTCTTTCAGTCGAAGAAATTTTAAGTTGCATGCATCAATTTTATGGACCATAAATATTTTTTTTGCATATGGAAACTTATATATCTGGATGGAGTATCACAACATATCTGGCATGTCCAATATGCAATAAAGATACGTCCCCTGTACATTTAAAGCATGGAAGAAAAATCTGCTTCATGGATCATCAGAGGTTTTTACCTGCTAATCACTCTTGGAGGATCCATTATAACCAATATTTTGATGGTATATCTAACCGATGTCCACTATCTAAGGAGTTAAGTAGAGCAAAAATTTTAGAACAACTTGAAGCCATTGGAAATATGAAATTTGAAAAAACATCGAGTACTCGTAAGCAGAAGCGTACCGAAGCTGAGCTGAATTGGATGAAGCAAAACTTATTTTTCAAACTACCATATTGGAAGCAGCTACTACTTCGTCATAACCTGGATGTGATGCACATTGAGAAGAATATTTGTGATAATGTCATTGATATAGTGTTGAACATCACAAGAAAAATAAAAGATAATTCAAAAGCTCACCTTGATTTGTAAGAAATAGAAATCCAGTCGGAATTGCATTTAGTTCATCAAGATGATAAATTTTTTATGCCACCTCTATGTTATTTACTATTTGGTGAGGAGAAAAAGAATTTCTGTGGATAGTTCAAAACCATAAAGTTTTCTGATGCTTAAGCTTCAAATGTATCATAATGTGTTGGCAACAATGACAGCAATATCTCTGGCATGAAAAGTCATGACTCCCATATGATGATGCAATGCTTGCTTCCTGTGGTGATGCGTGGCTATCTGAGTGGTGATGTTCAAGCTATATTGATTGAGTTGGAAGTATTTTTACGAGAACTATGTTGCCAAAAGTAGAAGATTAACTTAATCGAGAAGTTTGAAAAGGATATCGTGCTCATTCTTTGTAAGTTAAAAAAAAAAAAATCTTTCCACCATCATTTTCTGATGTTATGGTGCACCTGACTGTTTATCTTCCAAAGAAAGCTTTTCTGGCCGACCCAGTATATTATCAGTGGTGTATCTTATTGAAAGATAAAAAATGTCATAATTTTTTTGACATATCAGTTGTAAAATATAAATATATTAGAACTCTTTAAATTATTTTTTATTTATAGATTCTTATATATCCTAAAAAAAATGTGTGTAATAAGGCATGGCTTGAAGGATCCATAGCGAAAGCATATATAGCTATGGAGTATCTCATATTCTGCTCAATGTATCTTGATGATATCGAAATAAAATTTAATCATGCAGATCGTAATGCTGACCGTGAATAGAATGATGATGAATCGACACCGTCCATATTCAAACAAACAATTCGACCCATGGGTGGAAGAAGATATGAGTTTATGGACATGAATGAGCTATCTAAAGCACACTTTTATATTCTAAATAATTATAAAGAAATTAAAAATTTAATTAAGTATTATCTTAGCATAATTTTAGTATTCTTACTAATTTTTTTCATATCGATGTAAAATTAAAAATCATGACTTATTGCAGTGAGCACAAGAATATACTATTTAGGGAGAATAATACAAATATTATGATTGACATAGAATGGAATTTACAAAATGGTTTAGGGACCATGTAAGTTTCACTAGTATTACATTATATTTTTATAATTATATAATTAATTACTTATACCAACATAATTTTTTATGCTATATTGTAAATGAAATTTAAGTATTTCAATAAAGAAGAGGGTGTGACTGATGAGTTGTATAATTTATCATATGGTTCAGATCGAAGGGTTAACTATTATACATCCTGTATCATTGAAGGAATAAGATTTCATACAAAAGAGCTTAAGATACAAAGACGGATCTAGAATAGTAGGATTGCTATGGTAGGATATAAAGGAGAAGAGGAGATTGAATATCTTAGTATATTGATAGATATCATAGAATTGAAGTATAGATCCAAAAATTCAGTATTCTTATTTCAATATGAATGGTGGGATATTAGCAATAAGAAGATTGATATTCATATCGATTCATACTTTACCGATATAAATTTTGCACGAACATTGTACCAAAATGAGCCGTATATTTTAGCAACTCAAGCAAAATAAGTAATATATTAAAAGGATTTGAAATATCGTTGTGATTTGCATGTCATACAAAAAGTGATATCTAGAGGTGTATATGACATACCAACCCGACTAGAGATGGACGATAATTCAAATCTACATGAAGAGAAATCTTTTCAAAAAAAAGAACAAACATTGATCAAGCATCTTGTTGATGAAGAACTTATAACAACTCCTTTGAATAGGGCCGATCTGTCGTCTAATGAAGTTGAAGCTAATTTTGTATTTAATCTTAATGATTTGGAGGGCGATGATTGGTTCATAAATGATGATAAGATAGAAGATAATACATTAATCAATTATTATGATTCGAAGGAGGATCTAGAAATCGAGAAGGATATGGATATTGATAAGTAGATCTATATTCTTTGTTGAATCTTCTCTTGCAATAATGGTATGCAATATAAATCTATTCATTATCATTTATGTATTTTTTACTATTATTGTTCATTATTATATTCATTATATGTCAAATTAATTATATACGTAGTTTAAGCATTGCAGGTATGACGTCAGGAGGGATACGATGACGTTCGAGTTTCCAGCCTACCCCTAAGCCTTTCTCCATTTTCATTGTTGTACCATCGGAGTTACCAAAAGGCCTTATAGAGGCGGGTTCGAGTGAGGCAGATTTGAGTGAGGCAGGTCCAAGTAGTATTTTAATTTTTTTTTATATAATAAAATTTAATTTTAATTTATCTATTAGATTTATAAATTGCTATTATACTAATAATTTATTCATTATTTTTTCAGACCATTCTCTTTCGATGGTGAGGCGAGGGTGAGCTCCGTCAAAAAACCTCGCCCTTGAGTATTGGAGATGCGAGCATAAAGGACAGCATCTCTACATCGAGATTTCGAGCATGAGGGACAGCATCTCCATATCGAGATTCTACGAGACTATACCAGGCCTATTTAGGGGATGGTGCAAGCCATGGCAAACTGAGTTGGATATCATTTGCCGCAACTATACCTCGACGATGCTCTTCGATTGGCATCAGATTACACAACCTTAGAGAAAGATCTTTTATAGCCACTTATAGGTACAATAATATTTATTTAAATATTTAATTAGCATTGTATTCTTATAATATTTATCATTTGTAGGCTATTTTTGATATTATTGATTTTGAGCACGATCGTGTGCGGCGAGCTGTAGATGGTCATTTATGCTAGCATTTCAAGAAGTACCGATATCACATTCATCGCCATTGGTATGTTGTAGTGCAGAACAGGAGGTAGAGGCAGTGCGACAGCAGCCATAAGACTGCATCACTATGGAGGACTGGGCTGTCATATGCCGCATGTATGAGGATCCAACATATTAGATAATTTTTTTAAAATTTAATAATTAAATTATTTATTTTTAAATTTAGTTACTTACTAACTAATTTGAATGTTAACTATGCAGGATCGATGTGTCAAAAATGTCAAAAATCAGACGAGATAGATAGTCTTGCATTGTGAGGGTTCGAGGCCATTCGCTTGCTATATGGAGCAAATGGTAAGTAATTTTTGTTTATCATATTTTAACTCTTTAACCATTTAAAATTTTTTTATTAATTATTCTTAAATTACAGAGAGATGTAGAGAGTAGCGAGCTTCCTCGTAGGATCGAAATCTACCAACGGACCTATCAATGACAGTCAGGGGACTGGACGGCCAGGAGCCAGGAGCTTTATATAAGTTTTTTTAACTATTTTTTTATTAGCATTTTGATTTTCAGTACAAACTTTGAATGGCTATAAATTTAATTTTCAGGATCGTATGATAGACATTAGATCCCAGCCTATCTCAGAGGACTCAATCATACCTACAGATGATGAGATCTATAATCAGATACTTGGTATGAGATCCTATTATATTAGAAGACTAAGGCATGGGATCAAAGCTCCTACATTTTTACGTTCATCCAGGGCTGACATCCATGCTGCTTGTGATGTCCGACTGACGAAGATACAGAGATAAGCTGCTGAGGATCGACAGCAGGCTACTGAGTTGACTGCATACATCAACAAGTACCAGCTATTCTAGACATAAATGATGGAACGGATGATATAGATAGAGTAGATGATGCAGCTAATGAGGCAGCAGCAGACCAGTCCGAGCTTTTTTGAGCGCTCTCCTTCTTTAGATCATTCTTCTTCTCCAGATACTACCGATGCTTGATGACCGACAGTCTATTTTTATATATTTTTATTTTTATTTTAGATATTTTATATTTATAAAAAATATTTTTTATAATTATATTTTTATATAATGAAATGATGAAATTAATTTATGGATGAAATGATGAAATTTATTTATAATTTATTTATTTTAATTTTATAAATTATAAATATAAATATTAAAAATATAAATTATAAAATATATTTATTTATAATTTTTTAAAAAAAATTATAATGAAATTATTTATGATGAAAATTTATTTATCATAAATAATTTTTATTTATGATGGATTTATTTATGATGAAAAATATTTGATCATAAATAAAAATTATTTATGATGAAAAATTTTTATCATAACTAATCATCATTTATGAGGAATTATTTTTCTTCATAAATAATTTTTTATTTATAATTAAATATTTTTTTCAAGAAAAAATTATTTATGATATAAAATTTTAATTTTCATCATAAATAATTTTATCATAAATAATTTAATGAATAAAAAAAATTTGATAAAAATTTTTCATCATAAAAAAGATTTATTAGCGATGAAAATTTAGTTTTCATCGCTAATTATTATCTGTGACCCCATTTTTGTGATGAAGAATTAGCAACGCAATCTTCATCGCTAATAATTATTAGCGACAAAAATTGATTATCTATGATGAATTTTTTGCATCGCAAAAAATAGAATTTGTTATAGTGCCTACCTCCCCGTGGCCCGCTTCTCCGTGGCCACCTTTTCGAGCCCCAAGCCGCCTCCTCCTGGCTGCACCTGGCGACCTTTCCGAGCTCCCAGTCAAGAGCTCCCGACTGCCTTCTATCTCTTCGACCGCCTCCAACCTCCCCCCGACCCGCCTCTTCACGGCCGCCCCCATGGCTGCAGCTGGCCCATCTCCCCCTGGCCACCTCCCCGAGCTCCGAGCCACCTCCCACCTCCCCCTGGCCTATCCTCGTGCCCACATTTTCTTGGCCGCATCCCCGAGCCACCACCCTAGCCCGACCTTGTGGCCCCTGCCCCACCGCCCCTAGACCATGGCCCTGACCCTATGGCCCCTCCCCCACCGGCCCGACCCCTAGCTCTCGTTCATGCGCATATTAGCTCCATAGCCACATCCCTAAGCCTCAATTCCTACTCGCCAATCCGTGCCTCCTCGCACCTCAATCCCTGGATGCCAACCCATGCCTCAGTCCTACATGATAGCTTACCTTTTGTTGTGAGTATTAGCGATGGCTAATACCATTACCAAAAATTAATTTTTATTTAAATTATATTAATTAAGTATAATTAGATATTAAAAAATTAATTAATTAAATACTAATTTAATTAGAAGTATGGGACTTGGGTCTCAACATGCAGAGCGCTCAAATCGAGGGAAGGTCCAGGCAGCATTGCAAATATGGGGCCGAGGCATGTCCTGCACGCTCAGGTCTTGGATTCCAGCTAGCATCCAAAACATCCAGCCCTCGCACACCCTATGCGCTCAAGCTAATGTGCTGGTCAGTATTATGAGCATGGAGTCGGAGCGTGCCCTGCACACTTGGGCCTCAGATCCCACCTGGTATCCAAGGCATCCAGCCCTTACGCGCCCTACGCACTCAGACCGATGGTGTTAATTTTTTAAAAAATTTATATTGCATGAAATCATAGACCCATCTTTTGATTAATGTACATATTTTAAACTAGTTAAATTAGTTTTAAATTAATAATATTTAATTCAATTAGTTTTAAATTTTTGGGCTAGACTCTAGGAAAGGATTTGCCTAGATGCCATTCTAGTATGCTCATGCGGCCTAGTCGTTTGGCATGCTCCAAGTCCACATGCATGGGATGCTTGTCCTAACCATCGCTGTTTGTAATGATGTCCTTTACTTCTATAATTATACTTTTGAAAATGCTGCACTCTTAGTTCAAAGATGGGCTCGTTGTTCTTATAAAAGATGTGTCAATAGAAAAATGCTTGATAGAGATACAACAGTTGTCCATTTATATAGGAGTGGATTTATGCCAAACTATAAGTGTTGGTCCCTGTATGGAGATCGAGACATGGGAGACAATTGTAAGGGCTCTGGAGGCTCTACTTATCCAAGACCTTGCAAATGTGCAAGAGCTTAACGGTGATAGGCTTGAACAGATGATTAGCATATTTGGTGTGTTTGATCTGGTTATTCGTAAATATCTATATAATAATCTTTTAGATAGTAACCATTATAACCATAATGGACTGTAGGGTTTCTATGGTTATAGCTAGCCATGCTTACCCTCTATAGGATTGCTACTCTCTAGAGCCTAAGCAAGGCTAAAACTACAGCAACCCTTATAGTCCATCATAGCTATGACGATTGCTATCTGAAAGATTATTACATAAATTTTCACCGATAATTAGATCAAATGCACTAAATGTGCTAATTATCTACTCAAGTCGGTCACCATTAAGTTTTTGCACATCAGCAAATATGTTGGATAAGTAGAGCCACCCGTCTGCACATATTGTCTTCTACGTCTCTCCATGTAGATATCAATACTTGTAGTTTAGCATAAATCTACTTCTATATAAATTGACAACTATTGTATCCTTATCAAGCATTTCTTTATTGACATATCTTTTACAAGGATAACAAACTCATCCTTGAACTAAGAGTATAGCATTTTCAAAAACATAATCATAGAAGTAATGGGCATCATTACAAATGAGAACGGTCAGGATGCATGTCCCACGTATGTGGACTTGGAGCTTACTAGATAACGAAGCTACGTGAGCACATGAATTTTGTTTTTAAGTTATTATTTTTTTTAAAAAAAAAAAATTACTCCTAGTTTGCAGCTCGAGGAGGTAGCTGGGAGCTCAAAAAGGCTATGATGACTGCCTATGCAAGATGCGCCTAAATGGAGATGATGCATTTCTATTATTATTATTGTATGGTCAAGCTTACATGGTTTGTTACATCGTAGACAACCACTTGCAGCCACCTCACAGCTAAAGGTGCAGAGGAACTTGCAATGCAGGGCAAGCTTGGATGGTCTGTTACATCACACACAACCGCTTACAGCCACCTCATGGTAAAAGGTGCAGAGAAACTTGCAATGCCTTATTTTTTAATGGCAAATCTGAGCCTTCTTCATATTTTCATATACTGAGATTATCATGTACTGCTAGATGAGAATCAGACAACGCCTAAATAAGGAGACCAGCAAACCAATATATTATCATGTACTGCTAGACGAGAATTATTTTTCTACCGATATATTGCAAATGCTAACTAACAACATTTGTTACGTATGAGTTAAATTTTGACCGTCTTGTTATATTTTGATAGATATTATTTGAATCAATTTTTAGGTTATCTACTTGCCTTGATTTTTATTTTTATTTTTAGATATTATATATCATGTCTTCCAAAGGTCGGAGCCATTCCAGCTAAGGACAAAGTTCTCGAGAAGAGAGCAATTATGCAGCTAACTCGCATGGTTCTGCACCTCTTACATCGGACGATAAACTCTAACACTTTAAATATTCTTATTTATGTTATTTTTTCTTTGCTAACTAATATAACACTCTTTATATTAGATATTTTGTACTCGGATTCGAATGATAGGAGGTTACTAGTGACTCCATAGTAATATGCAGTAGCAACTGGTTCACAAACATGAAGTCGTGGTCAAGGAACTACCTAGCTCGCGGCATCTCTGACTCAACCAAAGGATAGATAGCTCATCCACGTTTAGAGCCGCTTATAAGCACTATAATTAATATTTTAGAATTTAGCCATTCTAGAGTTAACATTTATTTTCAAAATTAATTTTGTAGCACATTTAGAGAGTCTGGAGTATCTCATGTGGTTACTGACATCATCTGGTGCTTGATGTTGGGGTCGATGAATAAATTCTCCAACTAGCCATCTGAAGCTCGTGATGCAGTCTAAGAGATATTTCTGATAAGTTAAAAATATTTTAATTTTTAAATTCTTGATATGTTAGTATTTTAATTATATATTAATATATGTTTTTTATCTTGTAAGAGTACTACCGATTTGAGACTCCCCAGGATGAGGAATCTGGCCGTCAGATCTTTAAGGAGGTGGTCATATGGAAGCTCCGAGATAACCTCTACAGCCTCAAACAGTCCACCATCTAGCATTCTGATTTTCAGTCATCATCGAACTATCCTTCAGGGATTATTGAATGCAAGCGGACATATAATAAGCCCTCTGTGATCAGTGGAGCAGCAAGAAGTACTCTGATAAATAGCAAAGGGTCCAGCAGGACCGAGCCACCCAACAGGATCCAATCAGGCATACGGATGGTTCGGTCAGCACACATGTTATGGCTAACAAACTAGTAAGAAATTAATACCAAAATTCTTCATTAAAATTATAAAAACTCTTATATGTATATTTTAATTAATTTAATTTTATTATTTACTTATTGTAGATATGGAAGCTGGGTTGTCCACCAGACTAGTTGCAGTTGTGGTGGGCCATACACTAGTTTAGAAGGACTCATGATTATTTAGATTCTACATCATGATAGATCATGCTAAAAACTTTAAATTTTATATATTAATTAAATTATTATATGATCTAATTTTTATATTAAAATTAATATATTTTTGAACTATGCAGATGCATTGCTGAGAGGTATGGCGATAATCCATCTTCTCAGTCCTCCCTTGACTTTAAGGGATGGCTCAATGCTACTGGCGGGATGAGTAGGAGCCGAGTCATAGAATTTGATCACAACTTCGACTCTCCATCGTCTCGATACCCTTCGGCATCCTCACAAACCTCGATGTTCCAGGCTTGAAGTGATGCACACATGGAGGAGGAGGTCATACAGAGACTTCTGAGCCAACGACCTCAGAGCCTCCTAGATGCCATCCACGATACGATCATGAAGATTCTTCAGGATCCATAGTTGCACAACTAGTTGGGATTATCATCCCAGCTATCACATCAGATAATTATATTACTAAATTCTTTTACTTGTTTTAAGTGTTCATATTTAGAAGCTTCATATATTTATGTTTAAGTTCGAGAAGAAGATCTAGGGGCTAAAAATTAAATTTAATCATCCAATCGATAGGTCGAGGGTATCTATAGCTTTATATCATCAAATAAAATATGTAAAAATAATCTGTTCAAGAATCAAAAGAGTATATCAAAAGATATATCTCTATATTGAAGAATACATCTTCTTATCGAAACTTACTAATATTATTTTATTTTTTCGTTACAGAATGTTAGGACATCTTTTTCTTATCCATCAACTACTAAAGAGAAGCAGGAGGAGGAGGCGAATGACGATGAGGATCGAACCTATTTTTTTAATGTATTATATTTTTTTGATACTGCTTGTAAAAAAATTATATAATTTATATTTTTAATATAATATAATTAATTTTTAATTTTTGATTATCATATTATCTTTGAATTTTAATTATAACAGGTATTAGAAACCATAATTCATTATGATTAATTAAAATAGATTTTAAAAATATTATTATTATTTTTTTAAAAAATAAAATTAATTATTAGCATCAGTATTAGTGATGGCATTAGCGATCAAATTACCATCGCTAATATTTTTAAAAATAATTTTTTTTATTTAAAAATTATAAAAATTATAGATGGCATTAGCGATGATATTTTTGATCGCTAATAATTATTAGTGACGGTATTAGCTATAAAAATACCATTGCTAATATTTTTTAAAAAAATTTAAAAAATTAATAAATTAGAAATAAAATTATTTAATCGCTAAAGTCGTCGCTAATAGTCTTATTAACTATGATAAGTTTTGCCATCACTAATAATTGTATTTAGCGATGAAGATTTTTTAGATTAATTTTTACTATGAGATTAGTGATGGCAGTACTATTAGCGATGACGGAAGAACTATTAGCGACGGTCTTTAACTATTGCTAATAATCTAAATTCTTGTTGTAAACTCAAAAATTCTACTCAATATTTTTATGATTTTGAATAATTTTCTTAGATTTTGAATAACCTTTAGAATTATTTTAACCTTTAAAATTATTGGATTTAATTAGATCCAACAAAATGGACTATTGATAGAAATGATAACTATTTAGTAAATAAATTTCAAGAAAAAAATAAGACTATTTCAATAATAAATTAACTTTGACTTGTAGAATGCTAACCCAATTTTAATTCAAACAAATTAACAACATAAATTAAGCACTACTTAGATTTCATATTGGATTAGCACTTTGTTGGCTTCTTAAACACAATTCGAGGAAATAATACGCCTTACAATGTTGGAACATAGTTTATAAAATATTCCAAATGTAGTCTAAGAAAGTTAACAAAATTTATTTTTTTCTTTATAGAAAGTTAAAAAATTGATTTATAGAATATATAGCAAATCCAAAAATGAAAATCTAGAAGCGTGTGTACAGCATTAATTCTTCTAAGACATATTTTCATCCCTCATGCAGAAAAATCTAAAAATACCATCCCAAAATGCAATTGAAATTCTCCACCTATAAGCACGACCATGTAGGAGGTTGGTGAAGACTATTTCAACATCCATAAAGATAAAAAGAAGAAGAAATATTATAATAAAAAAAGAACTTTAGGAGAATAGAGAAGAAGGGGATCTTTTTATAGTCAATCGATTCTAACCATTTGGGCTTATCCAATGTTCAGAAATTAATTAAATCCCAACATTCAAATATTTAAGAGTCCAACGTTTAAATATTAAAAGCCTAATATTTAAAAAAGTAAAATGATAATTAAAAATTTTAATGGTTAAATAAAAATTACAAAATAATGATTTTGGGTTGATTGGGTGCTAAGCCCGCATCCACACCGATGCCCATTCAGTTTGCGATTGCCACGTATTAAATATTTTCCTTCAAACCTCTTCAAATGTCTCTAAGGGCTTAGACAAATAATTTTCTAATATAAAGAGCTCAAATAATCTTTCTATTCCCGATGTAGGATTAAAATATCTTAATCAAGATGGTCAAACAAAAAAAAAAATCTTTAATGAAAAACTTATTTAAAAAATTTTGAGTTTTCAAATTTAAACCTCCGTCCAACACTTATAACTTGATCATTTCTTTTGCCAGTTTGCTTTAGGGATAGCCTTTCTGATTTGCAAAAGCCAACTAAAGAAATATCAACTAAACATACAAGAAGTCAAATATGGCACTAAATAGATACATATGAGTATCTCCATCTAATTAACAAAGTCGACAACAACATAATCTAGGATGAACAAAACTTAAATGTGGATGCAAGAGTATGCTACCTAGGACCATCACCATAGAATATCTATCCTAACACTAGTTGCTATAGAGACAAAATGATAATGCTCTTGTCATATTCAACAACTACTAGTGCGCCCTATCATGTGCTAACGTTTTGGCTTAGGATGCATAATTTAAAAATTTTCTCATCCAAATAGACTAATAGTACTAGATAGCATCTTACGTGGGCCAATCACAGCAGATCAATATTATGGATTTCTTCGACTGAATTTATCAAAAAAAAATCCTCACCAATTTCTCTCATCTTGCATTTTTCTCTAACGTTATACGGTTTTTTATTACTTTTCAACAAATAGCTTTTTCTTTGCAAATGCAGTAAGAAAAAAGGGTTCATGCCGGGTGCCAACCCGCAGACCCAAGCATTCTTGATGATAAATGGTGCTTTCCAAACAAAAAGTATTTAATTAGCTCCAAGCCTCCACATTATCTCTAAAACCACGCATCTCAAGATATATTTTTTTAAGATCTAAAGCAAATAGGTAATAAAATTCTTGGTGTAGAAGTTCGTGATGCTTTGTCTTGTATTCTGAGGTAACAAGTGGAAGGACGAGGTGCATGCAATCTTGCCGCCTCCCATACGGAGGTACAAAAAAACCTTCTGGCCTTTTAACAGGCTCATTTGTGATGAGCTCCAAGACCATAAGAAGACACACCAAAAGAACTTTATCGAAAGGCATATTCTAGGGGCCGGAAACAATAGAGAAACTACAATGCAAAAGAGCCCAAATAATCCAAAACGTTCCATACGTTGAAACAGCTTCGTTTTTTTTTTTTTTTTTTGTTAGAAAAGTAACAGCTTCGTTTGGTTGCAAGAAGAATATCCCACCAATAAACATGAAAAACAAGAGGAAAGGACGTGTATTTCCTCTGCACACATAAAACAAAAGAAAATAATAGCAAAAATAACAAATTTAAGCTAAAAAAATAAAATATAAACAACCAACAGATTGCTCTTGGAGCACTCGAGATCTCCAGGAGAATGATGCTACGCATGTACATATTAAATCAAGAGAATAAGCATCAAAGAAGTTCCGTCTAAATAGCTCATATTTGAAAATCATGAATAATCAAAACAAATGCTAAATTGATAATCCAAGCCCACCAATTTTATAAATATATTATACATTATTATATATTATTTTTGCAGCATGATTTTAATATTCAGGAGATTGATATCCCACGTGTACGAAAGGCTTTGATAAATCTCATATATTATACATTATTTTTGCAGCATGACTTTAATATTCAAAAGATTGATATATGCCGGAGGCTATCCTTCGGTATATATGGAGATTACTTAGAGGATTCAAATATGAGCTCCATAGCCATTGGAAGAAGGTCTTCCATGCACGTAGGGGGTGGTGGCATGTGAGACACCGCATAGGAGTGTATCACGTCTCGATTGGGATCTTCTCTGCACCAAATACGAGGATCCTGCATACCAAATATAACTATTATATATAATAAAAATATTAATTATTGAATTGATATGATATTGTAATATATTTACTAATATCTTGATTGCATTTACTTATTAGGTCATTTGTGAAAGACCTTATAGAGCAGGTCGAGGCTCTCGATGATGTATTGTGGTGAATCGAAGTCATTTGCACAGTATCAATATGAGCTGGTAAGTATAGATACATACATTTTTAATAATTTGTTAGAATATGTACGTATCTATATACTTACATTTATAAATTTTAGAGGGACACCGAGATAGAACAACTGTTCGGGTGGATTGACGTCTACCAGAGGACCCATCATCGGACGACGAGTGAGTGGCTTCTCGGGACTAGGAAGAGACATGTGAGTATTAATTAATTAAGTTCTATTTCAATTTTATTATAAAGTTTAGACTTTTGATTATATTTATTTTTTCTTTAATTAGAATCGCATGATGGAGATACAATTCCAGCCTCCAGCTGAGGGCTCTATCCCACCTACAAATGACGATATCTAAGATGAGGTGCTCGGTAGAAGACCTAGCTATGTTGTGGGATTGAGATATGGAGTTGTGGCTCCTAGCTCCTCTTGAGCAGCACTGTTTCTTGTTATGCTCGTCTGCATGAGGTGGAGAGGAGGCATGCTGAGACCGAGAGAAGAATAAAGAGAAGATAGCGGACCTACGGTGGGCCAATGCCGAACTTTCATCCTAGCTTACAGTATTTGGGATGAAGCTCGACGAGTTATGTCGTCGTATGCCTTTCCCACCGACTTTCGATGTTTCTGCTGATGCTTATGATCAGGACTCTACTGATGATGATGGATATCCTCTATAACCGATATTATTTTATATTACTTTTAATTAATATATTTTCATCATTTATATTAGATAATTAGTTTGCTAATCTAATTTTTTAATTTAATGTAGATCTATGATATGTCGCTTAACATATTGAGTTTTATTTTATTTCGATATATTTTTTTCATATAATATCTTTTATGATTGTATATATCTTTTACATTGATTTTATGCACAATATTTTGTATATATACATGATTTTATATGGATGTTTTAAAGTGAATGAATTTGATTTTGGCATGTATTTATTTATTATATAGATGTTAGATTATATTCATTTGTCTACAGGTTTTAAATAATTGACATAAATAAAATTATTATTTTTTGATAAAAATAATTAGTGATGCAAAGGAAGCATAGGTAAAGAATTCTAGCGATGTAAAATTAATGGTGGTAAATCTAAATAATTATCGATAAACAGCGTGCCACCATGCCACTTTTAGCCACGCTTAATAATTAGCGATGCAAGTTAATGTCGTAAAATATTTGCCGATGTATAATAAACGTAAGTAAATTCAAAGTAACAATCGCCAAACAATATGCCAGCATGCCACATTTGGCCATGCTTACAATTATCGACGTAATTTACATCGCAAAATATTTGTCGATGCAAAATAAGCGTAGATAAATCTTTTCTTAGTGATATAAACCTAGCATCACTAATGGTGTACCGATGTTGCCCTTGCATCATAAAAAAAAACTTTTTTTCGATATTTATTTAGAGTAGATAAATATTTATTTATCGATGTAAGTTTTAATTGGTAAAAATTTTTTTATCGACATTTATTTTGCATGGATAAAAGTTCATATTGTCGATGATTATTTTACATCGTTAAATATATATTTTTCGATGCCTATTTTGCATAGCTAAAAATAATCATCGATGTTTATTTTAACATCGGTAAAACTTGCTTTTTTCGACAAAATTTTTTTAACATTGATAAATAGAATCAATGATGGTACTTTTATCGATAGATTTTTTTCGACGTATTTTACGTCGATAGAAGTAATTAGCGATATTTTTTTAGAATTTAGTTATGCTTTTGTTGTGTAGCTAAATATTCTTTTTCTTGTAGTGATATTTGTGGGATCTTGGGAGGTCATATACCATTTGTAGCCCATAAATCTTTTGGGTGGCCGCAGAACATACCGATCATGGTATCACGGAGCATGGCATACCATTTATATTACCATCAATCGTGGCGAATTGATTTCATGACCTTCACCAACCTTTAGACTTTTTAGGAGAATGTTTTCCCCGGGTTGCTTATCTTACAAATAGATTACCTACAACACTGTTAAATGGCAAAACTTATATATGATTTGTTACTACGCCAAACTCCATCTTATAGTCATCTTCACATTTTTGGTTGCTTGCGCTATGGTCATAACAGCAATATCTAATATAAATTTGATCATTGTGCCAATCCAGGGATTTTCATTGTTAATCTCAAGAAATTTACGCTAATAGGGATGTTATTTTCTATGGAACTTCTTTTCTCTTTAGTAGAAACACCAAATCTACCATCTTCATAATGGAAAAAACATGGCCAATCAGAATAGATGTTACGAATGTTGAAATTAAAGTACTTAAAGATAACAATACTTGATCTCTTATTCCATTGCCTGCTAGAAAGAAGCTCATCGATTGCGAGTGAGTTTTCAAAATTAAAAGGCATTCTAAGGGTCTATCGAAGCTATATTCAAATTGAAGGCATAGACTACCATAAAACATTTGCTCCAGCAGCGAAGCTTGTGAATATTCATATATACTCTACATGCTATTATAGCCACTAAATGTTGGTCATTACACCAACTTGGTGTACATGATACCTTCTTGCATGGTGACTTGAATTAAGAAGTCTATCTGATCCTTATACATGGATATAGCAATAAGAGGGAGAATGTTATTTGCCATGACAAATTTCTCTATGGTCTTAAGAAAACACGATGCAACTAGTCCAAACTGTCCAAATTGGACTGCTCTTTGAGATACTAGTTTCACACAATCAAAGTTTGATTATTCCTTGAATATTTGTCTTGGTGTATGTAGATAACGCTGTCATTACTGGCAATGATCTATCTTCCATCTCCACTATTAAGTTCTTTCTCCATCATTAGTTTCACATGAAGGATCTTGGGCAACTCGAATATTTCCATGGCATGAGGTTGCTAAATGTACACAAGTGATATATCTTAGCCAATAGAAATATACCCTCGATAACCTTGAAGATGCCAATCTTACTGTGGCTTGAACATTCCTAACTACTATAGAACAGCTCATACATTGCACAACTCTAATGGTGAACTCATCTCAAATCCTTCATGTTATCAATGCTTGTTTGGCCTTTTGATTTACCTTTCTATTACTCCGCCAATATAGTTAATTATATAGCCAATATATTGAGAAGATTCATGAATCAACCTCGAAAAGCATATATGGATGCTACAGTTTATCTCTTATGTACGATATTTAAAGGGTTCTCCCGGGCCAACGCATTTTGCTGTCTACTAAGAATCCCATACAATTGTGAGCATGGTGACTTTGATTGGGCTAGTTATCTTATGGCATATAGCACTCCACGACTGACTACAGTGTCATAAATGCGCGAAATACATCAAGATCAAGTATCGTATTATTTGGGACTGATACAGAGTAGATTATTCTACACATATTTCCACCACTCATCAATTGGCTGACATCTTTATAAAATCTTTGGATATAATTCAATTTCAATTTTTTAAAGGACAACTTGGGCGTTCTTGATATATAGGCTCCAACATAAGAGGGAGTACTGGAAAATCATGACTAATTAGCATGTATTCTATATATACAACCCAATCCTATCAGTTGTCTAAATATTTGTTGGATCATATACCACACACATCCAGTCAATCATGGAATTGTGAGATCACAAACCATGTAGTGTCATAACATAATGCATTTACATCAATCATGGTATCACGTTGGGATGGCATACCATATACGTTCCGATAAATCATAAGATTATATATTGCTTTGTTCTATATATATATATATATATATATATATATTTATTTATATATAGACACACACATATTGCCATGTGAATATTGCATTCCCATATTTTTATTCTGAAACAGCTCAGAAGGGATAGACAGGAAATGAGAGCAAGAGGTGACCGAGAAGGGAGGAATATAGAGATCAAGGATTGGTCAATGAGGGTAAGGAGGTGGGGAATACCCAACCGAAAGTATGGTCTTACAAGGTCAAGAAAAGGTCTTACAAGGTCAAGAAGATCCCAAACTTGCAAGGCCGCGAGAGTAGAAGAGGTGATAAGTGTTTGAAAAGGATAAAGGTAGATGTGGTCGACGTCGGGGGAAAAGCACAGGTAGGATAGCACCGTCAAGGCATTAACAAGAAGGAACCTCGATCGCCTGGTTTTATGGAAAATTTTCTGCTTCCATAGATGAAGTCACCGAGGAGGAATTCGAGCATCCCACTACCATATACCCCAATTCTCGCAAACTTTGTCATGACAACTTTGTTGTCGTGGTTGACCTTGCTCATTGTAGAGAGTCTGGGGCAGAATAATTGCTGCAATGAACATATATATGATTTAATGCGCAATTTTTTTTTTCTGAAAGAGAGAGAGAGAGAGAGAGAGAGAGAGAGAGAGAGAGAGAGAGAGAGAGAGAGAGAGAGAGAGAGAGAGAGAGAGAATTCAAAGTTTATTTACGGGAAGGGTGAAGCAAGGATGTTTTTCTTTGCATTTGTTCCTTACCAAGTGAGGGCTAGAGCTTAGAAAGAGGAGTTGATGGGATTTTACATGCTCCATCGAACAAATTTGAAGGACCTGCAAGAAAGAAAGGAGAAAATAGGAAAGGACCGGTTAAATATGTTAAGACGATGGAAGCCAGACGACACACACACACACACACACAGAGAGAGAGAGAGAGAGAGAGAGAGAGAGAGATCACTCTCATGCATGACTCCTAGCTTATATGGAAAACAATAGAGAAGCAACAAGGTTCATTGTATATCCAGCCTTCAAGACATATATACGTAGATGGAAAACAAAAGTACTTACCCACAAGCTTTCTTGTCACCTTGTTTTCGTTTTTTTGATAGCTTTCTCACCTTCCTGAAAGAGAGATGGTAGCTAGCAAAAGAACGGAAAGAGCTAGAGACCGGAGGAGTGGTAACAACTAGAAGATATGTAGTTAGAAATCTCAGAGAGAGAGAGAGAGAGAGAGAGAGGAGTCCTGGCCTTGGTGAGGGGGGTGGGTTTATATAGAGTATTAAAGAGTGGAGCTAGGTGCAAGGGATAAGGCCATCCAGGGAGACCTTGATAGCTGGGGCTTTTGAAGGGCTACAACAAGGGTTGGGGTGTACTAAGGGTTAGGGTTGGGGCGGTGACTTGAGTTCCCAGGGATGGACCCGGATTGCCGTATGTCAAGGTTAGGAAGGCAGGGAATGTAACCGATGCCCACCAAATAACGTCGAGGAGGAGGGTGCTCCTAGGCGGCTTCGCTCTGACCGGTTGCCTACCAGCCCCCTTGGCCCGTGCGAAGAAGCTAAGGATCGGCTGACACGTGTCTTAGGTGGCACGTGCTTCGCGGCCACCGGTGAGTGTGTGCGGTTTTTCGTGCGTGACGGAAGAAAAAGTTTGCTTGCTCCTCGGAAAACTCAGGGCGGCCCAATAAAAGGTCACCGGTTTGTAACTAGAGTCTGAAATGACCACCGGAGGCTATGTTTCAGATGCTGTTTTCGTTGGAGCATTGCCTTCATTTTTTTTGTTTCTTGATTTAAACGGATTTCTGAGTTGTTTAATTCCCTTAACTAGATTACTTAAATTTAATATGAAAACTAACATTAGATCGATGCTTGTGTTAAGTGAAGCATTAGAGTTATTGACCATGGAGAAAGAGATGAAGTATCTGTTTAACATTTGGTATATCAAGTGAAGAATTGCTTTCTATTACAGCAATGAAGAGGTGCAGATCTCTCTGGTCAAAGAATTTGCATCAGGTTATACAGTGATAAAAATGTGATCTCTAATATCATCTCTCCGATCTTTGTTAATCACTAAATGTGTATGGGTTCGTAGATGGAAACCTTGATAGTTGTTAGGGAAAGCAGGTAGAGATCAAATAATGATTTGGTTAAGATCAAAGCTCTACAAAGCATGTTTCCAAGTAATATAATATGGTTTAGAACATAAAAGAGATTTGTTGTTATTATAAACAAAATTTGCATCTCATGACAATGGAAGAGTCAACGTCATACTTGTTTACTAGCATATATATCTAACTAATAGCCACATCTTCAAATATTCTCCGTCTAGATTGTGTTCGATAGAGCTAAGGTATAAAGGTATGACAAGATGCAGGCCTAAACTAGGTTTTTATCAAAGACTTGGTCTTATCTAACATTTTAACCTTTCTCATTAAAATGTTAAACATTTTAGTGCATGCAAATAGCAAAATGACCTAGTCAACTCTAAATTGATTTCCCCCCCTGTGAGGGATTCTAACCCTATATCCTATCCTCAACCCATACTTTTAGATGGATTTGGGTTGCATCTTTTGTGTGATCATTCTTTCATGGTATCAACTATTAGATTGCATCCTATATATATCTTAAAGTACTCCGAACTTATTTAATAGATCTCGAAGCAATTCACAATACAAGGACGGATTCAATCGAAAGCTACCGTCTTTGCTCGGTCCAGACCCAAGGATCAAAAAAACAAAAAAAAGTCATGGCTACTCAGAATCCACCTCTTGTCTAAGGGCAAAGACCGTGCCATCCAAACTAAAAGATTTGGTGATAAATCATGTGCAAGGGCTGTCACTCCGGCCTCGTCGCTTTTAGAAACATGGATCCAAGCACAAGGATCACGGGTGCCGTGCCACAAGACTTTGAACAACTCTTTGACATACACGTGGGCTAACACCAAAAATTTATGGGTTTATCCTCTCTCCATGCGGGCACGCGTCGCGCACGGGCGGAGAACGCGGTCTTCCAGAACGGGACCAGTCAAAGAGAAGGCCGGCCCACCTTCCTTCCCCTTACGAAACCCCTTTGGCGAGCGCCGACGAGGCAACGGCGGCGCAGTTGACATTCTCGGCCGCCCCCGGGGTCCCGCACGTTGCCCAAATCACGTAAGATCTGTGAACAGGACCATGTCGTACGTTTGGTGACCATCGTTCCTACGAGGAGACCTGGCTGCGACGAGAATGAGATCGGATGGTTCGTGTCACCCTTCCCGAACTTTATATACGACTGTGGAAAAGTTGGGAAATTAAGAAGAAAAAGGTGAGAGTGATCTCATCTCAGTCATGATATGAACTCGGCAAGTAAACACCATACAGTTGTTGCACATCATTGACAAGTGTGAATCTAGTACATTTATTGTTCAGAGATGAATAATTTTGATCTGCTGGTGTGCGCTTGTTTGAACACTGGACTACCATATACGAAACATTCTTGCTGATGCCCGGCTTATCGTTGGCTAGCTGTAATTTTCTCCTCACTTTTTTCTGGTAATTAGATTTTTTTTAAATGCATTACTTCTCGACGAAACATATATGTTATATATCGATTATTCTACTGGCTATGTTAATGAACTTAGATGCACATCTGTTGTAGGCCAAGCCATTTGGTGACAAGTGCAGTAGGCACCGCGCTAACTGAAAATTTTGAAAAAAAATGAAAATACAGCACTCCAGATTAATTTTGGTCGAACTGTCATCATTTCTCAAGTAATTTTTAGATAAAGTATCATTATGGGTTAGGAAATATAATTTAATTTATATTTGATAATGATCCTTGTTCGTGTATCTGAGGATGCACTGTGCCCAAGACTTAAATGGAAAAATCTTCGGCTATGTTTGGCATGCAGCTGTAACTATGGATGTGTTGAACTATAGCTATGATATGAACTGCTGTAGCTGTAGCCGTGTTAATCTAAATATTTAGTAAAAATTAACTTTACCAGTAAACTATCATATACAAAATGATACGAAAGGACATAATCTTATTTTATTTATTTTTAACATTACTTCAAATATTTAGTTCAATTATATATAATAAATATAATAAAAATCAACTTTACTAAATTATAAAATACTAAAAATAAAAATCATGTGATATTTTTTAAAATTTAAATTAAGAATTAATGGAATTGTATAGTTGTTCATAGTATTATTTTTATAGATAAATTTTAAAAATTTTAATTTATAAGAAAATAAAAAATTTTATTACTATCGGACGGATGAGAGAAGGAAGGTGAGATCAGGCAGATGAGAGAAGAATAGAGGAAAGAAGATGAAGCTTAAACATTAAACATATGAGTAATTTTAAAAAAAGATTATAGATAAATTTGGAACTAAAAAATGCATAACTAGCTATTAATTTTGAATCCTTAAATGAGAAAGCTGTCAATAAAAACTAGCTAATATTGCTATATTGGAGCTTAAACAAGCTAAAGCTATCTCAAAAACTGCATACCAAATATAGATATTTAGCAAGAAAGATTATTTTTTAAAAAAAATAAAAATTAAGAATATATAATTAATTTGTTTGAGGACAACTATTTGTGAAGAGATGAAATTATCTTTCTGAATGATTAAGAATTTAAAGATTAGTCATCTGAATATATACACACGTATGCATGCGCGCGTGTAAGATCTGGAAAGATAAAGAACCGCATGAAGGCTGCCATAGGAAACAAAAAAAAATGATTTCCCCATCGCTTGGCTGTTGGTATATGGCCAAGCTTCCCACCGCTTTCCTACGCCTTGTCTCCCAAGTTTCCCGTCAATTCCGCATAGCAGGGAAATTGAATATCCACTCTTTTTTCCAAACAAATTTATTAAGGACTTGTAAGTAGTCATTTGAAAATATTTTTGCTGTTGATCATGTTATAAACAAATTTAATTCATAAAGGCTGTGAATGGCCTATGTATCCCAAACTATAAGATAATAAGAATTTCCTTCCGTTCAGTTACATGGCAAGTTTTGAGAGACTAGTATATATTTCTTGGCATCGTAAATAGTTTAATTGCCTCCAATACTCTGCTATGAGAAGTATGCAGAGTCATGATGAGGGCCTCCAAGTATCCAAATTGTGAGAAAATTTCAGTGGCTGGGTTTAGATGATTCAAACTCAGGCAAAGACTTGGTTCAAACCATTATATCACACAGGATGAATGCAGTCAAACAATATTTTTCTCTTTTATTTTTGATGATAAGGGAGACCAAAAATCATCCAGTTTTTGTTAAGTGGCAAACAATATTTAGTTGCACTCATATAACCTGATTCTAACCGCATATATACTTATGTAACAGTTCATTAGTTGCATGCAATCAAATTAATAATTCGAAGGCACCACTTAAGATTATAAATACCGAATGAACATCCTTCAAACCCTTGACTTCAATGATATTATGGAACTATGCCAAGAAACAGAAGCCATTAAATAACTAATTAGCATTAACGCTTCAAATAGGACAAGAGTTAATGGTACTTCTTGGCTGCCTTTTATTTAAAGGTCAGGACCAAGTGCTTTCCTTTCTCTCGCAAAATTTTACTCTTCACCACCCCCATGCACCCCCCCTCTCTCTCTCTCTCGGTTTAATTCTCTCCTCCAGAGGATTCTATCATCCTTTTGGCAATTCTGCTATTTTTTTGTTGCTCCCTTCTCTCACGTATGCACATCCTGGGCTAAGTAGACAGGTTGACGGGGACCTTTCATCAGAATTAGGACCAACTCCTTTAATGTACCCTTGGTCCCTTTTCCTATAGCCTAATTGCTCTCGGTCATAAGACTTTTCAAAGCCAAGGTCCCCATGGACAGGACGTACCATGGGATGGTCGCTTGTTCAAACTATACCGATTGCGACCTCGTTGACGGGCACCTGATTGGTACTTCTCTAGGTAGACTTATCACGAGCTAGCCACCCCGTTTCTTTTTTTTTTTTTGGACAGATATGCTATCATCACGCTCGTCGAGTCATCACGAGGGACTTAACCAAAAACCAGTAGTAACATCCAAAATAGTGGTACCAGTTACCACGCAATCACCATGATGACATGCCATCAGATCTCATCGATCCATTCTCTCTGAGTCTGTAAACTAGCATTAAGATCTCAAAGGACACCTATCAGTATAATTTTCAATTGCAACCCATATCATCTTAAACCGCCCATCCATGCATGAGTATTATAAACTCTACCATACGTACCTTAATTGATCTACAAGAATATGACAAAGCACCGCAATAAGAAATACAAGTGGACATACCAACCTTTATCATATATAATATTTACGATCAAGATCATATGCATTACATTCGTCCGTCTGAATGCTGCTCGTCATTGATTACAGCCCATGTATTGCAGCTCTCAAGCATGCATGCAAGATGCTCTCATATATGCATGGGTCTTATGACATGGTTCGCAGAGTTTAACATTCAAAGGACATTGTCAGACCCACTTGTCTAGCTAGCTAGAAGAGTGTGCATTTTGCCAGCACGAGACGTGTATAAGCTGGTGTTTGATCGTGCATTCATGCACCTTGATTTGGTGGTAGCAAATCCAGAAAAGAGCTCAAAACTCCACGGTTTTTCCAATTCCAATGACACCAATCTGGATGGTTAAAGGGATACGTTGAAGTTGGCGTAGCGACGGGGACGTGTCGAAAGAAGGCCAATTATGTGGACGAACACTCAAAACGCGGTCGGCCTTCCGGTACTCTCTTTTCTCCCCCACACCTTGGTGCCTTTTTGGCCTTTCCTGCCATCCCTTCTGCTCTTCTTCTCAGATCAAACTCAGCTTTTTCATTGCTTTTGTACCTCTCGCTGCATGCATCAACCAAGACTGGTATCACTCGTTAAAAATAATCAGACTCCACCTGCACCACGCAATGGTTAGAAGAATATAATGGAGGCATCGGGACCAGTATCTACATTTTTAAAATGACTCTACTTATTTGATTGATGGGAATAGCAGGGAGAAAGATATGATTTTTTTTTTAAAAAAAAAATGTTTGGTTAAAACTTTTAAGAAGGAAATATGGGAAGGTAGTATTTTTATTAAAATAAATTTTTCTTATTTTATGAAAAAAATTATATGGACTATAAGTTTTTAATCTTTTCATAGAAAGAAAATTAAATTTTTTTTTCTAAAATTATTTTCAAACTATCAATAGAATAACATAAGATTTTTTTAATTAAAAACATGATAAGTACAATATAAAGCTTTTTCACAAAAAATAGATGCTTAATCAAATTTAAGATATTTTGAAAAATATTATTTTTCATAATCAATTAAATATATCAAAATTAAATTTAATTTTTTAAAAAATATTATAATATATATATATATATATATATATATATATATATATATATATATATATATATATATATATATATATTTTACAGAACAAACGAGTTCTAAAGTGTATCATTCCTCATTGAAATACTAACTGCATCTTGGATGCCACAGCTTAAGGTTGTAATTGGTAAGCTAAGAATAATGAAGAGGGATTTACGATAATTTGACATCATAAGCAATAATGATTAGAAGAAAAGTAGGGAGAGATTTTGTACCTTCAATTCACATTTTATCTAGATTTATGATTACAAATCAGTTAATGCACGCAGCAAGGTGCCAAAGTCTGTTGCAGTTCCTTGTACGGCTCCAGCAATATCTGAACATATTCAATAATTTGCTACTGTCTTCACTCTTTCAAGCTGCTGGAATGGTGCACATAAAATCTTTCCGAGTATCGAGCTAGAGCCTGCCTGGATTTCCCAATCATCTACATATTTGGTAAATGATCGAGTGATCTATCGGGCCATCAACATAATCTTAGGAGATAGATACAGCTAAATCAATAAATAAAATAAGCAAGATAAAATAAAATATTGTTGAATCAGCAAACTAGAATGAATTAAACAAAATATATACTTGCTCTCTAATATCTCAAGAAACAAGAATACTTCAAATTGCTTTAATTCTGAATAACCATTTATTGATGAAGCCACATTGGTCACCAGAGTGGTTGGTTTCCATGTTTGTTGCCCCGAGGAAAAAGGACAAAATTTCTTACATACAAGTCAGGTAATTTCTTACATGCAAGCCGGGTAGGATCAGATTAGATACAGGATAGATCAAAATGTTTGTTAATCGGTTTGAATTTAACTTATTTATTAAATTAGTCAACATTCCAGATATGAATCTAAGCATTTCAGATGATTTTGGAAAATACAATCTCAATTGAGTTCATAGCACAGACAAAAACTTAATTGAGAAATTAGCAAATGGTTTCTTTATTTAAAAAAATAAACAAGGTACCATATCACTCCCACTCCTCTATTTTTCTTTCCTATTTTGTTTACTTGATGCGTTCATCTCTTCTGACACAAATAAATTAAACCATTCAAAATTAATCAATATTCAAATTTGAGTTTTTGATTGTGGGTGTTTTGCAAACTAAAATTAATTTCCATCCCAGTATGATAACATTTTTCTTATTAAATTTCTCTCACGATAACCCATTGTATGTAATATAGGTTTTTATAATTTATAATAATATAATTTTAAAATTGCATTTGTGAATGCCTGATTGCATCTATGTTTGACCAATGCTTAAATCTGTGTTTGCTTCCCTTTGTTTTTTTTTGACTTAAGAAAAACTGTAGAGTGTTATAGAAGGCTGCAGGTTGGGTATTATTTCATGAAATCCAGAAGGCTTCAAACTTTTTTGATTTTTTTAATCTTCATCTTCTATTTAAGAGAATGAATGTCCTTAATCAAAAAATATCCATAAAATCTACTGAAAATTAATTCTTAGCTTTTAATTTGATTGTCATGTAGCAATTAGGATCCAACCGTTTTTCTTTTGAATTTAATTCTGAGTAAGTTTTTTTTTTTTTTTGTATATAATTATGTGTGATTTGGACATACTTATGTTTCATTTATCACGCGCTGAGGATTCACCGGCTTTCAAAAAATAGAGATTGGGAATAAAAAATTATCAATAGGCACTAATTAGTACTACTATAGAATAGGACTATGATAGCGATTCGTAACCACTGTCGTAGCCTAAAAAACTGCTGCCATAGCCTATGGAAACAGTTCTCTAACCGCTGCCACTGCTATCATCGTCATAGATCTATGGCGGCGGTTATTACAGCGGTTCCAAACCGCTGCCATATGCCTGAGTTATGATAGTGGTTTTCGAACCGCTACCATAGACCTGAGCTATGGCAATGGTTTTCAAACCGCTGCCATAAATTTACTGCAGCAGTTGGCACATGACTTACGACCTCGCTTGGCACGTCTATGGAAGCAATTTTGAAATCATTGCCGTAGCTTTTGAATAATAAAAAAATATAATTTTTTTATTTTTTTATATATTTTATCTAATAAATGTAAAGATATACGTAACACAACAAAAAATATAAGTAAATATTATAAATACAAGAATATTTCTGAAATACTCTAATTTTATTATCGAATAAAATTTATTACAATATTTTTTAAAAAGAAATACATCAGAAGTTTTCTAAATCTACATCGTTGTCGTCGTCACCGGGAGATGGAGCACAAGCTGAAGGAGCTGGAGCAAGAGCCGGAGGGGCTGGAGCTAGAACGTCGGCCAATATGTCCTCAAAGCCCATGAAATCTACTCCAAAATGCGAGCCGAGCCTCGTCAGCATGACGCTCAGGACGTCCTCCAGATGAGATGTGCGCTACTCAACATGAGCAGCCCATACCATAGCCTGATCTGCCCGCACCAACGCCTCCTCAAGCTGCTCCCGACTGACGGCATCGAAAGCATATGAAAAGATGCTCGCCTCAGATGACGTATGTCCGGGCCCACATCGGATCCTCCCAGAGTGCTCAGGCCCCAAGACCTAAGATAGATAATCATAGAGGCTAGAGGTGTCCGGGCCCTCGCTCACGAGTGCATTTAACTAATTCTATAATTATAAATTTAAATAAAATTTTATAAAAAATACTATAATACTGATCATATATACTAATATATTTATTACTTACAAAAATTTTTTTGATCGCGGCGTTCATTGGCCTATCCTTCTTGTCCATACGGTTGGATCGAAAAATCTCGCTACGGTTAGGCATCACCCCCTTTCTCGTCAGCTATAATAATTAATTAGTTTATTAGAAATATATAAAAAAATATTAATTTAATTTATAAATAAAAATTTAAAATTTATTATCTCTCTACGCATATAACTGGTCATAGACTCACAGCCTAAAGTATGCATGCACTCCTGGGCTGCCCGATTCATTCAGTTCTAACGGAAGGTAGCCTAACAAGTATTCAAATAAATAATAAGTATTTAAATAATATTTAAATATAATTTTAAGCATATTAAAAAATTTAAAAGTTAAAAATTTTACCTCAAACTTCTGACTCCTCTAATATCTAACCATCCTCTCCCACTGACTCGGAGGACAGTCCTGTATCTAAGGAATAAGCTCCACTGGAGTGTCTCGTCGGTGGTCGAGCCATCCTCTATGGAGCTTGATCTTATAGTCCTGGTATAATTCTCCAATCTTCTTCAATCGAACATCTCGAGCTCTCTCATGATCTGAAAAGTCGTACCTATTCTGCACAAAAATTATCAAAAGTCAGTTATCAAATCATTCTAATCAAAGTGTAAACATATCAAATGTATAAATATAATTAAGATATACTTACCCATATCTCCTCTCATACCCAGTTTCTAACATCAACATCCATCAATCGCCAATCTATGGACAATACTGGAATGATGTTGGATCGCCTCACAAGCACTCCGAAAAAAGAATGCATCTTCCGTGCGGTCTTTCCTACTGGCATCCCATCCGTATCATACTACACCATCACCTGATGCTGGCGGTTCCATATATGTGACATACGTGTGGGACCACGAAATGTCCTACTGAATGATGCACCTACAATAAAAATACATTATGCAAATATATAAGTATACAAATACTATATAAAAATAAATAAATAAATAACATAATAAAAATGTACACTCAGATATCGGTATCGTAGCATGTGTCGGAGATGTGGTTGATGGTGGAGGCTCAAATGTTGGTGGAGTAGATGTCGATGGTGGAGTAGATATCAATGGTCCATGGACAGCTAATGCGGAGGTAAATGGAGTATGCTCCGACTGCGACTCAGATGCGGAGCTCCATGTAGTCCATCAAGAGGTGGGGTTGAAAGCTAGATGGCGTTTCAGTGCCATCGTAACCTGCAATGTTAATGAACATTAACCAATATAACATGTTGAACAATAATATTAGTATAGCATCAATAAATAGACTCTAATATTTATACCAAAATATTGAAGTCTTCGTCTAGTGGCATTTATAATATGGACATCACCATCGCTCCTGACAAATATATCTGGAACCTCGATGATACCAGATAAGTTTTATCCTAAAGAAGCACTTTGCATGCATGGTCTAACATCGTCATCAACTTCGGTATCATCAAAATATGCCTAGGCACTATCCCCACAACAACATCCTATTGAGGCTCCAAGGGATCACTAACGTAGAAGACTTGACTAGCTTGGGAGGCAAATATATACGGTTCTTCAGTGCGGAGATGACATTGCATGTTAATGAGAGTAAAATCATACTTATCAGTCTTCATTTCTGACTGTGATAAGGTAACAAACCAATTGCACTTCATCAATGCAATCCTTTTTTTAGAATAATAGTTCAAGATAACTATCTTCTCCACTACGCCATAATAGTTCAAATCCTCCGTACGAGGCTGTGAATCCTTGAGTTAGCATCGTCTGAAAGAATGTTCCCTAAAAGCTCTAGTATGTAGTTCACTCCATTATTACTGAATTCATTGGAGCATTTTACATGATACAACCGAATTAAGAACTCCAACTTCGCCATCTTTTCACATCCAGAATACAACGAAACATTAGCATCCTCCATCAACTTGTGAACCTTCTCTACATCCTCACTGTTTATCATTCTACCAACCACAGGATTAGGCATGGATGTAGATGCACCATCATTATGGCCAACAAATGAAAAAATATCATGAATCATTTATTCCACTCTTCCATCATATTGATCACCTCCTTGCAGCCTGCCCTCACCATGTTGGTCCCAACAAATTTTATAACCGACTTTAAAGTCATAAATAGTGAGATGATCATTTACATCTTGATGAGGTAGCCACGGTCCATCCATATATTTTTTATAAGGATATTAGATTAGTCCATGGTCTCCAAATTTTTCTATAGCAAAATCAAAAAATTTTTGAAGTCCAGCTTCATATTCTGGCGAGAGCCTACTAAACTCATCCACCCCTTATTCATTTTAAAAATGATGATACTGTAATTAAATCATGTGTGAAACTTAAATTATATACTAATATATAATAAATAAATATGCATTATAAATAAAAAAATACATCATAAATAAGGATTGAAATAAATATCATATATGGAATTTACATTAAATATTATTTTTAGATATGCAATAAATGCATCCTATTATCAACTAATAGGTAAAGATAGATCCTATCACATTCAGAAATTATATTAATTCTATAGATTCATTACTGTTGGAGATAAACCCCACTCTCATCGAAGTCCAGTATGATGCTTGGCCTAACGTAACTGGCAATCACAAAAGAGCTTCCATCAAAAATTCTTCCTCCAGCGGTCGAACCCCAACCGACCTCCTCCAGCGGTCGAACCCCTACCAAACTCCTTCAATAGCCGACCTTCTCCAGCGGTCGAACTCCAGCCGAACTCCTTCAGTAGCCAACCTCCTCCAGCGGTCGAACTCCAACTGAACTTCTTCAGTAGCTGAACTTCTTCCAAATTTTTTCTTCAGTCAAGTTTCTACAGGAGCTGAACTCTTTCCGAATCCCTTCTTCAGTCAAATTTCTATAGGAGCCGAACTTCTTTCGAACTCCTCATTCAGCCGGATTCCTTCAGGAGATGAACTTTCTCCAAATTTCTTCTTCAGCCAAATTCCTCCAGGAGCCAAACTTTCTTCGAATTTCTCCTTCAGTCGGATTCCTCCAAGAGTCGAACTTCCTTCGGACTCCTTCAATCAAATTTCTATAGGAGCTGAGCTCCTTTTAGATCTCTTCTTCAATCGAATTCCTTCAGGAGCCGAACTTCTTCCATACTCCTTCAGTCGAATTTTTCCAGCGGATTACTTTTATATTTTAGCTAGCATTTCTTCTGGATAATCCCCTCTTGCCGTATTCTTTAGAAGTCCGAACTCCTCTGAAATTGATGTATGTCAAAGCTCTTCACCAACCAACGTCTGCTTTCTCCAAACTTTAACTATTAAATCTCAACGAATGGTCACATCACGGCAATGAACATCTCTCTTCATAAAAAACTCTACGTGGCATCGAGTGGCCTACTACTAGATGGCCGCAGCTATTACTATCTGTCTGCTACAGTCACGCAACAAGCGATGCTACAAGCGGTGCCTCCTTCCATGATAGACTCCATCAGGCCTCGAGCGGCCCGCTATCAGATGACTACAGCTGTCACTATCAATCCGCTATAGGCTCCGTCTATAAAAAAGGATCCTCCAGATATATTTTTTCTAAGCTTTTTTCTCCTTTCCGAAACTCTACTTAACTTTTGCCTGAGCACTCTGTTTCTGTTGGTCAGAAGAGCTGATTTGATCATCGGAGGGTCCTGCCAAAGCCACCACCACTGACTCCAGACGAAACTTTATTTTGTAGGTCATCAATGGCGACCTCTTCATCTTTCTCAACTCCAACTCGATCCGACATCAACCAGATTCTGCACCAATAATTATAATAATCAAATGATATGCAATAGGGATTAAATAAAATTTTGATAGTATTTTTCTTAGTTCTTTCGTGTAGGAAGAACAAAAGAAAAATACTATCTAAAATTTTATTCAAAATTCTTAGTATATCGTTTGATTACTATAATTTTCTATAAAATTATTTATAATTTTTAAACTATCCAAATTAGACAATCAATTGATCATTGTACATAATTCTTTCATCCATACAATTACATATAAATATACGGATGTCGGAGATTATGTACACTAATCAATTGATGGGTTTATCGTTATGCAATGCAATAAATAAAAGCAATAAGATATAAACATCTAAAAAATATTATGCAATAAATTTTACAACATGAATTACATCTATAAATAATTAAGAATGAGCAATAAATAATTTTACTTTCTATTAGCAGTCGGGGGTTCTCTTAGCGGCCAGCACGGCCTACGACCGTGGGTATGGCCTAGAACCCACCGATGGGGGGTGAGGATTCTCTTAGCAGTCGGTATAGCTCATGACCGTCAACACGGCCTAGAACCCATCGACAATGATTTTCTTATCGATCGGCATGACCTACGATCGAGGGCATAGCCCACGATTGAGGGCAAGGCCCAGAATCCACCGATAGGGGTGAGGGTTCTCTTAGTGGCCGGCACAGCTCATGACCGCCAACACGGTCCAGAATCCGACGGTAATAATTTTTTTATCGACCGACATGGCCCAAGGCTATCGCCATGACACGGTCCAAAATCCACGACATGCTGATAATTATAATATTTATAATATTTATTATAAATATTTTAAAAATTATTATAAATATTATAAGTGATTAATAAATAATATTATGAAATTTAAAAAAAATTATACCTGTGGCTATGGAGAGATGGTCGCACCGAAAGCTCCGAGGATTGTCGGCAACGACGCTAGAGGTAACCTACAAAACAAAAACAAGATAATGAGATAAAGAGAGAAGAGAAAGAAAGAGAAAGAAGAAAGAGAGAGAAAGAGGGGAGAGAGGGAGAGGCAGTTTGGGGGCACCATGATGGTGGAGGGGGCGGCCTGGGGGTGGGAGTGGCAAGGGTTGGATGGTTGAGCGAGGAGAGCGGGGCACCAAGAGGCAGGGGCAGCCGGGATGGGGTGGTCAGGGAGCGGCATGATGAGGAGAGGCGCTCAGGAGGTGGGGGTGGTGGGCCGGGGGAGGGGGGTGTGGGTGATGGGGGGTGGCCTGGGGATGGGGGCGAGTGGGGAGGAGGGGCACCGAGAGGGGGGACGATCGGGGAGAAAGGAGGGGCGGCGTCGGCTGGGGAAGGAGAGGGGTGGGATCTCACCGACAATAAAGTGCAGGAAGGGGGAGAGAGAGAAAGATAGAGCGCATGGAGGATTTAAAAAATTTTAACCTAACCTACAGTAGCGGTTACTTAAACTACTGTCGTAGATTAGAAATTAATTTTTACTCTAAATATTATATAATTTTAAAATTTAATATCCATCTTTATCATTCATTATCTAAATAATTATCATTAGAGTGTTGTCATAAAAGATCGTCTTAGTCCGATGGCCCTAGCTTTATCGATTAGAAAAATTTGATTTCAACGACCACGAACGATGATGCGATGATCTAATAGATGAAGACCTTCAATAAATCCAAAAATCAGCAATGATGATCTCGATGATATTTGTAGCATACTATCAAAATTTTACTTCAATCGGATATCATTATCATGATTATTTTAGTATAAAATAATTTTGACCATTAAATTAGAAATAAGCGATCAAAGGGCTAAACAACATTTGATTATGAGATAATTTTTTAATTAAACGATCTTTGCTATAATTTTAATGATTTTATATAGCAATGATCATAAAATTTTAATTATTTTTGTATGAATTATTCATGTTAAGTAGATATTACAAAAGCACGAGCATAACTACCAATAAAATTTAAGAATGGTTATCGAGCGATGAATAATTTTGGATCATTCATAGATCCACGAGTTAAATTTTATAATCACTACCGTAAAAATGATTAAAGTAGTAGCCAAGATCATTTATGAAAAAAATTATCTCATAATCGGATGCCATTTAGCCTTTTGATCGCTTGTTTCTCAGTCAGAATCATTCCATACTAAATTGACCATGATAACGATATCCGATTGAAGTAAAATTTTGATATTATGCTACAAATATCATTAAGATCATCGTTGTATATTTTTGAATCAATTAGAGATCTTCATTTATCAGATCATTGTGTCGTTGTTCATGATCGTCGAAATCAAATTTTTTTAATCAATGAAGCTAGGGCCATCAGATCGAGGCGTTCTTTTGTGACGATACTTTAATGATAATTATTTAGATAATGAATAATGAAGATGGATATTAAATTTTAAAATTATATAATATTTAGAGCAAAAATACTAAAAAAAGGTATGGTAACGATTTTATAGAACCACCGCAATAGGTCCGACCTATGGCAACGATTACAAAGAACTGCTGCAATAGGTCTGACCTATGGTAATGATTCATTGTAGCCACTACCATAGGTCAGATCTATGACCGCGGTTCTATAAAACCGCTGCCATAAGTCGACCTATGGCCGCGGTTCTATAAAATCGCTGCCATAAGTCGATATATGGCAACGGTTCATTATAACCGCTGTCATAGATCGGATCTATTATAGCGGTTCTATAAAATCACTGTCATAGAATGTATTGCAATAATTTTGAAAATCGCTGTCGTAGCTTTTTTTTATAGTAGTATGGTAAATGGTGGATAAAATAAGGCCAAAAATTTATTACTACAAAAAAGAACTATAACAGCGTATACGATAGCAGCGATTTTCGAAACCGCTGTAATAGGATCTACGATATCGGTTACATGTAACCACTATCATAGATTGACTTATAGCAGCGGTTACAAAGAACCGCTATCATAGGTCGATCTATGGCAACGGTTACATATAATCGCTGCTGTAGATCCGATATATGGCAGCAATTTATTCTAACTGCTGCCATAGATCAATCTATGACAGTGATTATATATAACCATTGCCATAGGTCAAACCTATAGCAATAGTTTAAAATAACCGTTGTAATAGATGCGATCTATAGCAGCAGTTTTGTGTAAATGCTGCCATATATTTTTTTTATATTTTTGCTCTAAATATTATATAATTTTAAAATTTAATATCTATTTTTATCATTCATTATCTAAATAATTACCATTAGAGTATCGTCATAAAAGATTGTCTCGATCTGATGGCTAGCTTCATCGATTAGAAAAATTTGATTTCGATGATCATGAATGATGATGCAATAATTTGATAGATGGAGACCTCCGATGGATCTAAAAATCTACAACGATGATCTCGGTGATGTTTGTAGCATACTATTAAAGTTTTACTTTAATCGGATATCGTTATCTTGGTCAATTTAGTACAGGATAATTTTAACTGTTAAATGATAAACGAGTGATCAAAGAATCAGACGGTGTTCGATTATGAGATATTATTTTTATAAATGATCTTGACTACTACTTTAATTATTTTTACGATAGTGATCATAAAATTCAACTTGTGGATCTAAGAACGATCCAAAACTATATGTCACTTGATAATTATTCTTAAACTCCATTGGTAATTATGCTCATGCTTTTGCAAGATCACTTAATGTGAATAATTCATACAAAAATGATTTAAATTTTATGATCATTACTATATAAAACCATTAAAATTATAGTAAAGATTATTTAACTAAAAAATATCTCGTAATCGAATGCTATTTAGTCCTTTGATCGCTTGTTTCTAATTTAACGATCATAATTATTTCATACTAAAATGATCATGATAACGATATCCGATTGAAGTAAAAATTTGATAGTATGCTACAAATATTATCGAGATCATCGTTGCAGATTTTTGGATCCATTGGAGGTCTTCATCTATTAGATCATCATATCATCATTCATGATCGTCGAAATTAAATTTTTCTGATCAATGAAGTTAGGGCCATCGGATCGAGGCGATCCTTTATGACGACATTCTAATGATAATTATTTAGATAATGAATGATAAATATAGATATTAAATTTTAAAATTATATAATATTTAGAGCAAAAATATGAAAAATTAATTTTCAATCTATGGCAGCGATTATTAGAAACTACTACTATAAACCTATGGCAACTTTTTTTAGAAACTACTATTATAAACCTATGGCAACTTTTTTCTAACCACTGCCATAGACAATCGCTACCATAGATCTATGGTAGTGGTTCGAAAATCACTATCGTAGATTAAGTTAAAATTAACCCACCCCTAAATTGGGTTTCCTCTCATGCGCTCCCTCTCTCTCTCCTCTCCACCGTCGGTGAGACCCCACCCCTCTCTCTCTCCCTCTTCTCTGTCGTTGGTGAGACCCCCCCTCCTCCCCGCTCGGCCCCCCATCCTCGGCTGCCCCCACCTCTCGGCCCCTCCCCCTCGGTCAACACCCCAATCCCCGCCAGCCCCACTCTCGGCCGTCCATCCCCATCACGCACACCCCCCCGACCTCCCCATCACCGTGCCCGCCCCTGGCCCCCATCCCGGCCACCCCCACCTCTCGGCCTCTCCCCGATCAATCCCCCAACCTCCACCACCCCCACTCCTGGGCCACCCCTCCCCATCACCGTGCATCCCTCTGACCTCCCCATCACCGCGCCCCTGGCCCCTATCCCCGGCCGCCCCCGCCTCTTGGTGCCCCCTGCTGCTCCCACTCAACCCCCAACCTCTGTCATCCCCACCCCCTGGGCCGCCCCTCTCCGTCACTGTGCACCACCACCCCCTCCCCCGACCTCCCCATCACGACGCCCCCCGGGCCACCTCTCCCCTCTTTCTCTCTTTTTCCTCTTTCTTTTTCTCTCTCTTCTCTCTATCTTACTTCTAGCTCTTGTTTTGTAGGTTACCTCTAGCACTGTCGTCTTCCTCTAACGTCATCGCCAACAATCCTCAAAGATTTTGGTGCGACCCCCTCTTCATAGCCATAGATATAATTTTTTAAATTTTATAGTATTATTTATTAATCACTTATAATATTTATAATAATTTTTAAAATTTTTATAATAAATATTTTAAATATTTATTATTAATATTATAATTATCTACCAACCATGGATCATACCGATGGATAAAAGAACTCCTACCGGTTGATTCTGAATTGTGTCGGTGGATTTTGGATGGGGTCGTGCCATGTTAGCGATCGTAGATAGTCCTACGCCATGCTGGCCGATAAGGAAAACCCCGCTAGTAGGTTCTAGACCGTGCCGATGGTCATGAGCTGGGTTAATATTTGTTAATGTTATATGGATTAATGTTCATTAATGTTGCTGATCATGATGGCACCGAAACGTCATCTCGCATAGATCGAAATGTCTGATATGCGATACAACTCTGCTTGGAGAGGGAGGAAATCCTCCGCATCATGTACTGTAATTTATCGAATGTCTATAACGAGCTCAACCTGTTCATGTAGCCATATCAAAAAGAACAATCATTTAGATTAACCAAAATGAACTTTTACAAACCTTAATATTGATTTTTAATGCAATATTTTTTAGATAGTGCTTGTTTTTCTACTAGATATATACTTTGGTAAGCAACATTATTAGCAATGCTGCTTACCAAAGCACGGATCTAGTAGAGAAAATAAGCTGCATCTAAAAAATATTGCATTGAAAATCAATGTTAAGATTTGTAAAAATTTATTTTGGTTAATCTAAATGATTGTTCTTTCTGATATGTCTACATGAACAAGTTGAGTACTCCATAAAAATTCGATAAATTATAGTACATAACGCAGAGGATTTCCTCTTCCTTCAAGCGGTGTTGCACCGCATACAGGCATTTCGGTCTACATGGAGCTCTGCATCTAAGTCATAGGCAAAGCTTACTCCATCCACCTTCGCATCAGCTGCTCAGAAATCATCGATATCTACTCCACCGACATCTGAGCTCCAGCTCAAGCTCCAACCCCTCCAGCTCCAGCTTCTCCAACTCATGCTCCATCTCCTCCCGGTGATGATAACTTAGATATAAATTTAGCAAATTTTTAATATTTTATTTTTAAAAATATTATAATAAATTTTATTCAATAATAAAAGTTGAGTATTTTAGAAATATTTTTTATTTATAATATTTTTTTTATATTATATATATTTAACTATATTTATCAGGTTAAAATAATAATGTTCATTAACATTGTAGGTCACGATGGTATCGAAATGTCATCTAGCTTTCACCCCCATCTTTCGACAGGCTATACAGAGCTCTGCATCTGAGTCACAGGTAGAGCATACTCCATCCATCTCTGTATTGGCTGTCCAGAGACCACCGGCATCTATTCTTCCATCGGCATCTACTCCTCCACCAGCATCTGAGCATTCAGCATCAGCCACATCTCTGGCACATGCTCCATCCATCGATGAGTCTCCACTGGCATCCACGTCGCACGATTTCATAGCCAATAAGTGTACGTTTTATTATATCATTTATTTATTTATTTGTATAGTTATTGTACACTCTTATATATTTGCATAATATATTTTTATTACAGGTGCATCATCTAGTAGGATATTTTGTAGTTCCACACGTATGCCGCATATATGGAACCGCCAGCATCAGATGATGGTGCAGTACGATGCGAATGAAAGGCTAATAGGAAAGATCGCATGAAAGATGCATTTTTTTTTCAGAGTGCTTGTGAGGCAGTTCGACATCATTTCGGTATTACCCATGGACTGACGATTGATGGATGCTAGTGTCAGAAAGTGGGTGTAGAAGAAGACATGGATAAGTGTATCTTAATTATATTATGTATTTAATATATTTACACTTTGTTTGATTAGAATAATTTGATAACTGACTTTTGATAACTTTGTGTAAAGGAGGTATGACTTTTCAGATCATGAGAGGGCTCGAGATGCCCGACTGAAGAAGATTGAAAAGTTGTATTGGGGCTACAAGGTTAAGCTCCATAGATGATGACTCGAGCACCGACGAGACACTCTGGAGGAGCTTGTTTCTTAGATACAGGACTGTCTTCCAAGTCAGTGGAAGGGGATGCTTAAACATTGGAGGAGCCAGAAGTTCGAGATAAAATTTTTAATTTTTAAATTTTTTAATACTTTTAAAATTATATTTAAATATTTTTAAATATTTATTATTTATTTGAATACTTATTAGACTATCTTCCGTCAGAATCGGCCCAAGAATACATGCACATTCTAGGCTATGAGTCTATGGCCAGTCGTATGCATAAAGAGGTAATGAATTTTGAATCTTACTAGATAAATAAAATTGATATTTTTTCATGTTTCTAATAAACTAATCCATTGTTATAATTGATGAGAGATGGAGTGATGCCCAGCCATAGCGAGATCTTCAGATTTAGCCATATGGACAAGAAGGGCAGGTCGATGAATACTGCGATCGAAAAAATTTTTGTAAGTAATAAATATATTAGTATATATGATCAGTATTATAGTATTTCTTATAAAATTTTATTTAAATTTATAATTATAGGAGCAATTAGATGCGCTCGCAAGTGAGGGTCCGGACACCTCTGACTCCCATGACTATCTATCTCAGGTCTTGGGGCCTGAGCACTCTAAGAGGATCCGATGTAGGCCTGAACATACGCCGACGAGCTACTAATCTAAGGCGAGCATCTCTTCATATGCTTCCAATGTCATCAATCGAAAGCAGCTTGAGAAAGCATTGGAGAAGGTAGCTCAGGCTACACCATGGGCAGATCAGACTACGGTATGGGTTGCTCGTTCTAAGGAGCGCACATCTCATCTAGAGGGCATCCTGAGTGCCATGGTGATGAGGCTCAGCGTGCATTTTGAAGCTGACTTCGTGGGTCTTAAGGACATGTTGGCCAACGTTCCAGCTCCAACTCCTGCAACTCGAGCCCCTCCAGCTCCAGCTACTCCAACTCCGGCTTCAGCTCCATCTCTTCTAGCTCGTGCTCCATCTTCCGATGACGACATATTTTTTTTGAAAAATATTGTAATAAATTTTATTCGACAATAAAATTTGAATATTTTAGAAATATTCTTATATTTATAATATTTTTTTATATTTTTTTTGTGATATATATATCTCTGTATTTGTTAGATAAAACATATAAAAAATTAAAAATTTTATATTTTTTATTATTTAAAAGCTACGACAGCGGTTTTGCAACTACTGCCGCAAGCGTGTCAAGTACTGCCGTAAGTTACATGCCAACTTCTGCCATTAATCTATGGCAGCGATTATGAAATCGCTGTATTAGATCTATGGCAGCTGTTCTGTGACTGCTGTAATAGATAAATTTATGGCAACGATTTTCTATGACAGCGATTTGAAAATCACTGTCATAAATTATATATGGCAGCGATTTACATAACCACTTCAATAACCGCTGTGATAGACCTACGACGATGGTCGTAATGGCAGTGCTTAGCTAAGCATTGTTATAGCTTATGACAGTGATTTTTTATATTATGGCAGCGGTTACAAATCACTGTCATAGTCCTATTTTATAGTAGTGATTGAATAGGTACGTGTTTAAGGGCTGTAATAGTAAATAGGTGAAAAAGAGAGAACTAAACGACATGTCCACTGTTTATTTAATGTTGAACAATCTCTTTGGTGGGGAATAGAATGGCACTACAAGCTAGGCATCACTCTAGCTCTCTGACAACACAACAGTAGCAAAAGGAAATAATAACTCAATAACATTTAATTTGACGGTCACAACTTTAAAAGGCTCTGAATGTTAATATAGGTTGTTTCGCATTAGTGTCAAAATCCTTCAGGGCATGCTGGCTCTTCAATTGTATATGAATCTTGGGGCATGCTAGGTGCCATCTGGCATGCCTCAAGATTCATATACAATTGCTCACGATTTGAATTAATTAGTTTTAATAATGCATAATATAGCATGCCTCAAGATTTATATACAATTGCTCACGATTTGAATTAATTAGTTTTAATAATGCATAATATTTACTTGCATGCAACAAGCAAAAAGATAAGCGCCGAGTAAGGCCAACCATATTGGTACTCTTAATGCCCCATAAAGAAGTGAAAATAAAAGAGCATTCTATGTGTACATATAATTTTATCCGTAGATTTGAAGGTCCAAATTGGTTGGGTTAGCAAATAGCAACGTTGTTTGGTATTGGATGCCACTGGCTTTGATCCCATTCAACCTAAGTTTTGTTGAACCTTTTACCCCACTTTTACAATTTTTTTTCTTATTTCCTTAAAATGCTTACATTGTCGCTCAAAACTTTGCTGGACAAGCGGACAAATAAGCTATTTACTCTTTGGAGTTGGAGGAACGTGGCACCACACCGAAATGGATCTACAACCATAAAAATAATCAAAAAATTATGAATCTTTCGATGCTCGAGCCAGATAGGCTTTCGAAAAAAAAACAAGAGAGATAAAAAAAAAAATAGAAATTTCTTTTCTTGCAACTCAGATCTCTTGTGCTAATATTTATGGAGGCGATGATGCAAATTTACATGATTGAAGTTGCGAAATTTGCGGACAAGCTGTTAAACTCTTTTCGTATTTCGTTGATCAGGACAGCGAGATGCGTTATGATTTGAGTGCTTTTCCGATATGCTGATATGCTTAGATGGATTGAGATTACGTCGAGCTATAATTGTATTGTTTGCTGATTGATCGTTGATTTTGCTAAATACATGTCGCGATTTGATTTGAAAGGCTACGCTGTCGAACGATGACACGAAGTTTATTATCCATACAGAAATGCATGCAAGCAAAATCTTTATAAAGCTATTTCGGCAAATGAACACCATAAGTAGATTTCGTGCTCCAAACTCGTCACCATCCCATTTTCCCTTTATTATTGATGGCCTGATCTACTAGAGAACCGACCATGGAATTTAGAGGCTAATAGAAGGTCGTATCTAGACCTCAACTTGCGATCCATCCACGCATAACTCGAAAGTAACCACGAAATGACCAAACTTCCTTTCCAAACCTTACCATTCTCTTCAAATCAAAGAACAATAAGCCCACTCAGAAATGCCCACTACAGCTCTACCAAGCCCAAGTCCACCACGCCATCAACCCCCTCACCAGTTGTCGCCACCAACCTCATCAAATCCCTCTGCGCGCAAGGGTCGCCCGCGTTGGCGCGCCGGGTGTTCGACGAAATGCCCGAGCGAGACGTCGTCGCGTGGACGGCCATGATCTCGGGCTACGCATCCAACGGCCGCCACGACGACGCATGGACGATCTTCCGCCGGATGACGGCGGACGGCGTGGGCCCCAACGCGTATACCGTGTCCAGCATCTTGACGGCGTGCAAGGGCCTGGGGTGGTGCCACGGCGGGGCGGCTGTTCACGCGGTGGCGGTGCGTCTGGGCGTGGACCGGGGAAAGTACGTGGAGAATGCGCTCCTCGACGTCTACGCATCATGCGGGGGCGGCCGTGATGGCGACGGCATGGGCGAGGCACGGAAGGTGTTCGAGGGAATGGCAGAGAGGACGGGGGTCTCATGGACCACCATGATCGCTGGATACACCCACAGAGGCGACGGTTACACCGGTGTTCTGGTGTTTCGCCAAATGGTCCAGGTGAAGAGTCATTATAACGATATGGGCGAGTTAATTAAAAGTTTTACATTAAGCGTTTACTAACAAAGCTTAAACATTATTTGATTCAGTCTTTCTCCTCTTAGCATATGTAACTCTTGGAAAATGTCAAAAGATCACCCACCAGATCACCATTCAGTTCACCGGTTAGATATAGAAATTGATGATTGGCTTAGCCGTAGACTTGGCCCAATCGACAATGCTGACCCGATGTGCACCATCATATCATCGACTACCATGTCAGCCTAGTGAAGTGAGTGGTGATCTGACCGGTGATCGATGGCAGTGCTCCTAATTATTTATTTTCATGCCTCTTGATGGGTTCTTTATTGTCGGCAAACTTCAGAAGAATTAAGGGCATGTTTGGTTGGAGGAAGTTAAGCTTTAGAATGAGAATGAATATTAGTATCGGAAAAAATATATATATAATAGTGACCCATTCTAGCCATTTGTAGAATTCTAATCCCATTTAGATTTCAATGCCAATTCTGATTCCAATTGCAAAGCAAACGCATCCCAAATATATAGATCACTAGAACAAATTTCTCATCCTACTCTAAGCTCATCATGAAAATCCAAGTAAAACAACGCAAACTAATGAACATAAGCACCTGTATTTTAACTATTAAGATTCAAATGGATTCTGTCGGTCAACATTTACTAGAATTTTTTATTTTCTATTTTTAGAAATCACTACTTAGTGTTGCCAGTGTTGATAAGATGCTAAAATACAGTCTAACATGAAATTTCCTACTGAAACCAGGAGGGTGGGGAGCTGAATCCATTCGCTTGTTCTATTGCAATTCGGGCTTGTGCTTCAATTGGCAGCCTAACACTCGGGAGGCAACTTCATGTCATGGTAGAGAAGTCCGGTCATGGCTCCAATCTTCCCGTTGCCAATTCTTTGGTGGACATGTACTGCAGATGCATGAGGCTTGCAGAAGCTAGGAGGTACTTCAATGAAATGCCACAAAGGGACTTGATCACCTGGAACGCAATGATTGCCGGGCTGGAGCGATGCAATTCACAGGAAGCCCTGCAACTATTTCTTAAGATAGGTTCAGAAGATCTGCAACCAAATTGCTTTACTTTTACCACCATTCTATCAGCTTGCACAAATCTGGCAGTTCTACATTGTGGGCAGCAAGTCCATGGAGCTATAGTTAGAAGAGGGTTCACTGGGAACCTCCAAATTGCTAATGCCCTTGTAGATATGTATGCGAAGTGTGGAAGCATAGCTGACTCAAGAAAGATTTTCAGCGAGATGAATCAGAAGGATCTGATCTCATGGACTTCTATGATGATTGGATATGGAATAAATGGATGTGGGAAGGAGGCGATGGAACTTTTCGATGAGATGATTAATTTAGGAATCCAACCAGACCATGTGGCGTTCCTGGTTGTTATAAGTGCTTGCAGCCATGCTGGATTAGCGGATGAAGGCTTGAAATACTTTGATGTGATGCGTACCAAATACAATATTCCTCCTAATAGCGAGGTTTATGGGTGCGTTATCGATCTTCTAGGCCGAGCTGGAAGGCTTGTGGAGGCTTATGAGTTGATAAAAGAAATGCCTTCTGAAGCTGATGAATCAATTTGGGGTGCTTTGCTTGGGGCCAGCAGGATGCACAACAATGTGGATTTGGGTAGGTTGGCTGCTCAGAAGATAATGGATTTGAAGCCAGAGGAGGCAAACACCTATGTCTTACTCTCAAACATATATGCTGCTGGAAGTGAGTGGGTTGAGTTTGCAGAGACTAGGAGATTACTGAGAGGGATGGGAAGTAAGAAAGAGGCAGGAACGAGTTGGATTCAAGTGAGGAATAAGGTATGCAGCTTTGTTGCTGGTGACAGAAGCAATCCTTATGTTGATCTGGTTTATGAGATATTAGAAATGCTGGTGCAGCACATGACTGAAGTTGAATGTGACTGCAATTCAGATGGGTTGCTGCACGATTTTGAAGAAGTGAGATGACAAAATGAGCAATGGCATATTGTCACCAAGACAAGGACTGCATGGTTTCACATAAAAAGCACTTTTATGAATCGGCAAAAAAAAAAGCCACTGATCAGGAGATTTTCATGTGACAGAGAGGATGTTTGGATGCTACTGATGAAGAAGAGTGATGGAGAACTGCTCATTCTTTCTGCGGTTCATTCTTTCAAGTGCATCGTCGGGCTTAATAACATGAAAACAGGTTAAGTTTGTTTATTTATTTATTAACATGAGAGAATGATTACTATCATGTCAAGCACACAAATGCGCACGATAATCTGTTGTATGATGCCAGGTAACCATGTTTATGTTTACTCATGTTAAAGATATTATGTAAATCTACTTCCAGTACCTGCCACTTTCCGATGTAATTGTTGAGAAGTATCATTATCAGTTTAATCTGATAGGGTATTTAGCTGAGATAATGATTCTTATGTACTGCACAGCCCAAGTAAGGAGAACATCTGAAGTAAAACTGAATGTTCCAAAAAGGACCGATCCATTTAACAAGTACTGCTAAATTACGCAACTCTGTGGCAATTCCATGTATAATTTCAGCTATATTCAGGATTAAGCTTAATTTTTAATGTATCTCCTGTCCAATGCAAAACTTAGTGATCGATGTGTATATAATTTCGCCAAGATTTGAGATTTATAGCTCATGAATTTTGCAATTATTTGTCCTCATCTCATTAATCGCCTAGCTATGAACAAATCTTTATGAGAGCGATTTTGAAAGCCCTTGCTCTGATACAGTTGACTCTCACACCAACTACATCATCCCAACGCCTATTCGATGCATACATTTCAGACAGGAGTAGATATCCACATGCTCTTCATAATTTGTGCTGCCAATAGTTCTCCCAACTCTTTATAGCCATGAGTCCTGCATGCACCAAGCAATGCCCCCATACACCGATATCAGGCTTTATCGGCATCGACCTTACAACCTCCATGGCCTTCTCTACCCTCCCTGCCCGACCATAATGATCAACCATGCACCCATAATGCTTCATATTTGGCAAGATATATACCATAGGCCTTGCTCATCAATGAAGAATATTTGACGCCATCTTGTATCAGCCCTGCATGGCAGCAAGCATTCAGAACGCCAAGAAACATCACTTCATTCGGGAAGACATCTCTCTCCCGCAGCATCTCTTCAAACAAGCATTCGGCCTTGATTCCATGGCCATCCATGGATTAGGCAATTCCACGAAGCCACATATCAACGAAACTCGTCCCGAGAGTAACATTGAGCTCCAGTCCCCTCACTGCAGTGTAGATATATCTGAAGGAGATGGGAAGTGGTCTTTTGGGGGTCTGGTGGAATTTTGAAGGGGTATGGGCTTGGAAGAGGGGCTCGTATCTTGTTATGATCATATCTTGGAAACCAATAGAGAGAGAGAGAGAGAGAAACAACTCAAGCCGTCAGTCATGCAAGTATTAGGAGTGGTTGGTGCAGGTCTGGGGGTAACAAACTACATTGAGGTAGTCAATCAGTAAAGAACTCCCCAACTCTGAGTCGACTCTGTTGATTCCTACTGAGTTAAGTTTGGTTCCGAACTCAGCTCAAAGTGCAATTGGCCCCATGTTTGATGGGCATGGGGTGGCCACCACACAAGATATGTTCAAAGGAAAACAACAGCCTCTCGTTTTATCTTCTTTCCCCTCACCTCTTGTATTTTTTTGGCTCAAGTTCTTGAGATGCCCGAAGTTTTGAGAGAAAGAGAAGAATGCAATCCTTTGGAGCCTTGACCTCCCATCCTACTTTCCCACTCAGTTCCTTTTACCATTTCAAGTCCTGCTCTCTCCGCAATACCCAGTGCAGTCTGAGGAAGGTGGACAAGAAGGGCCTGAAAGACACCTGGCCCTCCATTTCTGTCTCACTGTCCGCATCAGGTTTCATCTTGGGTCCTCTTATTGATGGAATCCATTCAAGGGTGAAGCTTTTAATATACCAAAATGGAGCAATTGATATAGGCCCTCTGCATACCAACATCTGGGTAAGAAATTCTTCTCTACTATTCTACCATTAATTCTCCTCCATTCACTTATTCATCTAGTTGACTAGGTTCCTCCTTTGCTTGGAGTCTTTTACTGCACCGTTGGCCTGTTGCAACTCTTTCTGGATGAGAGGTTCCCTTCCAGATCGAAGGCTCCGGTGGGGAGCCTGGAGAGAACTGCACTTTCTCTGATGTATGTCTTGAGTTTTTTTTTTTTTTTTTTTGCCCTATTCTAAGACTTTTTGAAGGACCAAAAACATCGAGCATAGTCTATTCAATTAACTGTTCTTTGATGAACAGAATACTTGTGGTGTTCATTGAATTGAGTGCTGAAATGTTCAAAGGTGGAGTACCCAGCAATATCGAAGCCTATGTTTTATTTGCTCTGGCGGAGTTTATATGGTTATTCCTGGATGGCACATGGCAAGGTTTTGCTTTGGCTTGCTTTGTTGGTCTTGCGTGCCCTCTTGCTGAGGTTCCATTAATCAAGTGAGGCCTACATTTCTAACAACATCCTCAAATCCCATTTGTTTTTTTTTTTTTTTTTTTTTTTCTCCTCTTAATAAAAGACTGCTGCAGATCATGTTGGTATTGACTGGTGTTTCTAAATCTTTGAAATTTAATAGGTTGTTTCACCTCTGGAATTACCCCAGCGCTGACATCCAACTATTCGGAGAGGTAAGCAATCTTGTAATCAACACCAGATTGCTAAGTTTCTGGAAGACTGGTCCTCCAGTTGATTTGTACAAGGACTGAAAGAAGGGATTTTTCACTACTTGCAGGGATTAATCAGTTGGACCGCCACATGTTATTTTGTATACGTGCCATTCTTGATTAATTTGTCAAGGTGGCTGAAAGTAGTAGCTGATATTCTTGTGACAGAGACCAAGTAGTCCAATATAAGTGAACAATATGTGTTGTTGCAAGTATGGAGGAGTGTAGGATGTGCTGGATTTTGGAGGTTTGCTCTTAAGAGTTGGGAGTGTAAGATCTATTTCAATCCTGCAAACTTTAGAAAGCTCCATTATAATCCAGTTGGGAAGAGAAAATTTCCTCTGGTTGCTTTTCCTCGACGAAGAGGACATATCAACCTCATAGACAAGCCGTCATTTCGAATGAAGTTCTAACCATATATCATATGTTGATCTCAGAGTTTGAGCTAAAAAGCAACTAATTTTGTGCAATATAGGCAACCAGTCAGAGATGGAAAGATGGAAAACTTTTAGAAGAAGGGAGAGAGAGGCCCAGCAGCTGCTGATCAGGAAGCATTGCTTGTAGTTACCAAGGAGGATTCATACAAGGGCTCGTTGGGAAATTGGCAGAGAGGACGGAAGAGCTCTTGGAGGATCCATGATCTCAACTATTCCTTGGGAATCCATATAGGGAGATCTATTATAGTTCTATTTTAACAGTCTGTGTGGTGAACGATAATTGAGCTATAAACAAGACTGGACGTGGAAGGTACTTTTGGACCTCGACCGAATGCAATAATCAAGCTATAAATAGGAATGAAAATAGTGGGTGGGAGGTACTTTTTCTTCAACACCACCATCAGATGTTTTGAAATAAATGTGTGTGTGTGTGTGTGTCTATATAATCCTTTAAACCTGTTTTTTGAAAGTAAGTTTATATCATTGATATAAAATATCTTGCACTTTTTAATTCATTGAATAATAAATCTAAGGAACCCTTGCAGCTTAAATATTATTTTTATTCGTATATGACAACTTATTTTTCTTGCATATCTCTTTATTTTTTTACTCCTATCAAAATCAACGAACAGCATAAACTATTGTTTCATGACTCAAAAAGATGCTTTTTTTTATGATAATATACAATAGAACATATATCAATAAATAACAAAAACCATATATCTCTCTAGGTATTCAGTATCAAAATACTTGCTTAATAAACTCAGCTTTTGACTCTTTTCATATAAACATCATGATGCAATAATATGAAGAAAAGAATATATATGGTTGGTTTTCGAAAGAAAATATGTGGATCATTACTAGAAAGCTTTAGTCTGTTGTAGGAACCATGGATGGCAGTTGCTTCGATCCAATATTTTGTCTCTCTTGGAACACTTTTTTCACCTCTTTCTATATTCTTTTTAGCTACCCATCCATCCAAATTTATCAAAATGCTGAGTCAACACCTTTCAATTTATTAGTACTAACATTAACATGAACTCAAGAAGCCTAATTGTTTCTGGCAACCATAGATGGATAGCCTCGTTTGTAAATGATTTTCTCGGGTTCCTTAGTGCCAAAAATGTTCCAACTAATTTGTGACATAATAATGAAGAAGTTGGTTGCTTTTTTTCTTTTTTTTTTTTTCCTAACACATCAAACCAATAAGGATGCATTTATATGTACTAAAATAATCTAATATTTTATGACTGTTTAAGCACTTTGAATAGATAGGTTATGATTTCATATAATTAATGTAACTGATAATTATGGAAGAGCTTCGATCGAAAATTCTCCAGCAGCCGAACTCCTTCTAAACTTCTTCTTCAGTCGAATTCCTCCAGAAGTCGAACTTCTTTCGAACTTCTCTTTCAGTCAGATTCTTCCAGCAGCCGAACTCCTTTCATACTTCTCTTTCAGTCAAATTTCTTCAGCAGTCGAACTTCTTTCGGACTTCACCTTCAATCGGATTTTTTCAAGAGCCGAACTCCTTCCGAATTTTTTCTTCAGTCAAATTCTTTCAGTAGCCAAACTCTTTCCGGACTTCTCCTTTAGTTGGATTCCTTCAGAAGCCGAACTTCTTTCGGACTTCTCCTTCAATTGGATTCCTCCAGTAGTATGATTCCTTTAGGAGCCGAATTTCTTCCAAATTTTTTTTTCAATCGAACTTCTCCATCAGTCGGACTTCTTCTGGACTTCTCCATCAGTCGAACTCCATCCAGATTCCTCCAATAGATTACTTTCAGATTTTAAGTAGTATTCCTCCCGGATGATCCCCTCTAGCCGTATTCTCTTTAGGAGTCCGAACTCCTCTTGAATTGACATATGTCAAAGCTCTTCACCAACCAACACTTACTTCCTTCAAACTTCGACTATTAAATCTCAACAATTGGACGACACCTCTTTCCGTAATAAATTCCACGTGGCGTCGAGTGGCCCACTATCGGACGGTTACGATAATAAATTCTACGTGACCCCGAGCGGTCCACTACCGGATGGTTACGGCTATACAGGCTTCGTCTACAAAAAGGGATCCTCTAGATACGTTTTCTCTAAGCTCTCTTCTCCTTTTTCAAACTCTACTGAATTCTTGCCTGAGCAATCCATTTCTGTTGGCCAGAAGAGCTGACTTGATCGTCGGAGGATCCTTTCGAAGCCACCACCACTGACTTTGGATGGAACTTTATTTTACATGTCACCGACGGTGATCTCTTCTTCCTTAACTCCAGCTCGATCCGACGTCAACTAGATTCTGTATCAATAAGATTGACGCTAGAGGAAGGGCCCTCTATTCCTGAGGTACCCTTGTTCTTAAAGGAGTGCTCAGTCGACCCTGTGGATCTTCTTCTTCAAGGTTCATCTCCTATCCTTCTTCCCTCAATCCTCAAGAAATGCCTCCAAAGAAGGTGACTACTTGAAGATTCTACCGCTTCTGCCGTCAGATCTGAGCTAGATCCATCCATTTCCTGCTTCCATCATCAGTGCACTTCAACCTCCTCCTCTACCGACGACCGTCATGGTAGATTCCGGGATAGTTTAACATGCTAATGCAATGGGAATTTAGGAGCCTCACCGAAATGGTGCAGGCCTATATGGCAGCCCTTCGACGGCGACTTCGCATCAGGAAAACCTGCCATCCAGGATGTCGAAAACCAGTCCCAAAGAAGGAGCCATTTGGGCTAGCATATCCGTTCGCCCCTGAAAAAGGAGAAAACAGAGAGCAGAGGATCCATGTTCAGATCCTGGATTCTTCTTCTGGAAAGAGATCTTTCCCATCTACAGCTGGAAGCCCTTCCTAAGGATCTGCGATCGAGATGATGTCCTCGATCAGAAACTATGGAAAGATGGACCAATGGATTGAGGAACTCTGCCACGTCGTTTCGGCTCACCATGATGACGTCCGCACCGATCTCCCTTTCTCTTTCCGAATTATGCAAGAGCTCATTCCGTCCAACTTCAAGCTTCCCTAATTTAAAAGCTATGATGGAACCGTCTGATTCGGTTCGATCATCTAGAGGCCTTCCGGACCATGATGCTGCTTCATGGCACACCAGACAACATATTATGTCGAGCTTTTTCAATCTATCTTAAAGGAAGCAGTAAAAAACTGGATACTCGGACGTTGAAGTCGAGTATGATCTTCTTCTTTGATCAAATGAGTCATCAGTTTGTGGCTCACTTCATTAGCAGCCGACGTTCCGCACCGAGGATTTAGATTTTTCTGATAAATATCAAGCAGAAGGAGGAAGAATCCTATCCGGACTTATGTCATCCGGTTTAATGCTACTGACATTGGAAGGTCCAAAATCTGGACCAGTCTGTTGTAATGGCCTGCACTTCAAGGGTGGTCTTCAGAAGAATGATTTGCTATTTCTTCCTGAAGAAAGAAGTACCACTAGAAACTTTATCGATTTGCTAGCCTCGGGACTGAAGGATATGTCCGTGCGGAAGAAGCCTTCAAGTTGAAAGGATGAGAAAATCATAGGAGAGCGGCGGGACGGACGAGTCTAATAAACCCGTAGCTAATGGAAGGATCAAAATAAAGTTCAACCACGCTCATGGACTCCCTTCCGAGCGCAAGCGAGCCCGAATTTCCTTCCTTCAAGCTCGTCGTCAAAGAAGCCCCGACAGAAGGGATGCAAAGAAGTTCTTTCCTCCAGAAGGTTTCCACAACTATGTCCCCCTTAACGCTCTTAAAACTTAAGTTTTAATGAAAATTAAGAATCAACTACCAAGATCAGAAGAATTACGATCTTTCCTCCAAACAAGCACGATCGAAATGCAAGTACTGTTTATATCATCGTGACCATGGCCACGATACTGAAGAATGCATTCAAGCTCCGAGATGAAATCGATGAGCTCATCAGGAGGGGGACGGACTGGGTCGATTCCTCAGACGTACTCAGTCTGAAGTAGGAGAAGATCGAGCCAAGGGCGCTGTCGTAGCCAGAACCACCAATGATGGAAGGAACAACAAGAAGGATCGGCCTACCTCCTCGGCATCATCAATGCTACCTCTGGGAGGGACTTGGTACTTCGGCGAGCCATCATCTCTCAGCCTTCGAAGCCAAGGAGAAGCTTGCTCCCAAATTGAGAAGGCCCAGCATGAGATAGAGGAGGTCGTCCAGTCCAAAACTTATCGCCTGAAGGAAGCTTGGAGGAACAATGCTCCTACGATTCTTAAAATATCAAAAAGAATCTGAGGATATGTACTGCCAGTAATTTTTCTTTCAATAAAATTCTTCAATTTCAATATTATTATTTCTTGATACAAAAACTATATGATGACAGGAAAAAAGCAATCTGTTGGGGATAAGTCCCGCTTCCATCGAAGTCTAGTCTGACGCTTGGCCTAACGCAACTGGCAATCACGGAAGAGCTTCGATCGAAAATTCTCTCTCCAGCGGTCAGACCCTAGCCGACCTCCTACAAAGAGCCGAACCCCTTCCAAACTCCTTCAGTCGGACTCGTACGGGAGCCAAACTTCTTCCGAATCTCTCCTTCAGTCGAACTTCTATGAAAGTCAAACTCCTTCCAGATCTCTCCTTCAGTCGAACTTCTATAGGAGCCGAACTTCTTTCGGATCTCTTCTTCAGTCGGACTTCTATAGGAGCTGAACTTCTTTCAGATCCCTCCTTCAGTCAAACTCCTATGAAAGCCATACAACTTCCAGATCTCTTTTTCAATTGGACTTCTACAGGAGCCGAACTCCTTCTAGATTCCTCCTTCAGTTAGACTCCTACGGAAGCCGAACTCCTTCTAGACTTCTCCTTCAGTTGAACTCCTACAGGAGCCGAACTTCTTCCCAACTTCTTCTTCAGTTGAATTTTTACTGGAGTTGAACTTCTTCCGAACTTCTCCTTCAGTCAGACTCCTACGGGAGCCGAACTCCTTTCGGATCTCTCCTTTAGTCAAACTTCTATATGAGCCGAACTTCTTTTGGATTCTCCCTTCAGTCGAATTTCTATGAAAGCCGAACTTCTTTCGGACTCCTCCTTCAGTCGAATTTCTACAGGAGCCGAACTCCTTCCGAACTTTTTTTTCAGTCGGGTTTTTTATAGAAACCGAACTCCTTCCAGACTTCTCCTTCAGTCGGATTTCTATAGGAGCCGAACTTCTTTTGAACTTCTCGTTCAGTCGAACTTTTACAGGAGCCGAACTCCTTCCATATCTCTCCTTCAGTCGAATCTCTATAGAAGCTGAACTTCTTTCAGATCTCTCCTTCAGTCGAACTTCTATAGGAGCCGAACTTCTTCTGAATTCCTCCTTCAGTCAGACTCCTATGGAAGCCAAACTCCTTCCAGACTTCTCCTTCAGTCGGATTTTTACAAGAGCCAAACTTTTTTTGGATCTCTCCTTCAGTTGGATTTCTATAAGAGTCAAACTTCTTCCAAACTTCTTCTTCAGTCGGACTCCTATGGGAGCCGAACTTCTTTCGGATCTCTCCTTTAGTCGAACTTCTATAGAAGCCAAACTCCTTCCAAATCTCTCCTTCAGTCGGACTCCTACGGAAGTCGAACTTCTTCCGAATCCCTCCTTCAGTCGGACTTCTACAGGAGCCGAACTCCTTTCGAACTTTTCCTTCAATCGGACTTCTACAGGAGCCGAACTCCTTTCGGATTCTTCTTCAGTCGGATTTCTATAGAAGTCGAACTTCTTTCGAACTTCTCCTTCAGTCGGACTCTTATGGGAGCCAAACTTCTTTCGGATCTCTCCTTCAGTCGGACTTCTACAGGAGCCAAACTCCTTCCGGATCTCTCCTTCAGTCAGTTTTCTGAACTCTTTTTGAACATTTTCTTCAGTCAGACTTCTACAGGAGTCAAACTTCTTTCGGATCTCTCCTTCAATCGAATTTCTATAGGAGCCAAACTCCTTCTGAACTTCTCCTTCAGTCAGACTTCTATAGGAGCCGAACTTCTTTCGTATCTCTCCTTCAGTCGAATCTCTATAGGAGTCGAACTCCTTTCGGACTCTTTCTTTAGCTAGCATTCTTTTCGGATGATCTCCTCTAATCGTATTTTCTTTGGAAGTCTGAACTTCTCTGAAATTGATATACATCAAAGCTCTTCACCCCTCTATGCGGCTCCGAGCGGCTCAATATCGAATAGTTGCGGCCATCACTATCAGTCCACTACAGACGACAGCGATCCACTACCGAGCGACGATGGCTGTCACCATCCGTATGCTACAGACGGTGCTACAGGCGACGCCCCCCCTCCACGACAAACTCCATTAGGCCTAGAGCGGTCCACTACCAGATGACCGCAGCTGTCACTATCAATCCGCTACAAGCTCCATCTATAAAAAGGGACCTTCCAGATACGTTTTCTCTAAGCTGTCTTCTTCTTTCCGAAACTCTGTTGAATTTTTATCTGAGCACTCCATTTCTGTTGGTCGAAAGAGCTGACTTGATCGTTGGAGGGTCCTACCGGAGCCACCACCATCGACTCCAGATGAAACTTTATTTTATAGGTCACCGATGGTGATCTCGTCTTCCTCGACTCTAGCTCGATCCAACATCAACCAGATTCTGCACCAACAGAATTGGCGCTAGAGTAAGGGTCTCTATTTTTTAGGTTCTCTTATTCTCAAAGGAGTGCTCACCAGCGATCTCTCTTCTTCCTCAATAAAGTTCTTCTCTGAGAAAAAATATCTCCCAAAAAAGCTTCGACCCGACGATCTACGACCTCTGTAGTCAGATCCCATCCAGACCTATCCACTTCCGCTTCAGCACTAGCAACTCAAGCTCCACCTATAGCCATGGTGGATGCGGAGCAGTTCAACCTGCTGGTCTAGTAAGTTCGTGGTCTCACGGAGGCGATGTAGGCCATACATCGACAGGCTCCAGCATCAATTCGATCGGAGCAGGCTTCTCTGGAGCCCCATGGTCTAATCTAGGAACGGCCGACCTGGGCTATCCGACCTCTGATCCCCAAAAAGAGAAAGCAGAGGATGGAGAGCCCTTGCTCGGACCATGACTCAATCTAGGGGGAAGCTTCTCACCCGTTCCACCAGAAAACTTTGGAGATCAACGATCGTGAAGATCTCCTAGATCAAAGGCTCCTAGAAATGAGTCGACGAATCGAAGAGCTCCATCATACTCCCTCCTCATATGGTAATGATATTTGCACTGACCCTTCTTTTTCTCAGTGGATCATGCAGGAACCAATCCCATCGAACTTCAAGCTCCCGCAGTTTGAGAGTTACAATAGGACCACTGATCTGATCGACCACCTAGAGGCCTTTCGGATAATGATGTTGCTCCATGACGCATCAGATGCTATTTTATGTCGGACTTTTTCGTACACCCTCAAGGAAGCCGTCAGAAATTGGTACTCGGCACTTAAGTCAGGTACCATCTTTTTCTTTGATCAGATTAGCCATCAATTCATGGCTCACTTCATCAGCAGCCGACGTCCGCACCGAGATTCGAATTTTTTGATGAACATTAAGTAGGAGGAAGAGTCCATCCGGACTTATATCATCTGGTTTAATGCTGCTGCATTGGAAGTCCGAAACCTGGACCAATCAGTCGCCATGACCACACTCAAGAGCGGTCTTCAGAAGAATGAGTTGCTATTCTCCTTGAAAAAGAAGTATCCCAGAAATTTTATCGATATACTAGCTCGGACTGAAGATTATGTCCGAGCTGAAGAGGCCTTCAAGGTCAAGGATGATGAAGCCTTTGGTGAGCAGCAAATCGACGAGCCAGGCAGGCCCATCGAGGAAGGAAAGCTGAGTGAAGCTCGACCGCGCTCCCAAACTTTCCCTGAGCGCAAACGAGCTCGAACTCCTCCCTAGGCTCGGAGGCAAGGAAGCTCCGATAGAAGGATGCAGCGATGTTCTTCCCTCTGAAGATTTCACAACTACGCCCCTCTCACTGCTTTGAAGATCCAAGTGCTGATGGAAATCAGGAAACAACTACCGAGATCAAAAAGGATGCGTACTCACCCCAGCAAGCGCAATCCTAACAAGTTCTGCCTTTATCATCGTGACCACGAACACGATACTGAAGAGTGTATTCAACTCCAAGATGAGATCGAGGAGCTCATCAGATAAGGCAGACTTGGTCGATTCCTGCGGTGATGACCTAAAGGATGGGAAGATCGATCGAGGATATTGCCGCAGCTTGAACCATCAAGAGGAGAGGATCAACAGGGAGATCGGCCGTCTCTCGACATCATCAACATTATCTCGAGGGGACTTCGATGGAGAGAGGCCAACGGATCTGAGGGATCAGTAAAGAGATGGAGGACTGAAGAATCCATAACCTTCACTGAGACAGATGCTCAGAGGGTCCAGTTCTCGCACAATGATGTAGTTGTAATCTCTTTAAACATTGCCGACTATGATGTATGCCATATTTTGATAGATAATGGAAGCTCGACTGATGTTTTATTTTATGATGCTTTCTCAAAAATGTTCTTACTCAATAACCATTTAGGATCGATGAACTCCCCATTGATAGGCTTTATTGGCGATGCCATACCAGTTGAAGGCATAATGACCTTGGCTGTGACTGTAGGGCAATGCCCGAAGCTAGCTAAGGCACATATTGATTTTTTAGTCGTAAAGGCTCCATCTGCCTATAATGCTATTCTCGGTCGATTTGGTCTAAATACACTTCGGACAGTGGTATCAACTTATTATTTGAAGATGAAGTTTCTGATAAGTCATGGGATCGAAGAGGTCAGAGGAGATCAAGCTCTGGCAAGACACTGCTACTCAATCGCCCTGCATAAGAAAGAACAGTCCGATCCTTATCCTAGTGATGGACTAGATGTCCGCGATGACCTCACTGAGGAACGGGATGAGCTTATGGAGGACCTCGTATCTATGCTCTTAAACGATGGAAATGTAGAGCACGCAGTGCAGATCGACTCCAACTTGGGGGACGAGGTTCAGGAGCAACTCGTCACCTTCCTCAGGAAGAATGTGGACATCTTCGCTTGGGCTCCAGCGAATATGCTAGAAATTAATGCCGAGATCATGGAACATCGACTAACCGTTGATCCAAAGTATCGCCGATAAAAGAGAAGATGCGCAACCACGCCCCAGAAAGGCAGAAAATAATTGTAGAAGAAGTAGGCAAGCTTCTTAAAATTGGATTTATCTAAAAAGTTAACATCTAACCTAGATTTCAAATATGGTCCTCGTCAAAAAGGCAAACAACAAGTGAAGGATGTGTATAGACTTCAAAAAGCTGAACAAGGTCTGCCCAAAAAATAGCTATCCTCTATCCAGGATTGATCAATTGATAAACGCAATCTCGGGCCATGAGCTCCTCACCTTCATGGATGTCTTCTCCGATTATAACCAGATATAGATGGCACCAGAGGACGAGGAGAAAACTACTTTTGTTACTGACCGTGGCCTTTATTGTTATAGGGTTATGCCCTTTGGACTCAAAAATGCAGGGGCAACATACCAGCACCGATCAACAAGATCTTCAAGGAGCAGATCGATCGCAACATGGAGATGTACGTGGATGACATACTCGTCGAAAGTCGAGCTTCTATAAACTACCTCACTGACCTCGAAGAGACCTTCAATGCACTCAAAAAGAACAAGATGAAGCTGAACCCAACCAAGTGCACCTTTAGTGTGACCTTTGAAAAATTTCTGGGGTTTATGATGTCAAGACGTGGGATTGAAGCAAATTCAGAGAAAATTCAAGCCATTCAGAAGATGACTGCTCCAAAAATAATCAAAAAAGTTCAGCGCTTGACTGAAAAAGTGGCATCCCTAAATCGCTTCGTCTCGAGATTGATTGAGCGATGCATGCTCTTCTTCTGAGTTCTCAGGCAACCAAAGAACTTCTACTGAATGGTAGAGTGCCAATGGACATTTGAGGAGCTTAAAAACTACCTCGGCTTACCTCCACTGCTGGCAAAGCTCGAATCCAGAGAAGAACTATTTCTGTACTTCTGTACCTAGCAGTCTCTCCGACGGCCTTGACAGCAGTCCTGATCAAGGAGGAAGTGAATATGCAGCGATCAATCTACTACGTAAGCTGGATCCTGAGGGATGCAGAGATCAGGTACTCTAATCTAGAAAAATTGACTTACTCTCTTCTAATTGCTACTAGGAGATTTCGACCTTACTTTAGAGGCACACCATAATGGTCCTCACGGACTAATCAATAAAAGCAGTCCTTCATCGAATGAACGCTTCTGGGAGAATCGTAAAATGGACAATCGAGCTCACAAAATTTGACATCAACTATTGACCCAGCCATCGATCAAAGCTCAGATATTAGTAGATTTTATAGTAGAATGTACCATCCCGACTGAAGCCGAGCTTGAACAGAATGAGACCGACGCTCTACTGTCGCAACCAAGCCACCACGAAGAGAGTGTCGATCTTTTCGAAGACTTTTGGGTTCTATACGTGGATGGTTCATCCAACTCCACTGAAGCAGATGCGGGGTTAGTCTTAGTCAGTCCCGAGGGAGTCGTCGTCGAGTACGCGCTATGCTTCGAATTTTTTGCGACTAATAATCGGGCCGAGTATGAAGTGCTGTTCGTCGGATTAAAAATAGCAAGAGAGTTAAAAGTAGATCGGCTCTAAGTCTACAGTGATTTTTAATTAGTGGTCGGTCGAGTTAGTGGCAACTACGAAGCACGGAAGGAAAGTATGATGAAATACCTGAAGAAAATAAAGAATTTGACTCTAGCCTTCGGTAGTTTTGACATTCAACAGATTCTGAGGGCAGAAAATATAAGAGCCGACCTCCTCTCTAAATTGGCTACTTCAATCCCAACCGAACTATCCAAAGAAGTATTTTTTAAGACTCTGAAATGCCCAAGCTTAGAGGAATCACAGGTCGTTATGCAAACAGAGCTTGAGCCGAGCTGGATTGACCCATTGGTTACCTACCTTAAGGAGGAAATTCTTCCTCGTGATCCGAAAGAAGTTCAAAAACTCAGGAATCAAGCCTTCCAATACATTTTGTACGAGGGCAAGTTGTATAAGAGATTATATTCTCTACCACTGTTGAGGCATTTTCGACCTTCAGAGGCCGACTTCGCATTATGAAAAATGTATGAGAGAATTTATGGAAGTCACGTAGGAGCCAAGTCTCTGTCACAAAAACTACTTTGATAAGGATACTATTGGTCGACCTTGTATCATGATTCTGTGGAGTATGTCAAAAAATATGATCGCTGTCAGAAGAATACAAACATACAAAGATAGCCGATCTCCGAGTTTACTTCGCTAAGCATATCTTGGCCATTTGCGTAGTGGGGAATGGACATACTTGGCCCTTTTTCGATAGCATCCGGGCAACGGAAGTTCCTCCTGATTGCGATCGACTACTTCACCAAATGGGTCAAAGCCGAACCACTAGCAAAAATTATCGAGGCCAAGGTACAAAACTTCATTTGAAAATTAATAGTCTGTCGATTCGGTCTGCCCCAAACTCTCATAATTGATAATAGGTGACAGTTCGCTGGAACGAGGTTCATCGAGTTTTACGAAAACCTAAACATCTCCCACCACTTCACATTGATAGCTCACTCACAAACAAATGGAGAAGCTGAAGTGACCAACCGAACTCTACTGCAAGGCATCAAGATGAAGCTCAACAGAGCAAAGGGGGCCTGGATGGACGAACTCTACCACATCCTCTGGGCGTATCGAACTACTCAAAGATTGTCGACTGGTGAAACACCATTCGCCTTAACCTTTGAAACGGAGGCAGTCATACCAATCGAGCTTAAACTTCCATCAGCATGGGTCGTCGCCTTCAATGAGCAGCATAATCCGCAGGACCTCAGAGCCAACCTTGATCTACTGAAAGAAAAGGAGAGAAAGTCCAGGTTCGGATGGCGGTCTACAGACGAAGAGTGGCTCGATATTATAACTCTATAGTCAGAAATAAAATATTCAAAGTGGAGGACTTAGTGCTTCAACGAGCCACCATCTCCCAGCCTCAAATCCAAGGGAAATTTGCCCCAAATTGGGAAGGCCCGTATAAAGTGGTGGAGATCGTCCGGCTCGGAACTTATCGTCTGAAGGAGCTCGGAGGAACAATGCTCCCACGATCTTGGAACTCAAAAAATCTGAGGATGTACTCTCAGTAATTTTTCTGCAATAAAACTCTTTTATTTTGATATTATTATTTTTTGGTGCAAAAATTATATGATGATAGGAAAGAAGCAATTAAAAGTGGTCATGTTAGGAACATGAGGAGAACCTCGTCCTAACATGAGCAAAGTCGAAGGCCTCATTTATTTTAGACGAGATGGGAGGAGAGACCCCGATAATGATCTTTATGTGCCCCCACAGCTTGTTAAGAACAGGAGGAGAATCTCATCCTAACATGAGCAAAACCGAAGGCCTCGCTCATTTTAGACGAGATGGAAAGAGAGGCCCCTACAATGGCCCTTATGTGCCCTCATAGCCTATTAAGAACAGAAGGAGAACCCCGTCCTAACATGAGCAAAGTCGAAGGTCTCATTCATTTTAGATGGGATGAAGGGAGAAGCCCTGACAACAGCCCTTATGTGCCTCCACAGTCCATTAGGAACAGGAGGAGAACCTCGTCCTAACATGAGCAAAGCCGAAGGCCTCGTTCATTTTAGATGGGATGAGAGAAAAGGCCCTAACAACGGTTCCATTGTGCCCGACAGTAAAAGGAGACAAGATCTTTCTGGACCTCGACTGGAGATAAGATCTTCCACGAGCTTCAACTTCGATGTCAACCTCGGCTGGAGATAAGATCTCCCACGAGTTTCAACCATAACGTCAATAGGAGATAAGATCTCCCTAGACCTCGGTTGAAGATAAGATCTTTCCCAAGCTTCAACTTCAACGTCAACCTCGACTGGAGACAAGATCTTCCCCGAGCTTTCACTTTCGATGTGTCAACCTTGGCTGGAAACAAAATCTTCATGACTTTAACTTCGACGTCAACCTCGGCTGAGACAAGATCTTTCTCGAGCTTCAACTTCGATGTCAATCATCGGCTGGAGATAAATCTTTCATGAGCTTCAACTTCGATGGTCAAACCTCGTGGAGATAAGATCTCCCATGGACTTCAACCACTAACGTCAAACAGAAGACACAATCTTATTTTCAACCTTGTTGGAGACAAGATCCTCCATGCAACTTACAACTGCAATATCAACAGAAGATAAGATCTTCCTAGACCTCAGTTGGAGACAAGATCTTCCACGAGCTTCAACTTCGACGTCAACCTCGATCGGAGATAAGATCTTCCACGGGCTTCAACCACAACGTCAATAAGAGACAAGATCTCTCTAAACCTCGGCTGAAGATAAGATCTCCTCCGAGCTTCAACTTCAATGGGTGCAGATGCCAGAAAAGGACTTCGACAGTCGCCTTTTTTGTACTCCCTTCCTTCGAGTTTCAAATTCGGAAGTGGGGGGACTATTGTTGGGGATAAGCTCCGCTCTCACCAAAGTCTAGTCTAATGCTTGGCCTAACGCAACTGGCAATCATGAAAGAGCTTTGATCGAAAATTCTTCCTCCAGCGGTCGGACCCCAACCGATCTCCTACAAGAAGCCGAATTCCTTTCGGACTTTCCCTTCAGTTGGACTCCTACGGGAGCCGAACTCCTTCCGAATCTCTCTTTTAGTCGGACTTCTACATGAGCCAAACTCCTTCTAGATCTCTCCTTCAATCGGACTCCTACGGAAGCCGAACTTCTTCGAATCCCTCCTTCAGTCAGACTTCTACAGGAGCCAAACTCCTTTCGGATTCCTCCTTCAGTCGGACTCTTATAAGAGCCAAACTCCTTTCGAACTTTTCCTTCAGTCGGATTTTTATAGGAGCCAAACTTCTTCCGGACTTCTCCTTCAGTCAGATTTCTATAGGAGCCGAACTTCTCCTTTTAGTCGAACTCGTGACAGGAGCCGAACTCCTTTCAGATCTCTCCTTCAGCGTCGGACTTCTATAGAGTCAAACTCCTTCCAATCTCTCCTTCAGTCGACTTCTACAGAAGCCCAAACTCCTTTCCAAATCTCTTCTGCAATCATACTTCTATAGTAGCCAAACTTCTTCCAGATTTCTCCTTTAGTCGAATTTCTATAGGAAGCCAAACTCCTTCCAAACTTCTCCTTCAGTCAAACTTCTACAGGAGCCAAACTCCTTCCGTATCTCTCCCTTTAGTTAAATCTCTATAGGAGTCAAACTTCTTCCAAATCTCTCCTTCAGTCAAATTTCTATAGGAGCCAAACTCCTTCCGAATCTCTCCTTCAGTCGGACTCCTATGGGAGCCAAACTTCTTTCGGACTTTTCCTTCAGTTGGACTTCTACAGGAGCCGAACTTCTTCCAAATCTCTCCTTCAGTCGGATTTCTACAGGAGCCAAATTTCTTCTAAATTTTTCCTTTAGTCGGACTCCTATGGGAGCCGAACTTCTTTCGGATCTCTCCTTCAGTCGGACTTCTATAGGAGTCAAACTTCTTTCGGATCTCTCCTTCAGTTGGACTCATATGGAAGCCGAACTCCTTCCAAATCCCTCCTTCAATCGGACTCCTACAGAAGCCAAACACCTTCCGAACTTCTTCTTCAGTCAAATTTCTACAAGAGCTGAACTCCTTCTAGATCTCTCCTTCAGTCAGATTTCTACAGGAGCCGAACTCCTTTCGAACTTCTCCTTCAGTCGGACTCTCATGGGAGCCGAACTTCTTTCGGATCTCTCCTTCAGTCGGACTCTCACGGGAGCCGAACTTCTTTTAGATCTCTCCTTTAGTCAAACTCCTTCCATATCTCTCCTTCAGTCGAATCTCTACAGAAGCCGAACTTCTTTCGGACTCCTTCAACTAGCATTCCTTCTGAATGATCCCCTCTCACCATATTTTCTTTGGGAGTTCGAACTTCTCTGAAATTGATATACGTCAAAGCTCTTCATCCCTCCATGCGGCTCCGAGCGGCTCAGTATTGAATGGCTATGGCCGTCACTATCAGTCCGCTGCAGACGACAACGATCCGCTATTGGACGGCGATGGCTGTCACCATCAGTCTGCTACAGACGGTGCTATAGGCGGCGCCCACTCTCCGTGATAGACTCCATCAGGCCTCGAGTGGCCCGCTACCAGATGGCTGCAGCTGTCACTATCAATCCGCTACAAGCTCCGTCTATAAAAAGAGATCCTTTAGATACATTTTCTCTAAGCTCTCTTCTCCTTTTTGAAACTCTGTTAAATTTCTGTCCGAGCACTCCATTTCTGTTGGCCAGAAGAGTTGATTTAATCATCGAAGGGTCCTATCGAAGCCACCACCGATGACTCCGGATGAGATTTTATTTTGTAGGTCACCGACGTGACCTCGTCTTCCTTGACTCTAGCTTGATCCAACGTCAATCAGATTCTGCACCAACACAATCAAAAGTGGCCATGTTAGGAATAGGAGGAGAACCTCGTCCTAACATGTGCAAGTCGAAGACCTCCGATTATTTAAGACAGGAGGAAAATCTTGTCCTAACATGAGCAAACTCGAAGGCCTCGTTCATTTTAAATGAGATGAGGGGAGAGGCCTTGACAACAGCTCTAATGTACAGTTCGTTAGGAATAGGAGAAGAACCTCATCCTAACGTGAGCAAAATCGAAGACCTCGTTCATTTTAGATGAGGTGAGAAGAGAAGCCCCGACTCAGCTAGAGATAAGATCTCCTCCGAGCTTCAACGTCAACGTCAACAGGAGATAAGATCTTCTTCAACCTCGACTGAAGATAAGATCTTCCCCGAGCTTTAACTTCAACGTCAACAGGAGATAAGATCTTCTTCAACCTCGACTGGAGATAAGATCTTCTCCGAGCTTCAACGTCAACCTCAATAAAAGATAAGATCTCCTTCAACCTCGACTGGAGATAAGATCTCCTCCGAGCTTCAACATCAATCTCAACAGGAGATAAGATCTTCTTGAATCTCGATTGAAGATAAGATCTCCTCCGAACTTCAACTTCAACGTCAATAGGAGAAAAGATCTCCTTCAACCTCGGCTGGAGATAAGATCTCCCCCAAGCTTCAACGTCAACCTCAACAGGAGATAAGATCTTTTTCAACCTCGGTAGGAGGTAAGATCTCCTCCGAGCTTCAATCTGAACGGATGTAGAGTCCGCAAAAGGACTTCGACGGTCGTCTTTTTTATACTTTCTTCCTTCGAATTTCGAGCTTGGAAGTAGGAGAACTATTGTTGGGGATAAATCCCGCTCCCGTCGAAGTCCAGTCTGGTATCTAACCTAATGTAACTAATAATCATGGAAGAGCTTCGATCGAAAATTCTTCAGCAGTCGAACTCCTTTCGGACTTCTCCTTCAGTCGAATTTCTTTAGGAGCCGAACTCCTTTTGGACTTCTCCTTCAGTCGGATTCCTCCAGCAGTCGGATTCTTCCAGGAGCCGAACTCCTTTGGGACTTCACCTTCAATCAGATTCCTCCAACGGTCAAACTTCTTCCACACTTCTCCTTCAGTTAAATTCTTTCAGTAGTCGAACTCCTTCCGGACTTCACCTTCAGTCAGATTCTTCTAAGAGCCGAACTCCTTCCGGATTTCTCCTTGAGTCAAATTTCTCCAGTAGCCAAACTTCTTTCGGACTTCTCCTTCAGTCAGATTTCTTCAGGAGCCGAACTTCTTTCCGACTTCTCCTTCAGTCGAATTTCTCTAGCAGTCGGATTACTCTAGGAGCCAAATTCCTTCTGAACTTCTCTTTCAGTCGAACTTCTCTACCAGTTGGACTCCTTTTGGATTTCTCCATCAGTCGAACTTCATCCGAATTCCTCCAGCAGATTACTTCCAGATTTCAAGTAGTATTCCTCCCAGATGATCCCCTCTAGCCGTATTTTCTTTAGGAGTCCGAACTCCTCTGGAATTGACATATGTCAAAACTCTTTACCAACCAACGTCTGCTTCTTCTGAACTTCGACTATTAAATCTCAACGATCGGATGACACCTCTCTCCATAATAAATTCCACGTGGCCCCGAAAGGCCCACTACCGGACGGTTACGATAATAAATTCCACGTGGCTCCGAGCGGTCCACTATCGGACGGTTACGACTATACATGCTCCGTATATAAAAAGGGACCCTCCATATATGTTTTCTCTAAGTTCTCTTCTTCTTTCCAAAATTCTGGTGAATTCTTGCCTGAGCACTCCATTTCTGTTGGACAGAAGAGCTAACTTGATCGTCGGAGGGTCCTTCCGGAGCCACCACCACCGACTTCGGACGGAACTTTATTTTGCAGGTCACCGATGGTGACCTCTTCTTTCTCAACTCTAGCTCGATCCGATGTCAATCAGATTTTGCACCAACATCTCTTATTTCAAAGAATAAGCCTATCTCTCCGAAAGCAATACTACTTTCCAAATTTATTCCGCAACCAAATGTTAGTTTAGTGCTTCTGTACCATGCTTAACAAGATAGTGGGAAGTCCTGGAGTAAGATGCAGGGGGTCTAGAATCTGCCAATAAATATAAGTTGTCGCAACACCAGAACAGCAATGACTTAACAAAACATATAGACAACAAAATAATAATATTGTTCTCCATACATACATATATCTAATCAAGGAGCAGAACCTACATATAATAAAGTAACAATGATGTAGAGTGAATGAGTTATATTTGAATTGGAAAGAAGGACATTTATAATTTCTTATCCAATCAAATGAAGAGAATTTGCTTTAGCACTTGTTACATAATAAGGTTTGCACTTGTACATGCAAACAGATTAATTTTTCCATTATGAACAAATCAAGGGAAAAAGTGACAGCCAAAATTTGTCAGCTAAACAAGGCTTCCCAGGTTATCCTCTTTTCTAGTTCTCCCTGGAAGCAGAGCAATCAAGGCCTCACATCCTTCTTTTGTTCGCTAGCAGAGAAAATGGTCATGTGACCATTTATCATCATGTCATTCACACATTCCCAGTTGCTTATCCATGAAACAATATCATGTTCAACAACTAGGTTTTGAGAGGAATTTAGCAGAATTTAGTGCACCTTGAGAGAGCCAACAGTTCAATTATTACTGGACTAGTTGCTGTAGCAACCTCTGAACGTCAACACAGAAAATAATCACCTCAAAATGACCACAAACAAATTAGAATTCTCTCCTTTCCCTTCCATGAGTTGTCCAACCAATTTTGACTAGCCTTAGTTCTTCTTTACACCATGTTATACACTTCAAGAGCTGCTTGCTACACTGGAGTGCACTCCTTTTGGTACATTCTGCTGCAAATGTTCTCTAAATAATTCCCTGCATTATTTAGAGAAAAAATTTCTTCTCATTGGATCAAATTTTTCTAACTGGAGTTGTTGAAAGCCAGACAATATTGTGCTGTATACCATCTCTCTGATGCTCTTTGTGAGCATCAATGGGCCATGAGCATCCCAAGAAAATGTGCCACATCATTCTCCTTGAGCATCTCAAATTTGGGAAGGCATCCCACTTTTTGAGCCTCAGATTACATAGGCTGAGATTCGGTGGTGCTGGAAAGGTTAAATTCAGGAGCACTGTGAACTTTCAAGTAATTATGCAACTCTGACAGCAGTAGCTCAAAGAACGGCAACCCCTCCTCCGGCAGTCAATTTACTGCACACATTGCCATTCTGGATAATTTAATCCTGTCCTACCAAAAAAAATGGAAGATTTTCTTTCATTTTTACCGTGAATGGACTGAATATATCATTGATTTTATCTCTTGCATAAATAACATGCTGACCAATTTTTTGCCTCCTTAAATATGCATCTCAAATAATTTCATACTACCAATAATCTGAACATGAGCATACACCTTGTTTGAAGTGGTGAAAGCGTTGGCGATCCCTCACCACAATCTCACGTTGAAAAGTTCTGGATATGATCTTAGCTACAGCATGACAATCATTGCAGATCCTTAAATTTTTCATTATCCTAATTGGGATTGACGGACATGTGCTGATAAGCCCAAAGGCAATGGCAAGCTTCTCACCATGCCTATAAAGAGTAGTTTCCTTCTCTTCTTCTTCAATGTCAAAGGCCACATCTGTAGTGTCTGGTTGATAGCCTTCCATCTTCAATCTCCTAGCCATCTCATCAAGCATCTCATCAATCTCCTTTATTTGTGGGTGAGATCTATCGCCTGCTAAGAATTCATGAACAACACCATTAGATTCTATCATGCTGCAGCCTGGTGTTTTTATGACCCTTCGTTGCTTCATCATGCCCCTGAGCTCCATGACATTGTCCCACCTCCCTCTGGAAGCATATATATTAGATAAGAGAACATGGAACCCATCATGCCGAGGTTCAAGTTCAATGAGCTTTTTTCCAACTCTCTCTCCTATCTCAGTGTCGCCATGCTTCTTGCAAGCACCAAGCAAAGCACCCCAAGTAGCTACATCAGGGGACATAGGCATGATCTTGATCAGCTCCTCAGCCTCGGTAAGCAAGCCTGCACGGCCAAGGAGATCAACCATGCATCCGTAGTGCTTAATATTGGGTATTATTTTGTAAAATTGCTGCATTGATTTAAAATACCTCCGCCCCTCATCCACTAAGCCTGCATGTCGGCAAGCTCCCAAAAGTCCAACAAAAGTTATTTCATTTGGCACCACTCCACACTTTTCCATTTCTGAGAATTTCTCCAGAGATTCTTTAACAAGCCCATTGACAGCAAGCCCTAATATAACTGCATTCCAAGTAGAAGTGCTCCTTTTCTCCATTTCATTGAAAACCTCCAATGCAGTTTCCAGGCATCCACATTTCATGTACATGTCTATAAGAGTTGTCCCAACAAACACATTAATCCTAAATCCATTCTTCTTTATATACGCATGAACCCATTTTCCTTGCTCAAGAGCAGATAAACGAGCACAAGCTGAAATGACACTCACTAAAGTAGTCTCATCTGGCCTAATTGCTCTAATTTGCATCTCATTGAAAAGTTCCAGTGTCTCCGAGAATTGATCATGTTGAGCATAACCTGAAATCATAGTGCTCCAGGAGACCACATCCTTCTGAGGCATTGCATCAAAGAATCCCCTAGCCTCCTCCACAAGCCCACACTTCAAATAGCCAGATATCATAGAATTCCAAGATATTTGGTCCAAGTAATCACCCAACTCAAATAATCGTCGTGCTGCATTAATATTTCCACAGCTTGAATACATGTGAATCAAAGCATTCTGAAGATTAACATAAGAGTCAAGCCCAACTTTAAGAATCAGCCCATGAATCACTTCTCCTTCTTTAACTGCCTCCGTCTGCGAACAAGCTGATAGAACAGTCACTATCACAACCTCATCCACCAAAATTTCATAGCTATTCATTTCAGTAAACATTTTCAATGCCTCAGCAAACATCCCATTCTGCTCATAACTAGAAATTATAGCAGTCCATGTGACAATATCTCTTGCATCCATTCTATTGAACAACTTACGAGCATCATCCACCCTATTATATTTACCATACAAAGCAATCATAGAATTTGCAGCAATTGTGTTCCGTTCCCGCATCTGATTAAATATTTGAACCGCTTCCTCAACATCACCAGCCTGGACATATGCTGCAAGAATCGAGTTCCAAGAAACAGAATCCAAGGTGAGACTTTTATCAAACAAGAGTCGAGCATCACACAAATTCCCACAGACCGAGTACATGTTGATCAATGTGTTTAACACGTAGATATCTGAGTCAAAACCAAATTTTGAAACATGGCAATGGATCTGCTTTCCTTCAAATTCAGATAATCGGATAGCCGAAGATTGGATTAGAATCGGGTGAGTATAATTATCAGCTATTGAATCGCTCCTCAGCATCAATTTGTACAACTGGAGGCAGTGTTGGGGCGAATTCCTCTGCACGCAGGCTCTCATAAGGGCGTTCCAGATGAACCCATTGGGGTTCTCAATCTGATGGAGAAGCCAACGAGAGTAGTCGAGATCGAAGAAGGGGGAGTTGGTGGAGAAACTAAGGAGACGGCTGGCGGCGAAGGTGTCCTTGATGAAGCCGGTGATGGTCATTTGGGCGTGGATTTGGAGGAATTCTCTGGGATTCCGGCATTTTTGAAGGTGGGATTCAAGGATGGAGAGATTGATGGTGGGTTTAATGCCAGGGTTTCGTTTTAGGGGGGATTTGAGAGCCGAGAAGAGATGGATTCTCCCCAAAGTCATAGATAGAGAGAAAGGACGAACGAGGGATGGTGGGAAGGAGAAAGCGGGAAGGGACTTTTAAACTTCGTACTGAAACTGATGAAATGTCGGGAATTTGTTGATGACTTTGGTTTAAGTTGGAGACGAACTTAATACTGCATATTTTTAAAGATTAATTATACAGAAAATTCTAAATCATTAGGAAGTTTTCGACTCCACCATGAATCTTGATTTAGTAAAATTAAATTATTTAATTTTTAAATTTACTTGATTCAGGCGTTAACCATAGATTTTGTCCGGCTCTGCGATGAAATTATCATGAGATGTCATCTTCTACATCATCCTTTCTGCACAATTTCATCGTAGCAGTCAGATAGAATTTAAATTCAAATTAAATAAATTTGAAGTTGGGTGTCTAATTGCACTAAATTGTTTAGGAGAAAATTTAAAATCTTCAAATAATTTAAAATTTTTTGTATGATTAATTCTTGATTTATTCCAGCATTTTTGTTGAATTTGGTTTACTTGAAACGGATCCGGCACCACAAATTCCGATCATGTTGTCCCAACCACGCAGCAATGATCCATTACATATTTACAAATAGCCCCTTAGTTTGAATATTATAGTTAAATAAAATTGGCAAAGACAGCATTACAGTTACTATTTTTAAATGAAAACTTATACATTCATGCATAACCTATCATCCGGTGTTAATATTTCAACTGAACTTAAGTCGGGAGAGTCGTTAATTTGGTTACTAATGAAATATTACATATTTACACATAACTCCTTATAACATAAAATTATTATTATTAAACTTTGTCAACTTTCGATGACAGAATATATTTTGACATGTAACCCTCTTCAAATGTAAATATTATAAATAAGCTAGAATCCGCAAAGCTGGCATGCCATTCACCGCCCAACTTATGCATTTACGCATAACCCCTCATATAGTATAAGTATTATAATTGAGCTAAAGTAAATCTCAAAAAGAAAAAAAATATACAACTAAAGTCGGCAAACTTTACTGTCCGTCCAAAAATGTATATACTTACGGATAAACACTCATACAGTATAACTGTCACGGACAGCTCTATTTATGTAAAATTATTACCAACACACTGCCGAAAGACCATAGGATCTAGATATGAGCAACATGCCGGACCACCCTGACATCATCAGACCATATCTAGCACGGCCCGAATGCTATAATAATGGATTGGATTGGACTAAGAGATTGCGGCCTACGGCCCAAGCCCAACATAGCTCATAAAAGTCTAGACTGGCACAGCCCACGGGCAAGACATGGTATGATCCAGCATGATTTAGATCTAGTCCAAGTACGGCATGACCCGCATGCTGGTCCAATCATTTTTTTAATTAAAAATATAATTTTGTTTATAAATTAAAAAAAATTAATGAGTAAAATTAAATATATATATTAGATTTTTTTATAAAAATAAAAAATTATCTTATAATGATGAAAGATTTGGTATGGATCCTAACAGTTTATTAATAATAATTAAAATGATACAAGAGAGGAAGGAGGTTAGACCCGATCTCTTACAGTTTATTAATAATAATTAAAATGATACAAGAGAGGAAGGAGGTTAGACCCGATCTCTAAAATATAATGAAAGAGACAAATATATATATATATATATATATATATATATATATATATATATATATATTATAATAATTAAAAAATAAAAATATATAATTATAAGAATAGAACAGTTCTACAGAATACACTTCATCACAGTTCCGGTTGAAATTTTTAGACACGGATTCAAACCGGTCGGACCCATCTTATATATACACATATATACATATGTTACAAATTTTATTTTATTTTATTTTTTTTATATATGAAGTAGAAATTTTATGTTTAATCTATTTAGTCAAGTTCATTAAACATCGTTCCTATATTAAATGGAATTTTTATGTTTAGAGCTGATCCAGTCTATTTAGCCCAACCAGTTGAACGTCAAATTTGATCAGATGAACTAAATCGAATCGAATTTCTTAAATCGGTTTTTAGTAGCTTCTGTATACAGTCAACTTGGTTTCAATTTTGATTTTAGAAAAGATCTGTTTGTAACGATTGAGTGAGGGTTGGTGGCCAGGCAACCAATCTTTTACCAGTGATTACTGCTGGCGTAAGTTCCGGGCTTTAGCATTAATCATTATTTAATTCCTTCAACATTTTTTTAGTCTCTAAAGCAAATTACTGAATCTACTACCAAGCATTTATTTATTTCCAAAAGTCCAGGAACCAATTAACATCCTGGGACCAATGGCCTATTTAAGAAACAGAGAGGAGGCCTGGCCGACCAAAATTTTTTTTAGATTACTGGCATCAATATACAATGATTTTAATAACTAAGCCAACTGGCACAGTGGGTGACCTTTTTTCCTATTCCTCCAAAACTTGTCCAGAGAAATATTATATAGTAGTAAATAGTGGTTCTCTTAACTTTGTCTGGAGAAACACAATAACAAATAAATATCTTAAACTTGCACAGAACAATATAGCAGTAGATAACAGCGGAGGCATGTCCAATAAAAGTTGGTTTCAATATCCCCTACAATAGGTGTATTGTTGAGCCAGGCATGATTGAGCCTTGGTCTAATCAAATTCCGTTTGGAATTTAATTTTGAGCTCGAACTTTTTTTCTTTTTTTTTTTACTTTTACTATTATTTTGAGCTTAATTTCGAGTCAAGCCAAACGTGAACCTAATTAATTAGCTAAATAATCATAATTCTATATGAGATCACTTCAAGCTTGAATCCTGCTTAATCCGAGCTCGAATGAAAACTGGATTCTTGATTTCAAGCTTGGTTTAAGTCTGAATTAACTTACGGTAGATTCAAAGAACAAAAAGAAAGGACAAACCATTTAAAGCTTGAACATAATGGTCCTTTATATAAAATATATAATATATGATATATAATATAAATGTTTTTAAATATTATGTAATTGAGTCTAGTCGAGTCGGGTTAATTTTTGTCTCAGCTGAGATTAACTTTGAGCAAGTTTTGCTGGTTTGAGCTTGGCTTGTTTAGCTCTCCCAGAGCTGAGCTCAAGCCATTAGGTCTATTCGGCAGCCCAATGCAAGAGAGGGCTTGTCAATGCATTGCATCACCAAGTCCACAGTTACTCATTTGGCGATAAAGCCTAATGCGTGGATCTGATAACAAGGACTTGAGCTAAGAAATGCTTAATAACCAATTAAGCGTATCTGTGCTATTAATTTCAATATACATTTCCATTAAAAAAAATCAATATACATAAAATTTCTCATCTTTAAAGAAAGGACAGAGTTGAATGGTTTTAAAATCATTTCTTATCGGCATGTGTTGCACATGGCACATTTGAAGATAGATAAGTGGAACGCAAAAATGTTTGAGAAATTATTGGAGAAAATAGTATAGAATTTGTCATACTATTTTTAAAAAATATTTAAAAATAATAATAATATAATAAAAAATAATTAATTTAATTAATTATCTATCGATCATATCAGATTATTTAACCTTACACATTAGGATCTAAACATAATATACATGCATACATCAATAGATCTGAAAATAAAACTATGTAATAAACTATTTACTACATCTACGTATTCAGAATATAATACCTTTTCATGAATAGTCGATCACCACAATCTGAGTCCATCGGATAATACTCTGATATCACGTCATAGCTGCATACGTGTTCAGCCTCTACGGTTGCTCCACATGGAGCTCTTGATCCCGATCAGCCTCACTGGAGTGCTAGCTCCTCGTCGAGGCCTTCGATGGCTGATCACGATCGATCCGATCGATCGTATATTTTTTTATTTTTTAGATATTTTAAAAAATTAGAACATAAATAATGAAGAATGATGAAGATATATTTCAAATTTGGTGGCGATCCGATGCTCACAGCACTCGATCTCTCCACTCGAACCCAGATTTCCAAATCTAGGATTTTACTCGGTCCAAAAATCCTGACACACTAAAAATCCTATCACGCCCTCTCTGTATGGAATTTTTCTATGAAATAAGTTTTCATGAAAAAATAACTTTCATATCTATAATCTCTATTTAGATCATATCTAAAAATAGGATATCTGTAGAGGCGAAAATCATAAGAGAAGAGAGGCATAAAGAAAAAGAAAACTGTTGTAGGATCCTATTCACCTTCACTCCAAGATTTTTCTCACCCAGAATTGATGCCCAAATACTCTAAAATTTTTACCACATAATGTTAACCCCTTTTCCTATATGCACAAAAATTCTCATAATTTATTGACATAAATACTATAAAAAAACTGCATGAAAAATGATAAGAATCGAGTGGTTGAGAGGTTTTAACCACTCACTAGATTTCAAAAATCAAATGAGCCTCTTATTCTTATCCAACGCCCCCTTCCTTGTGTTTAACACGTGGAAGGACTCTCCTTCTACATGCATATTTTTATTTCTCAAAAAATATTTGACAAACAAAAGAGAGGGCGTGGGAAGCAGAGGAGAAAAGTCAAAAATGATGGGCGCATGAAAGAATTTAAATTCAAACTTCATTTGACTTAGTCCTAATTGGTTACAACCAAACTAATTAATTTAGATCCAATTAAACCAGATTAAACCCAACCAAATTAGGCTTAGTCTAATCTAATAAAATTTTAATTAAATTAAAAATTAATTAGATCTATGTTCTGATCAAATCAGGGTCAAAACTTTCATAGCGATTAGGTCATCTCATGATCTGATCGGATCAAATCCAATCGAATCAAATTCAATCAGACTTGATCGAATCCTCATCGCTCAATCAAATTGAGCTAATCAGCAATTAAATTACTAATTAATCCTTCAAAAAATATTTGAATCCAAATCGAATGGATTACTGGACAATAGAGTTCTATCAATATGAAACTCTTGAAGAGTCCTAAATCAGTGAGACTCTTGAACCCAATGTTCCAAATGAATCGAATTCACGATCATAGAGTCTCAAACTAGTGGAACTCTTGATCAGAAAGTCCCAAACGAGTAGGACTCAGAGTCCTAGTCCAGTAGGACTCTTGGTCACAGAGTTTTAATCTAATGGAACTCTTAACCACAGTATCCTAGATTATCAAAACTCATGATTAGAGAGTTTCAGACAAGTAGGACTCAGAATCTCAGTCCAGTAGGACTCTTGGTCATAGAGTTCCAGTCCAGTGAGACTCTTTGACCATAGAGTCTCAGACCAATGGGACTCTTGATCAGAGAGTCCCAGATAAGTCGGACTCAGAGTTTCAATCCAATAAGACTTTTGGTCATAGAGTTCCGGTCCAGTGGGACTCTTGACCATAGAGTCTCAAACTAATGGGACTCTTGATCAACTATCAGATCAGGTAGAAACTCCTAATGTGTATGACCCTGCAGGTCCGAACCTAAGCCGATAGCATAGAAACCAATTTCTATACTAATCAAAGTGACCATCTAGCAATGATACCCGACATCCGGATAGATCAAATAATCACAATCGCAACATTCAGAACCTATGCGAATATGGTTACCATATAATTCATCCCCATGATCTCTGTGTAATAGATGACTCTGGGTTAGACTGTCAACCTTAAAAAATACGTCCATATCGTATCTCAAAGCAATTAGTCCCATGACTCCTCACTAAGACTACCCTGGCCAAGGTTTTGCTAAATTGAAATAAAATTGAACATAGCTCCTTATTATCGTCCACAACATTCTAGGCATCACCTAACTCTGATACTAAATTGTAGACCCATGATATCGCTCGAACACCAATCATCCTTAACATTATAAGCACCCCGATACCATGTTGCGGAAGATCCTGATCTTTAGCATAGATCTGAAGAAACCTGTGACGTTCTCTATGGGCAGCACACCACCGATCCTCCACCTGGATCTATGATGGGGTGCCTCCCTCCTTGGGCTTAAGGAAGATGCCCTCCTTCTCTAGGACTTCTTCAAGAATCCTAGGACGGCAACTCTAGAGAGAAGAGAAAAAGAGAGTTGAGGAAGAAAAGGTCTGTATTCCACAGCATAATGAAACCCTAATACAACCTATGTATTTATACATAGCCATTAGACCCGACCAGAAAAACTCTCCGACTAACCCAATACATGAAAGCACTCATCAAGCTCATGTACACCCATGTCTCCCATGCTCTCATCCTCTAGATCTAGACCCGATCCATACATGAATTAGCCCCCTTATGACCTCTCAAATCAGGCCTTAAGACTCTTAGGATCATCTCAGACCCTAGTCTAAAATAGACCCTCACGTAACTCTGCCCGTGCACTGAGCCAGCTCAGTCTCAGCACTGAGTCGGCTAAGTTCCACTAGGTCGGCTCAATCTAAAACTGAGCCGGCCCAGTCCTATGCCATGCCAGCAGTTCCAAATACGTAGCTCTCTGTTTTACCTATGCACTGAGACTTAGCCGACTCAATTTTGGACTGAGTTGGCTAACCTGCAGAAAATCTTCTTTCTACGGTCTTAATTCTTCGACTTTGATTTCTTGCTTCACCTTGTGTCCCAGGTCTCCAAAGCACCAACCAAAGCCCTAGAATCCCTGGAGCCAACCCCCTAACTCCTCCTGTGGCCTCCCAAGACTTGGGAGCACCATAAATTCTCACAATCTCCATCTTGATGCCTCAAGCCTTGGCAAACCTCTCGGCAATGCCCTCCTGCATGTTTCTACTATCCCTGTACACTCGACAACCCCTTGTGCAATCATCGCCTTCGCTAATCCTCTTCAACTATTGTGCACCCTTGAGATCTTTGGGATGACCGCCTCCATTGCTGAAGATCTTGGCTTGCACCTCTGCACCATCCTAAAATTGTAGGATCCCTTCTGCTTAGCAACAACATCATTTTTTTTGGACTTTTCTGGAGAACCCACAATGTTCCTGTACTAGCACTCACTACAAACCCTGACATGGTCTCCTAAGAACTACGTCTATCCTCTTATACATGTCGCTCCACCTAGAACTGTGCATCACCGACTCTTTGAACTCATATCAAATTTCTCTCCAGTTATGAAGCCACCTCTCTGAAGCTCCACCTATAATCGAAGTCCACCTGATGCCACAGAAGTCGACTCTATCATCGAGTCCCTCGAGGCCAACAATGTTGTACTGCTGAGCCTACCGCTGCACCTCGAATACCGTCGCTGCCCCTTCGAACCCTCCGCACTCCATGGATCCCTTCGAAGTCATTTCGGATACCTCTACAACCCACGGGCACCTCCAAAACCCGAGCTCATCCAACTCTTCTGAATCTAGAGACTGAACCCTAGAAAATTCCATCCTAGTCCTTCTCTTCTACCCTTACACCAGCCATCGCTTCAATTATGCCTGAAGAACCATCCTCCATCTGAACCACGACTCTTTCTGATGCTCCTATAGAAGAAATATAATTCATAATACTTCCGACTGCTAGAGACCTCTTGGCACTTCTTGAGACCTCCTGGCTCTCCCTGAGACCTGCTCTCGATCTTTCTGAGAAGCCTCTAACACCATCTACTGAGATACACTCCTCGACTGCTGCACCACCCAGCCTCTCTCAACCCCGTGCCTCTAGTGTAGCACTCCTATAGTACTTCAGCACTCCCTGACTCATCTCTGCATTGCTCTACAACCATCCAGCCGTGACCTACTGCACCTCCAAGGATCATCCATCTCCATCACTCCCAAGGCTCCGTAAATCCATGCTCTGATCGAATCGCTGAATACAGCTCCAACTATTTTCCCATCTTCCTGACACTGAAGGACGTATAGTCGCTTCTTCAACCTTCCTTCGATCATTATCCCTTAGAAAATCTCTCTTCAATAGCCCTACACTGCTCATCTTCCTAAAGAACCCTGATGCTCTCTGCTGAGATACCTCCCTCAGCTACTGCATCGTCGAGCATTTCTAAGCCCTGCATCTTCAAAAAAATGCTACTGCAGCACTCCAGCGCTTCCTGCCTATCACATAACCGTCAAACATTCCAACCTTTCCACCAAGACCGATCAGCAAATCATGCACCAAATCCTTCCACCTCGAGAAAATTTTTTTTCATTAATCCTCTCAACCTCCACCGTCAATCCACTGCTTTCGATTGGCCAAACCATAGCAATAACAAGATAGATTTGAGACATACCATGAAATTCTTGTGCAGATTTTTGATTTCATCTTGTACGACTTTTTTTTTTCTTTCATGCACCATCAAGCTCTGAAACTTGGCTCTGATACCATATTATCATCCATAACATTTCAGGCATCACCTAGCTCTGATACCAAATTATAGATCCATGATATCGCTCGGATGCCAATCATCCTTGATATCACAAGCACCCCGATACCATGTTGCAGAAGCTCCTGATCTTTAGCACGGATCTGAAGAAACCTGTGATGTTCTCTATGGACAGCACACCATCGATCTTCCATCTGGATCTGTAATGGGGCACCTCACTCCTTGGGCTTGAGGAAGATGCCCCCCTTCTCTAGGGCTTCTTCAAGAATCCTAGGGTGGCAACTCTAGAAAGAAGAGAAGAAAAGAGTTGAGGGAGAAAAGATATGTATTCCATAGCATGATAAAACCCTGATACAACCTATATATTTATACATAGCCATTAGGCCCGATCAGAAAAACTCTTCGACTAACCCAATACATGAAAGCACTCACCGAGCCCATGTACATCCATATCTCCCATGTCTCATCCTCTAGATCTAGACCCGACCCATACATGAATTAGCCTCATTAAGATCTCTTAAATCAGGCCTTAAGATCCCTAGGATCATCCTAGATCCTAGTCCAAAATAGACCCTTGCGTAACTCTGCCCACGCACTGAGCTGGCTCAGTCTCAGCACCAAGCTGGCTAAGTTCCACTGGGTCGGCTCAGTCTGAAACTGAACCGGCCCAATCCTATGCTGTGCCAGCAGTCTCGAACGTGCAACTCTCTATTTTGCCTGTGCACTGAGACTTAGCCGATCTAGTTTTGGATTGAGCCGGCTAACCTATAGAAAATCTTCTTTCTGTAGTCTTGATTTTTTAGCTTTAATTTCTTGCTTCACCTTATATCCCAGATCTTCGAAGCACCAACCAAGCCCCTGGAATTCCCAGAGCCAACCTCCTAACTCCTCCCGTGGCCTCCTAAGACTTGGGAGCATCATAAATCCTCACACTCCTAAAATCAGGAGTGGTCAATCCCATCTTGATATACGCACCGACTCCATAAGTACTTGACTGTGCCCAAAAATCTTTCATCACTGAATTAAAAATTCAGATAGTTCGACACCAAAATATAGTGAGTTGCTTGAAAGTCACCATGGTGATCTCAGGTCGGAGAGATATTTATACCCATATTCCATCGAAGCTAATCTTGATGGAAGAAAAGCCCCGGAGTTGATCACGTTCAGTGTAGATGTACCAATACATCTCACTTACATACCATATCAGTGTCTCAATACTCCTTGGTTATGAGGACAATCAACCTATATGACACACAACAATCTATACTTGATAAATATTATCGTCCTAAGTAACAACGTATTATTTGGTCGTAAACTATTTAAGGACTAAATGATAAATCCTTCTTTACCGAATCTAGATAATCCTAAAAACTTCATCACAACATAAAAGTTCATTAGAAGATAATAGAATTTATGATAAAAAATATCAAAATAATTTTTATTAATTTATAATTCATATATAATTATAAATATATGGTCCAACCATCAACAGACTGATAATTGACTTTGGAACACATTCCTAACAATCTTTCACTTGAACTAAAGCCAATTGGTGCAGTATCTAATATCTATCTTCGACTTAAAGTCGTCGAACTCCTTCACCGTAATAGCTTTAGTGAATGGATCGGTCAGGTTCTTCTTTCTATCGATCTTTTAAAGATCAATGTCACCTCAATCCATAATCTCTCGGACAAGATGGTAGTGGCACAAAATATGCTTCGTTCGCTAGTGTGCCTTTGGTTCCTTCATCTAAGCAATGGCTCCAGAGCTATCACAATAGAGCAGAACTGGACCATCAAGGGAGGATGCTACTCCAAGCTCGGTGATGAATTTTTTTAGCCACACCATTTTTTTGGCAGCATCTAATGCAGCGACATACTCCACCTCACAAATTGAATCAGCTATAGTGTGCTGCTTGAAACTTTTCTAGTAGACGGTTCCATCATTAAGAATAAATATATATCCCAACACACTCTTGCTATCATCATGATCGAATTGAAAATTAGAGTTTGTGAACCCCATAAGTTTTAAGTCCGATTCACCATATACAAGCCACTGGTCCTTAGTATTTCTTAAATACTTCAGGATGGTTTTAACAATCTTTCAATGATTCTTTCCTGGATTAGATTGGTATCTACTCACTATACCTAATGAGTATGCTACATCTGATCGTATACATATCATGGCGTACATTTTAGAATCCATTGCTGAAGCATATGGTATTCTATTCATATGCTCTCTATTTAGAGGTATTGTTGGACAATTTTTCTTTGAAAGAAAAATTCCATGGCCTATCGATAGATAGCCTTTCTTGAAATTTTCCACGCTGAATTATTTCAGCACAGTGTCAATGTACGTGGACTAGGACAATCCAAGCAATCTTTCAGATCTATTTCTATAGAACTTCATTCCTATAATGTAGTAAGCTTCTTCCAGATTTTTCATGGAGAACTGTGATGACAGCTAGATCTTTATTTCTTGTAATGCAGGGACATCATTCTCGATTAAGAGAATGTCATCCACATATAATACTAGAAATACTATTGCTGGATCATTAGCCCATTTGTATATGCAAGGCTCTTCTTTATTCTTAACGAAGCCATACGTTTTGATTGTTCTATCAAATCGTATATTCCAGCTTTGAGATGCCTGCTTTAGTCCATAAATGGACCTCTGAAGCTTACACACCTTAGACTCATCTATGAATGTAAAATCTTCAGGTTGTATTATATACACCTCTTCATCCAACTCTTCATTCAGGAAAGCTATTTTCACATTCATCTATCAGATTTCATAGTCCAGATGGACAGCTATGGCAAGCATTATCCGAATGAATTTGAGCATTGCCATAGAAGAGAATGTCTCGTCATAGACGATATCCCTTGACAATCAGATGGGCTTTATAGATCTCCACCTTTTTGTCTGCATCTTTTTTTCTTTTGAAGATCCACTTACACCCTATGAATTTTATCCCTCTGGGTGGGTCAATCAATGTCCATACATCGTTGACCTTCATGGATTCCATCTCGAATTTTATGGTCTCAAGCTATTTCTTAAAGTCGGATCTCTGCATTGCATCCATATAGGTGATTGGATCCTGATCGTTCTCATTGAATTCGATAGGATCCCCGTCCCGAACCAAAAATCATAATATCTATCCAATTGATGTAGTACTCTACCAGATCTTCTTAAGGATGCTTCTATAATGGGTTCTGGGTCTGATCTAATCAGATCCATCTCAGATTCAACAACTTGTGTCCGTTCTTCCACCTATCGTACTTCATCAAGTTCGATCTTGGAGGAATTAGTTCCTTCACCAAGGAACTTCTTTTCTAAAAAGACTGCCTTAAGGTTGACAAACACTTTTTGCTCATCAGCAAAGTAGAAGTAGTACCCTTTGATTTCTTTTAGGTAACCTATAAAACTACACTTATCAAACCTAGGTCTAAGCTTGTCTATCATCAAACGTTTGACGTAGGCCGAACACCCCCAAATCCTAAGGTGTGAAAGCATTAGCTTACGCCCTATCCATATTTCATATGGTATTTTATTAATAGATTTACTTGAAATCCTATTTAGAATGTAACAAGCTGACTCGAGCTCATATCTTCATAGAAAGATTGGTAAACCAGCAAATTCCATCATGAATCGAACCATGTCCAATAGAATCCGATTTCTTTTTTCAAACACACCATTATGTTGTGGTGTTCTAGGAGGGATCCATTAGGAGAGAATTCTGTTCTTCTCAAGATATGTCAGAAACTCATTAGAAAGGTACTCACTCCCTCGGTTAGACTGAAGTATTTTAATACTCTTTCCAGTTTACTTTTCTACCTCATTTCGAAATAGTTTGAATATTTCAAATGACTTCGACTTATGCTTCATTAAATAGACATATCCATACCTCGATAGGTCGTCTGTGAAGGTTATGAAGTAGAAATATCCACCTCTAAAACTTAAGCTCATGGGTCCACATAATTCGAATGTACTAAACTCAAGAGTTCAATAGCTCATTCACCTTTTTCACTAAAAGGTGACTTGGTCATCTTACCAAGAAGATAGAATTCATAGGTCAGAAGTGACTCACAATCACTAACCTCAAGAATTTCTTCTTGAGCTAACCTATTAATTCTATTCTTGTTAATATGACCTAGCCTACAGTGCCAAAGGTAGACATCAGATACATCACTTATTTTAAGACATTTACTGAAAGATTGAACCATGTTAACAGGCATAGAAAGTAAATAAATTTTATTATTTAATTATCCAATCAAAATTATAATAGCATTCAAAATGACATTACAAAAATTTCTTTTTATTGATATTTTAAAATCATTCATGGCCAAAAGATCTACAGAAATAACATTCAATAAGAAAGTTGGACAATAATGATATTCATTAAGAATAACTTTATTTAAATTAATTACAAGGTTCATGATTTCTAAAGCTAGAATTAAAACTTATCTTCCATCTTCAACGTTCAGGAACCTCTCGTCTTGATCAAATCTTCTACTAACCTGCAAGCCATGCATAGAATTATAAATATAATAAGAGCTTCCAATATCTAATATCCAGGCAGTAGAATCAAATAAGAAAAAATTGCAAGGTATTATCATATAATTACGTTGCCCAGCAACCACTTGCTTCTTCCTCGGTCTGTTCGGATCCAGGGAGGCAATGTACAGAGGATAGTTTCTCTTTCAGTGCTCCTGCTTCTTGCAGAAGAAGCACTCTACCTGGCTTTGATCGGGCTTGCACTTCTTGATCTGACCCTATACAGTCGTCCCAGCATGCGATCGTACCTTCTTTTTTTTTTTTCTTGTTCTTCTTTTCTTTCTTAAACAATCAACGATCAGAAGAAAATTCTTCCACTACATTCACAGTCTCCTTATGGAGTTGGTGATCCTTCTCAAAGTTCTGCAGCAACCTCAACAAGCTGTGGTAGTTCACTGCAGATTTTATCATTCTAAAATGAGTTTGGAAGGAGAGGAAGGACTTGGACAAAGAATTAAGGATCACATCCTTATCAAGCTGCTCGTGCAAGAAAAAGTCCAACTTACTAAGGCGCTCAATCATCTCGATCATGTACAATACATGATCGATGACTGAGGCCCCATCCCTCATCTGAGCGTTGAAAATGGTACAACTTATTTTGTGCCTTTCAACATCATCCGACATGTCAAAAGAGTCGTTCAATATTTGAAGCATCTTTTGTGACTGGACATTTTCAAACCTACGATTGAACTCGTCATTCATTGCCACCAGCATTATACATCGAACGGTGGTACGGTCATTGAGCCACTTCAGATAAGTATCTCGAATCACTTCCCTAGCATTCAGGGCTGGCTCCTCAGGTGCTCGATCTGTTACCATATAAAGGATCCGCTCATGCTCTAGGATGATTTTCAACTTACGATACCAGCTATCATAGTTGAATTCCATTAATTTGTCATGGTCTAACAATGATCGGAGCGATAGGTTAGTAGCCATGTCTGCACAAAAAGGAAAAACCAAATCTAATTAGTATATAAATTATTAATCCTAAAGATTTGAACTTCAGTCTAAAGATTCTTCCACTATTTTATACGAATTGATAGCCTTTACCTCTAATTCAAAAAATTATTCTAATTTCTTAGTGGGTACTAGGATCCACATAGACTACATATGAGTCCAACTTTGGTTGGTCAATCCATGTGCACCTATGGATAGATTCAAAATTAATTATTTCTCTAAACAACTTCTAGTAACATTGATTTTGCCCCATAGACCTAATCAGTAGGCTTTGGCCTCCACTGAAAAAAATTCGGTTAGGTCCAACTATAAATATGATCACTGTTGATGCAGAATCTGATTGACGCCCGATCGAGCTGGAGTTGGAGAAGAAGAGGTCGCCACCAGTAACTTACAAAATAAAGTTTCATCTGGAGTCAGTGATGGTGGCTCCGATAGGACCCTCCGATGATTGAGTCAGCTCTTTTGAACAATAAGAATGGAGTGCTCAGGCAAGAATTCAGCAGAATTTTGAAAGAAAGAAGAGAGCTTAGAGAAAACGTATCTGGAGGATCCCTTTTATAGATAGAGTTTAGAGCAGATTAATAGTGACAATCATAATCGTCCGATCATGAGTCGCTTGGAACTACGTAAAATTTATTATGGAGAGAGATGTCGCTCGTAATAGACTGATAATGATAGTCGTAATCATCCGATAGTGGGATCGTCTATAGCAGACTAAAAAATGATAGTCGTAACCATCCGATAGTAGGATCGCCTATAGCAGACTGATAAATAACAGTCATAACCATCCGGTAGTGAGGTCGTCTGTTCGTTGAGATTTAATAGTCGAAGTTCGGAGAAAACAGGCATTGGTTGGTGAAGAACTTTGACATATATCAATTTCAGAAGAGTTCAGACTCCTAAAGAAAATACGACTAGAGGAGATCATCCGAAAGAAATACTACTTGAAATCTAGAAGTAATCTACTAGAGGAATCTGGATGAAGTTCGACTGATGGAGAAGTCCAAAAGGAGTTTGGCTCTTGAAGGAATCCAACTGAAGGAGAAGTCCAAAAGAAGTTCGGCTCCTGTAGAAAATCGATTGAAGAAAAGGTCCGGAAGGAGTTCGGCTCCTGTAGGAATTCGACTAAAGGAGAAGTTCGAAAGAAGTTTGGTTCCTGGAGTAATCCGACTGAAGGAGAAGTTCGAAAGAAATTCGACTCCTGTAGGAATCCGACTGAAGAAGAGGTCGGAAAGGAGTTCGGCTCTTGTAGAAATCCGACTGAAGGAGAGGTTCGGAAGGAGTTCGGCTCCTAGAGGAATCTGACTGAAGGAGGAGTCTGGCTCCTGGAGAAATCCGACTGAATGAGAAGTCTGAAAGAAGTTCGGCTTTTGTAGAAATTCAACTGAAGGAGAGGTCCGAAAGGAGTTCTGCTCCTAAAGAAATTCGACTGAAGGAGAAGTCCAAAAAGAATTTGGCTCCTGAAGGAATCTGACTGAAGGAGAGGTCCAAAAGGAGTTCGACTCCTGAAGAAATCTGACTGAAGAAGGAGTCCATCTCCTGAAGGAATCTGACTGAAAGAAAAGTCCAAAAGAAGTTCGGCTCCTGGAGAAATTCAACTAAAGGAGAAGTCCGAAAGAAGTTCAGCTACTGGAGCAATCCAACTAAAGAAGAAGTTCGAAAAGAGTTCGACTGCTGGAGAATTTTCGATTGAAGTTCTTCTATGATTATCAGTTATATTAGGCTAGGTACCAGACTGAACTTCAATGGGAGTGGAGTTTACCCCCAACAATAGTCCTCCTACTCTCGAGTTCAAAATTTGAATGAAGGAAGTACAAAAAAGATAACGATCGAAGTTCTTTTTCGAGCTCTGCACCCATTGAGGTTGAAGCTCGAGGAAGATCTTATCTTCCATGGATGTTGTAGGAGATCTTATCTCCTATTGAGGTTAGAGCTCGAGGGAGATCATATCTCTAGCAAAGATTGTAGAAAATCTTATCTTCTATTGAGGTTGAAGCTCAGAGGAGATCTTATCTTCGATCGAGTAGGGGCTTCTCTTCTCACCTCATTTAAAATGAACGAGGTCTTCGACTTTGCTCATGTTAGGACGAGGTTCTCCTTCTATTTCTAATGGGCTATAGGGGCACATTAGGATCGTTGTCAGGGCCTCTTCCTTCATCTCGTCTAAAATGAATGAGACCTTCGACTTTGCTCACGTTAGGATGAGGTTCTCCTTCTATTCCTAACGGACTATAGGAGCATATTAGGGCCATTGTCAGGGCCTCTTCCCTCATCTCATCTAAAATGAATGAGATTTTTCGACTTTGCTCACATGTTAGGACGAGGATTCTCCTCCTATTCCTAATGGACTGTAGGGGCACATAAGGGCCATTGTCAGAGTCTCTTTCCTCATCTTGTCTAAAATGAACGAGATCTTCGACTTTGCTCACGTTAGGATGAGGTTCTCCTCCTGTTCCTAATGGGCTGTAGGGGTACATTAGGATCGTTGTCAGGGCCTCTCCCCATCTCGTCTAAAATGAACAAGATCTTTGACTTTGCTCACGTTTGGATGAGGTTCTCCTCCTATTTCTAATAGGTTGTAGGGGCACATTAGGATCGTTATCAGGGCCTTTCTTCTCATCTCATCTAAAATGAATGAGGCCTTCGACTTTGCTCTCGTTAGGAAGAGATTCTCCTCCTATTCCTAACGGGCTGTAGGGGCACCTTAGGATCGTTGTCAGGGCCTCTTTTCTCATCTCATCTAAAATGAACGAGGCCTTCGACTTTGCTCTCATTAGGATGAGGTTCTTCTCCTATTTCTAACGGACTGTAGGAGCATATTAGGGCCATTGTCAGGGCCTCTCCCCTCATCTCATCTAAAATAAATGAGATCTTCAACTTTGCTCATGTTAGGATGAGATTCTCCTCCTATTCCTAACGGATTGTATTTATCATGAAATTAAGTTTGTGGGGTAGTCCTCCTTTATCACCGATACACAACAAAGATTAGGGTGTCGGAGTAGGAGAATTTCATTGTAATCAAATTATCGATAATACATTCGCAGATTTTTTGAATTTCATGGTTGAGGTAGGTCTGCCCCCTCCCGAGTTTCTTCAAATAGTACGTCCCGGATCAGATGACTTTCGTAATCTCGTAAGGTCCTTCTCAATTTGGGGTAAGTTTTTCCTAGCTCTGAGGCTGAGAGATAGCGGCTCGCCAAAGTACTAAGTCCTCCACTCTGAATATTTTACTTTTGACTCTGGAGTTATAATATTGGGCCACCCTTCGCCTGTAGGCCATTATCCGAACTTGCGCTTTTTCTCTTTTTTTTTCAGCAGATCGAGGTTGACTCTAAGATCTTGTGAGTTACGCTGCTCATTGAAGGCCACAACACATACTGATGAAAGTTTAAGCTCGATTAGGATGATTGTCTCCATTCCAAAGGCCAAGACGAATGGTATTTTTCCAATCGATAATCTTTGAATAGTTCGGTACGCCCAGAGGATGTGGTAGGATTCGACCGTCCAAGCTCTCTTTGCTCTATCGAGTCTTGTTTTGATGCCTTATAACAGGATCCGATTGGTCACTTCAACTTTCTCATTTGTCTGTGGGTGAGCTATCAACATAAAATGATGGGAGATGTTTAGATCTTCACAAAACTCAGCAAACCTCATCCCAGTGAACTATCGCCTGTTATCTATTATGAGAGTTTGGGACAGACCAAACCGACAGACAATTGACTTCTAGATGAAGTTCTGTACCTTAGCTTCGATAATTTTTGCTAGCAGTTCGGCTTCGACCCATTTGGTGAAGTAGTCGATCGCAATCAGAAAGAACTTTTCTTGTCCGGATGCCACTGAAAAAAGGCCAAGTATATCCATTTTTCACTATGCAAATAGCCACGGTGCGCTTAGTGGAGTAAGCTCGGAGGTCGGCTATCTTTGTATGTTCGTATTTCTCTGACAGCGGTCATATTTCTTGACATACTCCATGAATCATGGTACAAGATCGGTTAATAGTATCCTTATCGAAGTAGTTTTTGTGATAGGAATCTGGCTCCTACATGACTTTCATAAATTCTCTCGTGCACTTTTCATAATGCGAAGTCAATCTCTGAAGGTTGGAGACATCTCAATAATGGTAGTGAATATGATCTTTTATACAACTTATCCTTATATAAAATGTATGAGGAGGCTTGATTCCTGAGTTTTCGAGCTTCTTTCGGATCATGAGGAAGAACTCCCTATTTGAGATAGGCAACTAACGGGTCAATCTAGCTCAGCTCAAGCCTTGTCTGCATAACGAGCTACAATTCTTCTAAGCTTCGGCATTTTAGAGTTTCAAAAAATACTTCTTTAAATAGTTTGGCTGGGGTTGAAGTGGCCAATTTTGAGAGAAGGTCGACTCTTATATTTTCTGCCCTCGAAATTTATCGAATGCCAAAACTATCGAAGGCCGAAGTCAAATTCTTTACTTTCTCAAGGTATTTCATTATACTTTTCTCCCATGCTTGTTAGGAGCAAGAGGTGAGGGGAGAGGGCTTGTTGTTAACCATAAGGTCGGAGGTTCAGGCCCTTCCTCTAAGCGCTAATCCTGTTGGTGTAGAATCTAGTTGACACCGGATCGAGCTGGAGTTGGGGAAGAAGAGGTCATCGTCAGTGATCTATAAAATAAAGTTTCATCCAAAGTCGATGGTGGTGGTTCCGACAGGACCCTCCGACGATCGAGTCAGCTCTTATGGCCAATAAGAATGGAGTGCTCAGGCAAGAATTTAATAGAGTTTTAGGAAGGAGAAGAGAGCTTAAAGAAAACGTATCTGGAGGGTCTCTTTTATAGATGAAGTCCGGAGCAGATTAATAGTGACAATCATAACCGTCCGATCATGAGCCGCTCGGAGCCACATAAAATTTATTATGGAGAGAGGTGTCGCTCATAATAGACTGATAATGATAGTCGTAACCATCCGATAGTGGAGTCACCTGTAGTAGACTGATAAATGACAGTCATAACCGTCCGATAGTGGGATCGTCGGTAGCAGACTGATAGATGACAGTCGTAACCGTTCGATAGTGAGATTGTCTGTTCGTTGAGATTTAATAGTTGAATTCCAGAGAAAATAGGAATTGGTTAGTGAAAAACTTTGATATATATCAATTTCAGAAGAGTTTGGACTCCTAAAGGGAATACAACTAGAGGGGATCATTCGAAAGGAATACTACTTAAAATCTGAAAGTAATCCACTGGAGGAATCTGAATAGGGTTCGACTGATGGAGAAGTCCAGAAGAAGTTCGGCTTCTGAAGGAATCCAACTGAAGGAGAGATCCGAAAGGAGTTCAACTCCTGAAGAAATTCGACTGAAGCAGAAAGTTTGGAAGAAATTCGGCTTCTGTAGGAATCCAACTGAAAGAAAGGTTCAGAAGGAGTTTGACTTCTAAAGGAATCCAACTAAAGAAGAATTTTGAAAGAAGTTCGACTCCTATAGGAATCTGACTCAAGGAAAGGTCCAAAAGGAGTTCGTCTCCTGTAGGAATTCGACTGAAGAAGAAGTTCGAAAGGAGTTCGGCTCCTGGAGGAATCCGACTAAAGGAAAGATCCGAAAGGAGTTTGGCTTCGAAAGAAATCCGACTGAATGAGAGATCCAGAAGGAGTTTGGCTCCGAAAGAAATCCGACTAAAGAAGAGGTCCAGAAGGAGTTCGGCTCCTAAATGAATCTAACTGAAGGAGGAGTTTGGCTCTTGGAGGAATCCGATTGAAGTAGAAGTCCGAAAGGAGTTCGGCTCCTACAGAAATCCAACTGAAGGAAAGGTTCAGAAGGAGTTTGGCTTCTGAAGGAATTCGATTGAAGAAAAAGTCCGACTCTTGGAGGAATCCAACTGAAAGAGAAGTTCAGAAGGAGTTCGGCTCTTAGAGGAATCCGACTGAAGGAGAAGCCTGAAATGAGTTCGGCTCCTGGAGGAATCCAACTGAAGGAGAGGTCCAAAAGAAGTTTGGCTCCTGAAAAAATCCGACTGAAGAAGAAGTCCAAAAAGAGTTCGACTGCTGGAGAATTTTTGATCGAAGCTCTTCTATGATTATCAGTTACATTAAGCTAGGTACCAGACTGAACTTCGATCAGAGCGAGGTTTATCCCCAACAATCATATTTGGTCTTATCTAACCAATAAATGATCAGGTTTGATTTTGGTCGGCCAACCTAACCACCATCAAAAAGACTTAACCAAATTATTATTTTATGAATGATAATTTCATTAGTCAATAATCACCAAGCCTTTGGGCCTCCAATAATCATTATACTAATGAACCCATTATCACTCAACTTAATGGGAGGCTATAATTTAGTTATCTATATAACTATTTCATTTTTAAGGATGTAATAATTTTAGAGGATTTAGTTAACCAATTTAAGAAAATTTTGTAAGCCAATTTCTATCCTCCCACTGACTTCACTAAGTCAGAAAAGAATCTAGTCTAAGCTGGCATTAGGAGCACATAAATCAGTCAGACTAATTTACCTAATAGACATGAGTGAACCCAAATCACCAAGTGATCTAATCAAAATCTAACTCACCAGGATGGTCAGGTAAGCGAGATCATGGAAGGGATATGCCATTAACTCGTCAAAGACTGAATCAGTGCGAGTAGCTCCTAATTAAAAATCACTGGTTAAACTGCCAAACTTACCTTAGACACCATCCAGTTTATTAGTTTTAATTTGACCAACCTAGTAATTTCGGATTCGACTGCGTAGTCTTGAATCAAGTCCATTTAGTCCTTGTTAAAGGCATGGACTTGATCAACTACAACTATTGTAATTGAGTCTATAGAGTTTTTGACCTAATCTAAATTAATATTTAATTAGATTTGATCAATTACTCTAAATTAGTCCATCTTTTAACTAACCTTAGGTCTAACTTAATTTATGGACCTAATTCAGCTAACCCAATAACCCACAAGTTTATGATTAATGACTTAGAATCTTAATTCATAATTCTAGATACTAAATCATTATATTTAATTTTTAATAAAGTTTATGGACTGAGGGTTAGGGTTCGGCATTTTAAAAATATTTTTAATTTTGAAAGGTTCTTTACAACTTAGCATTGTTCACCAATTGAGTCAACTCATTTCAAAATTAAATCATCTTAATTCACAAACAACACTAGTTGTAAGATTTAATTTGAAACTATGTACACTACATAATCATAAAATCATAAATCAAACTTTATCTAATTATGCATTCATGATCATAAATCAGATTAAAGCTTAATATAATAAAATCATAAAAATATTAGATCAAATTTAGTAATTTCATGATTAACGATATAGATCAGCAACGTACCAAGACAATCTTTTTACTGTAGGAGATAAATCCTACAGCAGGACAATCTGTAGTTCGTGTGATCTAAATTTTAATTTTTTTAGATCTAATTAATCTAATTATTAGATCAATATTTAGATCAAATCTAAATTATTAATCTAAATATGCAAGCATATTATGTTTAAAGAACCTTGCTCTGATACCAATTGAAGAAAATAGTACAGGATTTGCCATGCTACTTTCGAAAAATATTTCAAAAATAATAATTATATAGTAAAAAATAATTAATTTAATTAATTATTTATTGATCATATCAGATTATTTAATTCTATATATTAGGATCTAAATATAATATGCATGCATACATCAATAGATCTGAAAATAAAACTATGTAATAAATAATTTACTACATCTACGTGTTTAGAACATAATACCTTTTTGCGGATAGTCGATCACCATAATCTAAGTCCATCGGATAATACTCTGGTATTATGTCATATCCGCACAAATATTCATCCTCTACGGTTGGTCCATACGGAGCTCCTAATCCCAATCAGCCCCATTGGAGTGCTAGCTCCTCGTCGGAGCTTTCGATGGCTAATCACGATTGATCCAATCGATCATATATTTTTTTATTTTTATATATTTTAAAAAATAAAAATATAAATATTGAAGGATGATGAAGATGTGTTTCAAATTTGCTGGCGATCCGATGCTCACAGCACTCGATCTCTCCACCCAAATCCAGATTCTCAAATTTAGGATTTCACTCAGCCCAAAAATTCTGACACACTAAAAATCCTATCATGCCCTCTCTATATGTAGTTTTTCTATGAAAAGTTAACTTTTAGATCTATAATCCCTATTTAGATCATATCTAAAAATAGGATATCTTTAGAGGTGAAAATCATAAAACAAGAGAGGCATAAAGGAAAAAAAAAGTGCTGCAGGATCCTATTCACCTTCACTCCGAGATTTTTTTCGTCCAGAACTGATGCCTAAATACTTTAAAATTTTTATCACGTAATGCTAACCCCTTCTCCTACATGCACAAAAATTATCATAATTTATTGACTTGAATACTATGGAAAAATTATATGAAAAATTATAAGAGTCGAGTGGTTGAGAGGTTTTAACCACTCACTTGATTTCAAAAATCAAATGAGCCTCTTATCCTTATCCAACGCCCCCTCCCTTGTGTTTAACATGTAGAAGGACTCTTCTTCTATGTGTATATTTTTATTTCTTAAAAAATATTTGATAAACAAAAGGGAGGGCGTGGGAAGCAGAGTGAAAAAGTCAAAAATGGTGGGCGCATGGGAAAATTTGAATTCAAACTTCATTTGACTTGGTCCTAATTGGTTTCAACCAAATCAATTAATTTGGATCCAATTAAACTAGATTAAATCCAACCAAATTAGACTTAGTCTAATCTAATAAAATTTTAATCAAATTAAAAATTAATTAGATCTACGTCCTGATAAAATCAGGGTCAAAACTTTTATAGTGATTAGGTCATCTCATGATCTGATCGGATCAAATCCAATCGAATTAAATTCAATTAGACTTGATCGAATCCTCATTATTTAATCAAATTGAGCTAATCAGTAATCAAATTATTAATTATTTTTTAAAAAAATATCTGAATCCAAATTGAATAGGTTACTGGGCAACAGAGTCCTATCAACATGAAACTCTTGAAGAGTCCTAAATCAGTAGGATTCTTGAATCCAGTATCCCAAATGAATCAAACTCATGATCATAGAGTCTCAGACTAGTGAAACTCTTGATCAGAGAGTTTCATATGAGTAGGACTCAGAGTCTCAGTCCAGTAGGACTCTTTATCATAGAGTCCCAGTCCAGTGTCACTCTTGACCATAGTGTCCTAGATTATCAGGACTCATGATCAGAGAGTTTCAGACAAGTAGAACTCAGAGTTCCAATCCAGTAGGACTCTTGATCATAGAGTTCTAGTCCAGTGAAACTTTTTGATCATAGAGTTTCAGACCAATGGGACTCTTGATCAGAGAATCCTAGACAAATCGGACTCAGAGTCCCAGTCCAGTAGGACTCTTTATCATAGAGTCCCAGTCCAGTGGGACTCTTGACCATAGTGTCCTAGATTATCAGGACTCATGATCAGAGAGTTTCAGACAAGTAGAACTCAGAGTTTCAATCCAGTAGGACTCTTGATCATAGAGTTCTAGTCCAGTGAAACTTTTTGATCATAGAGTTTCAGACCAATGGGACTCTTGATCAGAGAATCCTAGACAAATCGGACTCAGAGTCCCAGTCCAGTAGGACTCTTCATAGAGTCCCAGTCCAGTGGGACTCTTGACCATAGAGTCTCAGACCAATGAAACTCTTGATCAACCATCAAATCAGATAGAAACTTCTAATATATGTGACCCCGTAGGTCTAAACCTAAGTCAGTAACACAGAAACTAATTTCTATATTAATCGAAGTGACCATCTAGCAGTGGTACCTGATATTCGGATAGATCGAATAATCACAATCATAATATTTAGAATCTACGTGAATATGGTTACCGTATAATTCATCCTTATGATCTTTGTGTAATAGATGACTTAGGGTTAGACTGACAATCCTAGAAAATACATCCATGTCATATCTCAAAGCAATTAGTTCCGTGACTCCTCACTAAGACTATCCTGATCAAGATTTTGCTAAATTAAAATATAATTGAACATAGCTCTTGAAATCAGGAGTGGTCAATTCCATCTTGATACATGCACCCGACTCCATAAGTACTTGACTATGCTCAAAAACTTTCCATCACTGAATTAGAAATTAAGATAGTCCAACACCAAAACATAGTGAGTTACTTGAAAGTCACCATGGTGATCTCAGATCGGAGGAATATTTATACCCATATTCCATCGAAGCTAATCTTAATGGAAGAAAAGCCCTAGAGTTGATCACGTTCAGTGCAGATGTACCTATACATCTCACTTGCATGCCATATCAGTGTCTCAACACTTCTTGATTATGAGGACAACCAACCTATATGGCACACAATGATTTATACTTGATAAATGTTGTCGTCCTAAGTAACAACGTATCATTTGATCATGAACTATTTAAGGACTAAATGACAAATCCTTCTTTGCCGAATCTAAATAGTCCTAAAGACTTCATCACAACACAGGAGTTCATTAGAAGATAATAGAATTTACGATGAAAAATATCAAAATAATTTTTATTAATTTATAATTTATATATAATTATAAATATATTGTCCAACCGTCAACAGACTGATGATTGGCTTTGGGACACATTCTCAATAATTATTTTAATGAATAATTTTCGTGAAAGTACCATAATGATATAGCATTTAAGAGCCCATTCTTTTGTGGGTAAATATTATGAAAAAGTTAATTTATTTTTTTATTAATCAATTTATCTATGTTCTCACATTTTTCAAGATGGAAAAGTTACTTTTTCTTGGATAGCATTTATCCATGAAATGGAGAAAAATCTTATCCACCTAGAAGGTGGCTAAATCATTTTTTTATCAACTAAAAAAGTAACTTTTTTAATTCATTCCTACTATATCCTTAACCTTATAATATAATATAATGTAATGTAACGTAATGTAATATAATATATCATGATAATAATATAATATAATATATATAATAATAATATAATATAATATAATATAATATAATAATAATATTTATATTAGATATTATAATATATTATTATAATATATTATATTATAATATGATATAGAATATAATATTATAATATTATAATAAATTATTATAATATAATATATTTTGATAATATAATACTATAATAATAATATAATATATATTATATATATATATATAATATATATATATTATCTTAATATAAGCTATTAATATAAATATAATATAATATATATATATATATAATATAATATAATTATAATAATATATTATATATATATATATAAAGTACTTTAGTAATATAATATATTAACATAATATAATATAATATAATTTATATTATTAGATATTATAATATATTATTTTCATATAATATATTATAACATGATATAAAATATTATACTATAATATTCTGATAAATTATTATAATATACTATATTATATTATAATAATATATTATGATAATATAATACTATAATAATAATATAATAATATATTATTATATATAATAATATATATTATATTATATTAATATAAGATATTAATATAATATAATATATAATAATATTTATATAGTAAAGAATACTATGAAAAATATAGATAGGTCTTAGTAACTTATCCAAAAAACTAGTAATGTAAAAGAACATGGATAACAAATTTTTGAATCATTTTCTTATGCATAAAAGAACATGGATAAATTATTTTTCTATCTAAATATTATCTAAAAAATATTTATCTAAAAAAATATAAATTTTTAGATAAATTTTTTATCCTCAAAAGAACAGGCCCTAATATCTATCCATTATACATGATACACAAGTCCTGGGGTTAATGCTGAACTACGAGCCTTTTGTGACGTGTAGTTTTCTCAATGCCAATGCCAATGCTTTGTATCTCTTGTTTATCTTAAGCATCAATCTTTATGTAATATAAATCAGGGATTAAAACAATAGTAATGATAGAGCCCATATTATGTGTTGCTTCCGAATGAAAGCTAATGTATTATAAGTGACAATAGATTGACAGAAAGATGGATAAGTATGAAAAGATGGATAAAAAAGAGGATGAATTATGATATAGCTCGAATTTACCATCCTAAAATTCTCATCTGACAAGTAAGCTCACTAAATCAGATGATAACACCAATCCAGCAAAATCAACATCCAATCAAATCTCCAATAATACCAAGTATAAGGAACATTCATGTACGATGAAAAAAATCCCACATACAATACTTCTCTCTTTTTCAAATTTCATGTATTCTCTTAAAACTCTAACTTAAGCATTGGAGAATCTCCGCTCCAGTGAACCTCTGACTATTTTCTATAGTTGCAGATCTATTCCAGCATTATGTTATATTCATGCATCTCTACCGAGTAAATCAACTTACCCTTCTATCATGTCATGTCGAGTTCTAAGCCCTAACAAATAAATCTTCCATCTATCCTCTTGCGTGGTTGATGAAATATGGAAGAATATACATCAATAATTTTCTCATCTATTTGGTACAAAAAAAATGAAAATAGGATGAATGGTATTTGTATAATATTTTCACTAAACTACCCTTTTATAAAATAATAATAATATTATCAATATATAATATTTATTCTTAAAAATTAAAGCAACATATGAACTTATAATCTTTATAATTTATATTTATATAGAAAATATTTAAAAGCTTAATTTTAATTTTATTTAATTAAATAAAAAATTTTATAAATTAATTATATATGAGTTAATTTATTTATATATTTATTGTATAAATAATCGATTGATTTATAATTTAATTTAAATAATTCATTAATAAGATGGGCAATTGGTCTTACGTGCCAAAGAGTGAAAAAATATTATAGTTTTATCAAAAAAATAATAAGATATAATTTTATCTTTATCAAAATAAAAGCTCTTCTGATTTGAGAGATATAAATTAGTGAGCCATAATGAATGAGTAATCTTTCCTTCATCCATGCATTCTAAAATATTTTTGATCAAATGGTGGACGGGGGCATCTATTCTTTCTCTCAGAATTCCAACCAAACTTGGGTTAACGAGAGGTAGTTCACCGCCTATTTGGTAAGGTGGTTGCAAGTCAATTAACATTCATTAATGCCGCTATCAATTGGAACATCAAAGATCTTTACCAAAAAAAAAAATGGAACATCAAAGACTATTGGAGAGTTAGTGCTGCCTTAATATGAGAAGTTTGGTTGGCTTATTGACATTTTGCACCAAGGACAACTGGGCAATAGAGCGGTGCAATACGTACATGGGACGTGTACTTAATTAGTGTTGCAAGATTGATTTATTTATTTATTTATTTCACAGCTCAATTGTTTGATAAAGAATGATCACAAACCCAATGCAATCCTCAGAAAGATGCACCTGAGACGAGTTGGGTCAAGTTCGCCAACGCAAGCCCAATCAGAATTAAGTTGTTTCTAAACCAAATAATACCCTGGCATGCTAATCTGAATTTATCCAACTTCGTATCACTAAAAAGTAGTTTAGTTGAAGTCACATTCTTGCATTTTTTTTTTCTCTTGTAGAAAAAAAACGATATATGTAAACAAAAATCTTGTGAAGTATTTTTGGGGTGGCTTCGTCTTCTAAGCTAAATGTTTATCTTGGTAACTTGAAAGGCTTCTTGCACGGTACCAGAACACTTTGACCTCTGTTGGAGAAGTACATTGATCCTTAAAAGGCCTAGAATATTATAGCAAGCAGGTACAGCTGTTATAACAATTTGGAGAGTCTTATTGGTGTTCCATAGAGCACAAAAGTTTACCAAAAAAACATGGAACATAAAAGTTTCGAGTAATGACTGTTAATTAGCAGTTGAAGGCCATTTTATAATGGAATGACAATTATTATTTGTATTTTTCTATTCATTCATAATTTTTAATTTAAATCTATGTGTCTACTTGAAAATAGGCTGGAGCAGAGCGATAGGAGTTGCAATTGGATCAAACCGAATGAGATATGAATCGGATCAAATTAACAATAGATCAAAAAGCTATCAACTTGAATCCAAATTATTTATTAAACCCGTTAAGCATTCAGATTCGGATCTAAATATTTTATTAAACAAGTAACATAACCAAATCTACAATGGGTTGAATTAATTTAAATAGGTTCAATAGTTAAATATTGCTACCCCCACCAAATGATAGCAAATTGGAACATGTAAAACACTTTGAGAGGGCGCTCCTTATTTGAGCATTCCCATATCTGCTGGTTTCAACAATTTTCATTCCTTATATTTTTTTTTTGATTGCTTGTAGATATTTGGCTCACTACTTTAACTATTAGCACTACGAAAGAGAACAGAGATACAAAAGAGTACTACAATTTTTAGAAAAAAAAATAGCAAAGATTTTCAAAAAAAGTGACATTCATGTGCACAAATTTTTTATTTATTTTAGGATGATAAAGCCCGTTAAAATATCCAACAAAGATACATTTAAAAGATTTATAATTAAATTTGTTTGTAAGATGACTCAAGTCATGAACAAAATAAATACAATAAAAAATATGAAGAGAAATAGAAAAAATAAAGATGAATCGTATATCAACACTTAAATAGGAGATTTACCGCTTAGAAAAGGCATAAAATTAATCAAATAACATACGGCTATGACAACTGCTTTCTTAGGTCCTTTCATTCTTTTTGGAGAGCATGTGGATGGATGGTTTGACGGTCAATCCTTTGATCCTGCAAATAAGCTCCAAAGTTACGGGAGAACTATCATTCTCCCCCATTATCTAATCTTAAAATCTGAATATTTATACCACACCAAATTTTTATCATTTTATGGAATAACCAGAGAATCAAAGGAACTTTATCCTTACGTCCCGTAAGATAGATCCAAGTTACTCTAAGATAGCAATCAATGAAGGCAATATTTATAAGGAAACATAACAAATGAGCGATTAAAAATAGATACTAAAATTGATTCTAAGTAGAAAGAAAATATTGGAAGACAGAACGATCAAATATTTATTTTAATAAATTATTTGATTAAAATAATCTATTGAGACTTATTACTAAATCAAACAAATTTTCTAGTAGAGAGCTTAAGAGCTGGATCCAAATAGGATATCAGCATATTCATATCCATATTTATTTTATCTAATATAGATATATATATTATTTAGATATAAAAATTTATATTCATATTTATTTTAAATAGATATAGATATAATTTAAAAATTAAAAATATATATATAATTATAGATATAATATGAATAATTAAATTTTATGAATCTAAAATTAAAAATATTATTAAATAGATAATAAATCAAGTTAATAGTATATTTATATAGTCGTATATTTTAAATATATATATATATATAATATTATATAAAATTATATATGATTTAGATGGATTTGAATATTTTTATATGAATTAGATAGCTATTTATCTATATTCATTTTTATTTTTTTTGATGAATATAAATATTAATTAAATTTTATTTATATTTAAATAAATAGATTTAAATATAAAAATAAATTCAAATGAATATTATCTTCACCATTTTCATCCCGCATCTTTAAGGTTGAAGTTTAAGAAATAGGAAAAAAAAATATTGTTTCTCGGAATCAGAGGGCAGTAACAGTTCTACAATCCAGGTCGCATGATCCGGCCTCACATGAACAGTTGACGGTCGCAACGTCCGAGGAGTACTCAAGATCACATGATAGACCTATCTTACGATCTGACAAAGACCAATTAAAAGCTAACAGCTTGCTACCCGTATAAAATAGCTCAAAAATGTGGTCCACCACCAAACACCCAACCAACACCATAATGGCACCTCACCGTCGCCTTTATTGCCACTTTACTACGGTCTATTCAAAAGCTGGAGGCAACGAAAGTTCTTTTGAGTGATAAATATTTTTTTTATAAATATAAATTTTTTTAATAATAGTTTTTAAAGAATTATATCAACCTGAAGCTCTAAAACAAAGATTATTATTAAATGAAGTAACTGATTCCAAATTTTTAGAAATAGATAATCATTTTTTAGAGATGATTTGTCTTAAGTTCTGCTTGGTTGGAATATATTAGATATAATATAATATTTTTTAAAAATTATTTATCTAAAAAAATTATAATAAAAAATAATTATTATTATGTTTGATTGGTAAAAAATTATTTAAAAAAATAATATAAAAATATTATTATTTTTGGTTAAAAGTAATATGGCTAAATTTATATATATATATTTATCTATAAAATATTTTTTTTAATATTAGTATAGTATTATCTTCAATCAATTTATATAATAACTATAATCATATAATTTTTTTATATAATATTATTTATATTTTAATTTTTTAAAAAAATTATTATTAAATATATTTAGAAAGATATTAAAATAAATTTAATAATTATATATATATTATATTTTATAAAATTTTTATTTTCATTATCATCAATATCTTATTTAGCAACCATAATCTATTGAGAGTATTTTTATTAAATATAAATTATCATCATTTAAAAATTTATTAAATATTAATTTTTATAGTATTTTTTTACATTCTTTATTTATAAAATAAATATAAAATTCATTAATTTTTTAATCATTTTTTCTATTTTTTATATCAAATATAATAATATTATATAAAATTATTTTTTCATAACATATTAATCCCGACCAAACGGACCTGCCCCTCCAGCTCGCTTGTTTTTTTCGACCAATAATTTTGGTCCAATTCCGATTAAAAGAATACTAATCAAAAAGTTAAATCCAACTGACAACTCTTCCAGCATCCTAGATAATTTGATTCAATTTTTTTGAAATGAATTTGTATAATTGAAGTTAGCTGCATGATATCCTTACACATGTTGGGATTTAATTTTGGGAAGATGAGCTTGGTTTGGCGGGGCCCAAATCTCTTTAGTGGCTACTAAATATTGATGCTCGTATCTTAGAACGCGGTCCTCAAGCGAGTGGAGTGGAATTAGGGTGCTGAAATGATGGTAGGTAGTTCCATCAATGATATGTTATAAATAGGGAAATTATGTAGGATTTCACTCCTGCTCCAAGAATAATATTGTTTTCCCAAACGGACGTAACAAGAAGACAATATCCCAAACCACCTAGCCTACTTTTCCATTAATGCGTAGGCCTGCTGCTGGTGGTTTGCCAAGGAATTTAACAACTGCTTCAACCAAAAAATAAAAAATAAAAAAGAAAGAATAGCAAAACAAATCAGCAAAGTTTTAATATCATTAGTTCATCTATTACCTTGCCATATCAAAATGGTTCCTGAGCTGCTGCAGCAGAAAAACTAGCCTCAGGAGGCTAATAAGAGCCTACTCACCAACTTATAATAGAAATAAAAGTAGATCAGATAATATTTATTCATATTTTTATATTTAAATTATCTTAAAATATAAATAATAATTTAAAAATGGTTATAGACGTGTAGGTTCTGTATGATTCTGGTGGTATTCGTATTATGCTATAAGTAGTAAGTGTAATCGTGATTAGTGTGTTTATATTTTTTGATCATTCGTATGCTAGTGTTCGGGTTTGGTTTGAATATTCAGATTGAATTCATTTTGTATGGATGGTTTGTGATGGGTTAGTGCATTATGATATGTTATAAAAGTAAATAATGTTATAAATTTAGATTAGTAATTAGAGTTTATCGTTATTGTTGTGTGTATGTGTTGGGGGGTTATCTTGTTTTTTGTATATGGATGAGTGAGCAATTTAAGATGGGTTATGTGGTGTGTAATTTTTTATTTGATCTTCTGATGGTCTTATGAGTATGGTGTGTTGTGAGTGCCGTGTAGGTCTGGTGGAGTTGAGGAAGACGGATGGTTGCTATCTTGTGGTTGACTGCAAAATAAGAAGTATCGCTTCGGAGTGTGTGTGCGTGCTATGAAGTTGGACCTCTCAGATAGGGTAATTATTGTTTCGGGGTTGCGCAAACAATAAGGTGCTCAAGAAGAAGTTCGACAGAGTTTTGAGAAGAAAAGGAAAGCTTCGAGGAAACGTATCTGGAGGGTCCCTTTTTATAGACAGAACTTGTTGTAACTGTTCCAATAAATGACCGTTGTAATCATCCTGATAAATGCCAATCATAATTATCCTGATAAATGACAATCGTAATTATTCTGATAAATGATAATTATAACCATTCAGTAGAGAAATCGTCTGTAGAAATTCATCTGAAGGAACAATCAGGAAGGAGTTCGGCTCCTATAGAAATCCGACTGCTGGAGGAATCCAGAAGGAGTTCGGCTCTCTAGAAGTCCGACTGCTGAAGAAATTCGAAAGAAGTTCGGCTCTTATAGAAGCCCGACTGAAGGATAAATTTAGAAGGAGTTCGGCTCCCGTAGAAGCCCGACTGAAGGAGTTCGGCTTCCATAGAAGTCCGACTGAAGGAGAAGTCTTGAAGGAGTTCGACTTTCATAGAAGTCCGACTGAAGGAGGAATCCGAAAGTTCGGCCGCTGTGGAAGTTCGACTGGGGCTCGATCGTTGTGGAGTTTGATTGGATTCAGAGTCCAGCTGGAGGAGTTCGGCCACTAGATGAGTTCGACCGCTGGAGAAGATCGGGTGGGTTTCGACCACTGGAAGAGAATTCTCGATCGAAGCTCTTCCGTGCACCACTTCGATAGGAGCAGGATTTATCCCCAATAATAGTTCTCCTACTTCCGAGTTCGAAGTTTGAAGGAAGGGAGTACCAAAAAAGTGACTACCAAAGTTATTTTTCGGGCTCTACACTCGTTGAGGTTGAAGCGCGAGAGAGATCTTATCTTCGACCAAGGTTGAAGAAGATCTTATCCTCTGTTGACGTTGAAGTTGAGGCTCGAGCACAATAGGGCCGTTGTTAGGACCTCTCCTCTCACCTCATCTAAAATGAACGAGATCTTCGACTTTACTCGCGTTAGGATGAGATTCTCTTCCTGTTCCTAACAGACTATGGAGGCACATAAGGGCCTAAAGTGAACGTCTTCGACTTTGCTCGCGTTAGGACGAGGTTCTCCTCCTATTCCTAACGGACTGTGGGGGCACATAAGGGCCGTGTTCAGAGCTTCTCCCCCCATCTCGTCTAAGTGAACGAGGTCTTCGACTTTGCTCATATTAGGATGAGATTCTCCTCCATTTCCTAATAAACTGTGGGGTACATAAGAACCATTGTCAGGGCTCTCCTTCCGTCTCATCTTAAGTGAACGTCTTCGACTTTGCTTGCATTTATGATGAGGTTCTCCTCTTATCCTAACGGATTATGCAGGCACATAAGGGTCATTGTCAGGGCTTCTCCCTCATCTCGTCTAAAGTGAACGAGGTCTCGACTTTGCTGAGTTTAGGTGAGGTTCTCCTCCTATTTCTAACGAACTGTGGAGGCACATAAGGACCGTTGTCAGGGCTTCTCCCCCATCTCATCTTAAGTGAACGTTTTTGACTTTACTTGCATTAGAACGAGATTCTCCTCCTATTCTAATGGACTATGGGGGCACATAAGGATCGTTGTCAGGGTTTCTCCCCTATCTCATCTAAGTGAACGAGGTCTTCGACTTTACTCTATAGGATGAGATTCTCCCTCCTATTCCTAATGAACTATGGAGGCATATAAGGATCGTTATTCACTGGTGCTCTGTTCCTACCATATCCGTCCTCATTAATAATGGAACGAGGTCTTCAACGTTTTGGCGCTATGCTTAACGTGATAGATGGCGCGTGGGTTCTGGCATTATTCCTATCGTATCCGCTTATACGGGCTGTAGGGGCATTATAAGAGCTTGTGTCCAGAGTCGTCTTCCCGTCTGCATGTCTACTAAAATGCAGCAGCTCCACTGCTGGCGCGACCTAGTACTATGTACGGACGCTCATGCAGTTCGACGTTGCCAATATGAGAGGTTCTCATAGCTAACATGGCCATTTTGCATGTAGTATCTTTCCTGTCATCACAGTAGTGCTTGCACCAAGAATAATAGTGTTAAATAGAGTTTTATTGAAAGGAATATTATTGATGTACACCGCAGATTTTTGAGTTCCAAAGATTGTGGAAGCATTTTGCCTCTCGAGACTCCTTTACAGCAATCAGTCCCGCTGATTGGACGAACCCTTCTCGTATTTCGAATGGGCCTTCTGAAGAAAAATCCTGATTTTTCGGTCCAGGTTCGTTCAGATCTGATCAGATCAAGAGATATATTTCAAAAAAATTTTTTCTCTTGATCTAATCAGATCTTGATATGTTTCAGATCTGATTCTTATTATTTTAATAAATAAAATAAAATAAAGATAAATTAAATCAAATTTAATTTACCTGATTTGGGTAATCCTATTACCCTGTTGATGATCCTGTATGCAGCGGAAGGTTCTGGATCTAGCCACGCAAGCGCCTGGCCTCTACCGGTATCCACTCGGGTTGGATCTGGAGATCCTCTTCTTCTCTATCACATCTCCAAAAATCAGATCTGGATCTGATCTGGAGGATCTTCAAAACTCTTTTGAAGATCAGCAGTCGTCCTTTGCAGCAGCGCAGCCTTCTTGCTTTTGATCGCCTTTCTTTGATCTGGAATCGCACCAACCAAGTCCAAAACTCCTTTTGGACGTGGAGAGGAGAGGGAGAAGAAGCTTTGGCATGGAGGAAGGAGGGGAGAGGCAGCCTTTGGGCGTGGGAAAATCTCATTAGCCTCTTTTTGAGTTGGGCGCAGGGTCTTATTTATAGACTAAGCTGTGATCCAACTCCTCTTCTTCCCAACCAATCACAACCCTTTGTGAAATCAGATCTAAATCTGATTGGTGGGAATAGAGTCCCCTGGATTCCTCCTTAGAGGGTGCCTAAGACCAGTCAAAGTTGGTTCTTAGAAGAACTCTAATTGGAATCCAAAAAGGAGATGGAGTCCTTGTCCAACAAGGACTCCTAGGCGCCTCCAACTTGGGCACACGCCTAGGGTGGCGTGCGCCCTTCCTCCTTGCCAGGTTCTGGCAGGGGGACAGGCCCCCACCAGCTCTCCAATAGGTGCATGACATGTGGTCAAAAGTCAAAGTGTCAATGGTCAACGTTTGACCAGTCAAAGGTAGACTTTTGACCAAAGTCAAAGAACAAGAAATGGCAGGTGACCAAAAATGGCAGGTAATGTCTTACAAAATAAGACAACCTTTTCTGACTTGGACAACCTCCAGTCAGACCATATGAAGGCCTCTGATTGAGCACAAACTCCTTTGGCTCAGTCAGGACAACTTATTTATGATAGTAAAAGAAGAACGTTAGGTTCAATCGAGTGCTAGCACGATTTCCTTGAACCTAATTGAATCTCATTCAGATCAATTGAACTAGATCAGTTCAATTGATGATCACCAGATTCAAACCCTTGTTTGTGTGACCCAGTTAGGTTCAGTTCTGTATGGTAATGGGATATGTCATGATCTCTATCATCGACATCATCGAAACTCCTTTCGATGGATCAGAACTCTTCTGATTCGAACAGCTAGAATGATCGATCATCTAAATCATTCTAATTGCTCCCAAAATCCACCAGTGACACCTAGCAGTATATGGTGGCAACCCATCAGAGCTGAATGCGAACCTCTTGGTGCAGCTACCTGTGTGATTAAGTTCTTCTATCTTGAGCCCCGATCAGATTAGGGTTAAGGTGAACTCGTCAAACCCTAGTCTCTGTCATATGATGTAATCATTCGATTCGAGTCCAATGTGAAAATCTAAATAGAAACTCTTTCTATTATTTCACTCTGCCATGGCCATGGCTTCTGGACTTGATTCTCATGATCATCATAGGGCTGCTCCTCTACCACCGAGGTAGATAGATTCCATCTTGATGCAATCCAGTTCCTACAATGAACATGCTATAGCCAACATACACCTCAGGGTTCCATATGGCTAGGAGACCGAGTAATGGTGTAGTCAAACTATAACACCCTCAAGGTGAACTGCCGATGCATCTCAGGTCAAAGAACCAGACACACTACTGCAGCATCGAGTCAGTCATTGACGAGAAGGTAGACTCCCTAATGACTACTCGAGGTGGTCACGCTCAGTGCCCTCGTTCTCTAACGAGTACCTGTACTCTCGCTCCGGTGTCTCCACACCGTAGACTCAAGACTCATCTACTAAAGAGAAGCGATTGTACACCAACCTTCCGGATCAATCACCATCCTCGTGATGATCCTATGGTCGGGAGCATTTTATGAGTTAATAATGATTATTCATGTCTTAAATTTTCAACTCTTGAAAATATGAATTATCATTACCATTAACTCAAAGGATGTATCACAGACACTAAATACACATATGTGATAGAAAATAACCCATTTTATTGATTATTAGTCAAAATTATAATTTTGCCCCTAGAAGTGTATTACAAGTGTCAGCCAATTCTGGCTTCTAGGGCACATATATCTAACAATCTCCCACTTGTCCTAAAGCCAATTGGCTACAAGTCTAAGTCCCATCTTCTCAAGGTGGGCTTCGATCTTCTGCTGGCCCAACGGCTTTGTAAGTGGGTCTGCCACATTATCTGTGGAGTTGACTCTCTTGACCTCGACGTAACCCTTCTCGAGGTAATCGCGGATGAGGTGGTATCGCCGCTCAATGTGCTTGGATTTCTGGTGAGACCTCGGCTCCTTAGCAAGGGCTATGGCGCCATTGTTGTCGCAGTATAGAGGAATGGCATCTGATGGCATTACTCCAATTTCTGCAGCAAACTTCTTGTACCAGAATGCTTCCTTCGCAGCCTCTGATGCAGCGATATATTCTGCTTCCATGGTGGAATCTGCTATCACCGTTTGCTTGGAACTCTTCCAGCTGACAGCACCACCATTGCACACAAACAGACTCCCAGATGTCGACTTTCGATCATCTATATCGGACATGAAATCCGAGTCTGTGTATCCCTGGACTTGGAGTTCTCCATTACCAAAGACCAACATCATATCCTTAGTTCTTCTCAAGTACTTAAGGATACATTTCACAGAAGTCCAGTGTTCTTCACCTGGATTTGACTGATATCTGCTTGTGACACTCACAGCATGGGCTATATCAGGTCGTGTACATAGCATGGCATACATGAGGCTCCCTATTGCAGAAGCATAAGGGATCTTGCTCATGCATTCTATTTCCTCAGGTGTGCTGGGGCACATCTTCTTGGAAAGATGAATACCATGTCTGAAGGGTATTAATCCCCTCTTAGAGTTTTCCATACTAAACCTCTTTAGTACTTTCCTCTATGTACATCTTCTGTGAAAGTCCTAGCATCCTATTCGGTCTATCCCTATAGACCTTAATTCCTAGAATAAAGGATGCTTCACCTAGGTCTTTCATGGAGAATTCCTTGGACAACCATAATTTGACTGATGTCAACATGGGAATATCATTCCCAATAAGGAGGATGTCATCCACGTACAATACGAGGAAGACAACAGCGCTCCCACTGACCCTTTTTGAAAACACATGGTTCCTCTTCATTTTTGATGAAACCAAACTTTTTGATCACATCATTGAAACGAGTGTTCCAGCTCCGAGATGCTTGCTTAAGTCCATATATGGACCTTTGCAGCTTGCAAACCTTGTGATCAGTATCACTGGATGTGAAACCTAGCGGCTGTTCCATATAGATATCTTCCTCAAGATATCCATTTAAGAATGCCGTTTTCACGTCCATTTGCCATATTTCATAATCGAAATAGGCTGCAACGGCAAGCAATGTGCGGATGGATTTTAGCATAGCCACTGGGGAAAAGGTATCCTGATAGTCAATGCCTTCGCGTTGACTATAACCTTTTGCCACTAGTCTAGCCTTGAATGTCTCCACATTCCCATCTGCACCAATCTTTCTCTTGAAGATCCATTTACACCCAATAGGTACTATACCTTCTGGTGGATCTACCAAGGTCCAGACTTGGTTTGAGTGCATCGAGTCAATTTCTGACTGCATTGCCTCTAGCCATTTCTCGGAGTCGATATCTGATATCGCCTCGTTGTAGGTTTTGGGATCATCACCATGAGCACCATTACCTACGAGGAACATTTTCTCTACTTCCTCTGAAATAATACCTAAGTATCTTTCAGGGGGATGGGAAAACTCTTTCCGATCTACGAGGTGGAGGAGGTAGTGTTCTTATTGGCTCAACCTGATTTGGTTCCAATTGGTCCTTAGCTCGTTGTACTTGTGAGACTTTCTCATCAAGCTTAATCTGCTTTCCAATGCCGCTATCTTGAATAAACTATTTTTCAAGAAAGATGGCATGTCGACTCACAATCACATTGTGGTCTTCTGGAATGTAGAAATAGTATCCTAATGACTCTTTAGGATATCCTATGAATCGAGCTCTAAAGGACCTAAACTCTAACTTGTCCGCTTGTTGTCTTTTGACATGAGCCGGACAACCCCAAATTCTGAGATGACTCAGACTTGGTTTCTTACCGTGCCATATCTCATACGGTGTGGTAGGAACGGTTTTAGAGGGAACCCTATTCAGTAGATAAATTGAAGTTAACAATGAAGTGTCCCCAAAGAAAATCAGGGAGGTCTGTGAAGCTCATCATGGATCGAACCATATCCAATAGAGTCCGATTTCTCCATTCTGAAACCCCGTTGAGTTGAGGTGTTCCTGGTGGAGTCCATTGAGAGACTATGCCATTTTCCTTAAGATAGTCTAGGAATTTTCCCGGCTAAGGTATTCACCTCCTCGATCTGATCGAAGAACCTTAATGGGTTTTTCAGTTTGTTTTTCTACTTCATGTCTGAATTCTTTGAACTTTTCAAAAGCTTCAGACTTGTGTCTCATAAGATACACATACCCATACCTAGACAGATCATCGGTAAAGGTAATGAAGTAGACAAAATTGCCTCTAGCCGGCACATCAAATGGGCCGCACACATCAGTATGTACTAGGGCAAGGAGATCTGTGGCCCTCTCCCCATGTCCAACAAAAGGGAGTTTAGTCATTTTGCCTTGAAGACAAGATTCACAAGTTGGATATGACTCGAAAGTCAATGGACTCAATAGCCCATTTTTCTCCAATTTGTTGATCCTATCTTCTGCTATATGACCTAATCTCAGGTGCCATAGATATCTGTCGTTTGGACTATCCCTAGGTCGTTTGGCATTCACGTTTTGCTCGATAGTTAGAATAGGTACATCAATATGTAGCTGATAAAGACCATTAATAAGGAAACCATTTGCAATTTTATTTCTTTCATAAAGAATGTTACAATGGTCCTTAAAGAAGGTGATCACATAACCTTCTTGTGCTAAGCATGAAACAGAAATCAAATTCCTGCTAGCTGCAGGCACATAATAACAGTCTTTCAAAACTAAGTCTAAACCAGATGGTAATCGAAGAGGGTATGTTCCCACGGCTACTGCAGCAACTCTTGCTCCATTACCGATGCGTAGGATCATGTCTCCATCCCTCAGCCTCCTGCTATCCTCAAGACCCTGCATAGAAGTGCACAGATGAGCACTAGAACCAGAGTCAAGCACCCAACTGGATGCAGAAGAAACCGTAAGGTTAGACTCAATAACGAGCATACCTCCAGAAGGACCTTCCTTCTTGTTCTTCAGGGTGGCCAGGTAAGTAGGGCAGTTCCGCTTCCAATGGCCGTCGCTGTTGCAATGGAAACACTTTCCTTTGACATCGGCCTTTCTTCTTCGGCTCTGCCTTCTTCTTCTTTGATCCTTCCACCTTTTGCTTTTTCACAGACTTCTTTTTCTTTCCATAAGACTTTCTTTTGGAAGAAGTCCGTTCCATAGCAAGAACTGAGCCTTTAGAACCTTTCATAGAAAGCTCAGCGGTAACCAGCATATTCATTAATTCGGCCAAGGAATTTTGAAGTTTATGCATGTGGTAATTCATGATGAATTGCCCATATGCATCAGTCAAGGATTGCAGAATAATATCGTTCTGCAGGTCCAAGTCCTAACTTCACACCGAGCTTCTCAAGCTCTTCCATGTCCTTGATCATTGTCAGACAGTGATCTTGGACTGACTGCCCATCACGCATCTTAGCCTTAAAAAGTCATTTCGTGACTTGATATTTGGCTGCGCGACTCTGTTCACCAAACATCTCCTGCAGGTGAGCCAACATTTGGCGAGCAGTCCCGATATCTTCATGTTGGCGCTGGAGCTCATCAGACATCGAGCCCAACATGTAATATCTGGCCTTATTATCTTCGTCTATCCATTTTTCCAGAGACGCTCTCTGTTCAATGGATGGACGGGCTGGTAAGGTGGGAGGGTCCTGGTCCAAAACATGGGTTAACTTCTCGGAACCCAAAACTAATTTTGTAGTTCCTGAGCCAATCTTTATAATTGGGTCCAGTCAGTCTATGTGTGTCCAGGATACGTGCCAATGGGTTGGACGCAGACATTTTTCTGTAGAGAGTCAAAGATTCTAGTTAGATACTGTAATTTTGACTTGACCAATTTATTTAGGGATTTTATTTTTAAACAAATTAGCTCCCACTATTTTCTCGGATCCCTACACTCCCTCTGTAGAGATGCAAAAATCTCCATGATTAATGATTTCTAGTGGGTGGTGCGGTCTCACCAACTGACTCATCACCTCACCTAACAGTTATTGGTGATGGGTTAGCCAATGAGTGAACAACTCTTGTTCAATGATTCTCTAATCATGGTGCACCCAAACTTGGTCTCTAATTCATGAATCTCACCGTATCCGGAAATATTGATCCACTCCTTAGTTAAGTCAGACCCACCATTTGCATAGACTGGGTTCCTAATTGAGTCTCTCACCGTATCCGAAATATTGAGCCAACTCATCCTCCAGCCCATAGCATCCAATGCCTAATAGACATGGTTGCATCTTCCCGGTGCAACTGAGCCACTGTATCCAGCCGAGAACAATCAACCCCGGGAAGGGCCCGCACATCTACAATGGTGGAAGACCTCAGACTTAATCTTTTCTTAGGGAGAATTGATTCAGGTCTCATTAAACTAGACTTGGTCATAGTCATAACAATTATGACTAACCTAGTGGCATGGGTTAGCTCGGATTATTGACCACCTCAGATCAGAACTGTGTCAACAGATATGGCCAGGTAAGTGAGACCGGTGGAAGGAATATGCCATTAACTCGTACAAGAATGCATTCAGGTCGAGTAGCTTCCAATTAAAAACCAGTCGGTCGTATGTGCCAAACTTACCTTAGACACCAAATTGTTGAGTCAGAACCAATTGGGTTAGCCTACAATCCAGACTCTAACCTCTGAGCCTAATTAGGTCTTGCTTGATCGTGACTCGATCTTGACCCAGACTTAATCCTATTAGGCTGGTCAATTTAAGCATTGTTGATCCCATCTAACCAACTCTTGATTCGGTTTGATCAACCGCTTAGACCTAATTGAGCTACCCAAGCCCGAACCCAGTATTATGAATATGTCTTAGATCTAAAATTCTCAATTTTAGACCTAATTAATATTCCATAATCTTAATTCTTAATTAAGTAGGGTTCATAAACAAAATATGCACAATAAATCCTAGGGTTTCAGGATCTAGGGTTTTGCAGAAAGTAAGTTTTGGGATTTCTGATTAAGGACGAACACGCAGCACCCCTACACATCATAAGAACACCCCATCGAATGGGAAGAGAGGGCCTTTAAACCCTTCTTCATTCTTATGACCGGACGGCCAAGAGGAACGCCTTAATCAGGAACATGCAATACTACAAAACAGTTTTAGATCTATATCATATATCTCATATACAAATTAGATCTAATCATGGCATATTTTGCATACATCTCATGTATCGAATCATGCATATTTTTCAGATCTAAATTATCTCATAATAATCTAAAAAATTAGATTTAAATTGATCTAATCAAAATAAATTCTAATCTAGATAATTATGTAGAACTATTCTACAACTAGTCTAGACATGCATCAATCATATCTCATATGATATTTAAAATTAAATAATTTTTATTTGCTATTTTTTAGATGTTATTATAACACTTATAATATCAAAAAATAGTAAATAAATAGATCTAAAATATGATTTAATCAAGATTAAATTCAAAAACATGCAAGACTATTCTATAGAACTATTCTATTTCTAGAACTAGTCATGCATATTCTTCTAATCTTAGATCCAAATCATTTAATTTTAATTTTTTCTGATTTTCAGATCTGATCACATCTCATGTGACATCTAAAATCACTTATTTTTTAATTAAAATAAATTTAAAATTAGATCTAAATACTTTTAGAACCTTGGCTCTGATACCAGTTGAAGGAAAATCCTGATTTTTCGGTCCAGGTTCGTTCAGATCTGATCAGATCAAGAGATATATTTCAAAAAAAATTTTTTCTTTGATCTAATCAGATCTGATATTTTAGATCTAATTCTTATTATTTTAATAAATAAAATAAAATAAGATAAATTAAATCAAATTTAATTTACCTGATTTGGGTAATCCTATTACCCGTTGATGATCCTGTATGCAGCGGAAGGTTCTGGATCTAGCCACGCAAGTGCCTGGCCTCTACCGGTATCCACTCAGGCTGGATCTGGAGATCCTCTTCTTCTCTATCATGTCTCCAAAAATTCAGATCTGGATCTGATCTGGAGGATCTTCAAAACTCCTTTTGAAGATCAGCAGTCGTCCTTTGCAGCAGTGCAGCCTTCTTGCTTTTGATCGCCTTTCTTTGATCTGGATCGCACCAACCAAGTCCAAAACTCCTTTTGGACGTGGAGAGGAGAGGGAGAAGAAGCTTTGGCATGGAGGAAGGAGGAGGAGAGGCAGCCTTTGGGCGTATGGAAACTCTTCAATCTTTTTGAGTTGGGCGCAGGGTCTTATTTATAGACTAACTGTGATCCAACTCCTCTTCTTCCCAACCAATCACAACCCTTTGTGAAATCAGATCTAAATCTGATTGGTGGGAATAGAGTCCCCTGGATTCCTCCTTAGAGGGTGCCTAAGACCAGTCAAAGTTGGTTCTTAGAAGAACTCTAATTGGAATCCAAAAAGGAGATGGAGTCCTTGTCCAACAAGGACTCCTAGGCGCCTCCAACTTGGGCACACGCCAAGGGTGGCGTGCGCCCTCCTCCTTGCCAGGTTCTGGCAGGGGGACAGGCCCCCACCAGCTCTCCAATAGGTGCATGACATGTGGTCAAAAGTCAAAGTGTCAATGGTCAACATTTGACCAGTCAAAGGTAGACTTTTGACCAAAGTCAAAGAACAAGAAATGGCAGGTGACCAAAAATGGCAGGTAATGTCTTACAAAATAAGACAACCTTTTCTGACTTGGACAACCTCCAGTCAGACCATATGAAGGCCTCTGATTGAGCACAAACTCCTTTGGCTCAGTCAGGACAACTTATTTATGATAGTAAAAGAAGAACGTTAGGTTCAATCGAGTGCTAGCACGATTTTCTTGAACCTAATTGAATCTCATTCAGATCAATTGAACTAGATCAGTTCAATTGATGATCACCAGATTCAAACCCTTGTTTGTGTGACCCAGTTAGGTTCAGTTCTGTATGGTAATGGGATATGTCATGATCTCTATCATCGACATCATCGAAACTCCTTTCGATGGATCAGAACTCTTCTGATTCGAACAGCTAGAATGATCGATCATCTAAATCATTCTAATTGCTCCCAAAATCCACCAGTGACACCTAGCAGTATATGGTGGCAACCCATCAGAGCTGAATGCGAACCTCTTGGTGCAGCTACCTGTGTGATTAAGTTCTTCTATCTTGAGCCCCGATCAGATTAGGGTTAAGGTGAACTCGTCAAACCCTAGTTCTCTGTCATATGATGTAATCATTCGATTCGAGTCCAATGTGAAAATCTAAATAGAAACTCTTTCTATTATTTCACTCTGCCATGGCCATGGGACTTCTGGACTTGATTCTCATGATTATCATAGGGCTGCTCCTCTACCACCGAGGTAGATAGATTCCATCTTGATGCCATCCAGTTCCTACAATGAACATGCTATAGCCAACATACACCTCAGGGTTCCATATGGCTAGGAGATCGAGTAATGGTGTAGTCAAACTATAACACCCTCAAGGTGAACTGCCGATGCACCTCAGGTCAAAGAACCAGACACACTACTGCAGCATCGAGTCAGTCATTGACGAGAAGGTAGACTCCCTAATGACTACTCGAGGTGGTCACGCTCAGTGCCCTCGTTCTCTAACGAGTACCTGTACTCTCGCTCCGGTGTCTCCACACCGTAGACTCAAGACTCATCTACTAAAGAGAAGCGATTGTACACCAACCTTTCGGATCAATCACCATCCTCGTGATGATCCTATGGTCGGGAGCATTTTATGAGTTAATAATGATTATTCATGTCTTAAATTTTCAACTCTTGAAAATATGAATTATCATTACCATTAACTCAAAGGATGTATCACAGATACTAAATACACATATGTGATAAAAAATAATCCATTTTATTGATATTAGTCAAAATTATAATTTTGCCTCTAGAAGTGTATTACAAGTGTCAGCCAATTCTGGCTTCTAGGGCACATATATCTAACACCTTCCCCATTTGGGGCAAGTTTTTTCTGGCTCTGAGACTGAGAGATGGCGACTCACCGCTCAGAGATAGCGTCGATGATGCCTGAAGGCGATCGATCTCCTTGTTGTTTCTTCCTTATTTGTGGTTTTAGCTGTGGTAGCGCCTTTGGCTTGCTTTAGGCCGACATCTGTAGAGCATTGAGAGGGGCGTATTTGTGAAACCTTCTAGAGGAAACTTCTTCATGCCCTTCCGTCGGGGCTTCTTTGACGACGAGCTCATGGAGGAGTTCGACCTCACTTGGGCTCGGGGGGAGTTTGGAAGTGCGGTCGAGCTTCACTCGACTTTTCTTCCTCGATGGGCCCACCCAGCTCGTCGATTTGTCGCTTACCAAAAGCTTCATCGTCCTTAGTCTTGAAGGCTTCTTCAACTCGAGCATAATCTTCAGCCCGAGCTAGCAGATCGGCGAAGTCTCTGGGGTACTTCTTCTCTATGGAGAATAGCAAATCATTCTTCTGGAGGCCGCCCTAGTGCGGCCATTACAATTGATTGGTCCAAGTTCTGGACTTCCAATGCAGCAGCATTAAACCGGATGACATAAGCTTGGATGAATTTTCTCTCCTTCTGCTTAATGTTCATCAAAAAATCCAAACCTCAGCGTGAACGTCGGCTGCTGACGAAGTGAGTCACGAACTGATGGCTCATCTGATCAAAGAAAAAGATGGTACCCGACTTAAGTGCCGAGTACCAGTTTCTGGCAGCTTCCTTAAGGGTGGATGAAAAAATTCGGCACAAAATAGCGTCTGACGCACCGTGGAGCAATATCATTGTTCGAAAGGCCTTCAGGTGATCAATCGGATCGGAGGTTTCATCGTAACTCTCAAACTGCGGGAGCTTAAAGTTTGGTAGGATTGGTTCCTATATGATCCTCTGAAAAAAAAGGAGGGTCAGTGCGAATATCATTACCGTATGAGGAGGGAGTATAACGGAGTTCTTCGATTCGTCGGCTCATTTCTAGAAGCCTTTGATGCAGGAGATCTTCACGATCGTTGATCTCCAAAGTTTTCTGGTGGAACGGGCGCGAAGCTTCCCCTTGGGTCGAGTCGTGGTCTGAGCATGGGTCTTCCATCCTCTGCTTTTCCTTTCCAAAAATCAAAGGCCGGGTAGCTGAGGTCGGCCGTTACCAGACCAGACCACGGGGCTCCTTAGAAGCCTGCTTCGACCGAACTGGTACCGAGGCTTGTCGATGTATGGCCTGCATCGCCTCCGCGAGACCACGAACCTACTGGATCAGTAGGTTCAACTGCTCCACATCCACCATGGCTAGAGATGGAGCTCGAGTTATCGGAGCTGGAATGAATGTATCTGGACATGATCTGACTGCAGAGACCATTGATCGCTGGGTCGAAGCTTTCTTGGGAGGCATTTTTTTCGAGAAGAACTATAGAGAGAAAGAAGATATATCACTGCTGAGCACTCCTTTAAGATCAAGGGAACCTCAGGAACAGAGGGCCCTTCCTCTAGCATCAATTCTGTTGGTGCAGAATTTAGTTGACGCCAGATTGAGCTGGAGTCGAGGAAGACGAAGTCACTGCTGGTGACCTGCAAAATAAAGTCTCGTCCGGAGTTGATGGTGGTAACTCTGGTAGGACCCTTCGACGGTCAAGTTAGCTCTTCTGGCCAATAGAAATGAAGTGCTCAGAGAGGAGTTCGGCAGAATTTCGGAAAGCAAAAGAAAGCTTCGAGAAAACGTATCTGGAGGGTCCCTTTTTATAGATAGAGCTTATTGTAACTGTTCTGATAAATGACCATCATAACCATCCTAATAAATACCAATCGTAATTATCCTGATAAATGTCAATCGTAACCGTTCAGTAGTGGGATCGCCTGTAGGATCCATCTGAAGGAATCGCCTGTAGGAATCCGTCGGAAGGAATAGTCCGAAAGGAGTTCGGCTCCTATAGAAATTCGACTATTGGAGGAATTCAGAAGGAGTTCGACTCCCGTAGAAGTCCGAATGCTAGAAGAGTCTGGAAGGAGTTCGGCTCCTGTAGAAGTCCGACTGAAGGAGGAGTCCGAAAGAAGTTCGACCGCTGTGGAAGTTCGATCGGGGTTCGACCATTATGAAGTTCGATTGGGTTCGGAGTCCAACTGAAAGAGTTCAGCCACTGAACGAGTTCGGCCGCTGGAGAAAATCGGATGGAGTTCAGCCGTTGGGGAGAGAATTTTCGATCGAAACTCTTTCATACACCACTTCGATGGAAGCAAAATTTATCTCCAATAATATCAATATTTATTTTTATATTAGTATTTAATTTATATTAATTTGATCTAATTTCAGTCTTATCACAAAGAATGCGTACTCAAAATGGTATGAGATGGTGCAATAGACTATGGTGCAATGTTGCATTCATTCCACGTACACGTTGGTATGCATAAAGCGTTGTTGTGCCTTCATGAAAAATTGAGACGAGATCCAACAGCCACTTGATCCCGCCTGCTACCCCTTTTTCTTGCTCCAATGGACGATGGCAGGTTACCAGAAAAACAGGATCAAATCCTCAAAGAACAGATCAAACTCGTACATAAATAATCTGTGAAATCCAAGGCTTAAAATAGCGACAATAATAACATTTATAGTGCTACACGCTTTATATGCATGTGTTTTTTAAGAAAGAAAAAAAAAAAAGACGGTGAGAATGATGGTGAAAAGATAGGAAGAGCGATCGTCCATGAAATTTTCTAAGTTTTATCATGATTACTTGCGTTCGTGATGTATTTTTTTTTTCCAAAATTTTCATTTGTAATATTTGTCTAAAAGCTTTGGACAACTCGAAAAGCTTTTATTACACATAGAAATACAAAACAACACTCATAATAATTTGAAACCATTTTTTATAATTATTGTTATCATAGGTTTATCTCATATTATAACAATGGTCCATCAAATAGTGATTGCTATATGGACTTATATTACTTTTATATATCATATAATAATATTTTTCTCAAAATTTGAATTTCAAACTTCTCTCTAAAATGAGTTTGTATCAATTTGGAAAAAAATTAAGTAAATAGTGATTTTAAAAGTTATCCCTTTATCCAAACAATTTAGTGACCTTTATGCTCGAGCAATCAAGAAAAATATCTTAGTTACATCTCATTAAAATTGGAGGACACTTGATTAGAGTATCAATGCCTGCAGGCCTTTATCTCTGGAGAAATCTAATCAACTGGACTATCTTCGCAATATTTTTATCCATGTCTTACCATCCTATATAGGTGATACGCCACTGTAGAAGCTCGCCCCATAATGAGGTGTTCTTAATCTCCTCTTATTACTTCTTAAATAATGGAGGGTTAAGATGTTTTTACCAGAGTATTCTTTAGAGGTCGGTGGTCTTGGAGAAAGTAAAAAATTTTATGTGATTAACACTAAAAGATAAGGTGCATATGTATGAGGTGCGCAGTAAGAAGGAATGGAACATTGGTTCTTCATGCATATTTTATGGTATAAAATCCAAAATGATCCATCATTTAATGGCATGGTGCTCCCTTATTCTCTCTATTTGGAGAACATTGAAGATCCAATTAATTCTAAGATTGTGGCCCATCAATTTGCATGATCTTTAGTTTAGTTGAAGAAAAAAGAATTGAAAAATACTTGATAGTAATATAGAAAGTCAACTAATGGCAGCCATTTGCCGGAGTATCTAGATAAAGAGAAACAACCAAATTTTTCTTAAGGAAACAAGCTCAATCCACACTATATCATAGAAGATTTTTCATCTTTATCAATTTTGGAGCTATCTTTATCATAGAAGAGAAGAAGATATTACATGTGCAGCTCTAGAATTAGCTTGCTTTACTCTCCGTTGGTAATTTTGTACGTCCATCTTCAACTTCATCCAACATTATGATCTAATTTTTATTTTAATTTTTTTAACCCTTTTTTTATACTTATTTTCTGCTTGATCCTCCTTATTTTTTAAAACTTCCTCGGTAACTTTCATTTAATAATATTGGGTGTCACCATCAAAAATAACAGTCGTGCTGTTTTTTTTTATTATTTTATATTACAAAATAATAATAATAATAAGTGAAAATATTTATTATTAAATATTAAATAACTCAAAATTATATGATTGGGATGAAATATAATCATATCATTTGAAGAATCCAGGCCAGCAGAAAACTTTCACTTTCCCGGGCTGGAACACCCAACCATTCCGCTCCTTGGGTCGGCACCGGTCCCACCAGTCCTTAATTTGGGTAACTTTCATTTAATAATATTGGGTGTCACCATCAAAAATAACAGTCGTGCTGTTTTTTTTTATTATTTTATATTACAAAATAACAATAATAATAAGTGAAAATATTTATTATTAAATATTAAATAACTCAAAATTATATGATTGGGATGAAATATAATCATATCATTTGAAGAATCCAGGCCAGCAGAAAACTTTCACTTTCCCGGGCTGGAACACCCAACCATTCCGCTCCTTGGGTCGGCACCGGTCCCACCAGTCCTTAATTTGGCTCTTAAATGCCATGCAACCTTCCGTTTCCTTGCTCCTTTTGTAGACTCCGGGGTAGCTGGCCTCGTTGATGGTAGGACGACAGGATCGAAACAGGGAAGGAGAACATTAAACAGAGACGAAATGTGCATCCCCTCCTAATCTAGCGTTCTGTTCGAATTGAATTTTAATCTATGGGCTGCTACTCCAACTTCTTCACCCCTAGGAGTAAAGCCGGTGGGACATTTCTCGTGATGGAGAACCCACTTGCATGGGACTCATAACTTGTTCACTTGCTCAAAAAACCTTTGCGTTCTGAAACCTTCTGTAAGCACCAAGAAGTAAACTCTCCTCTCTCTCTCTCTCTCTCTCTCTGGGTATCCGTGCAGTGTTTTTGGAGCTCTTTGTTGTTACGTTGATGGACGTCATGTGTTTAGAATGAGCGATGTTTCGGTGTTTTAATTTATAAAAAAAAAAAAGTGTTTTATTGTTCTTCCTTTGATGTCTAATGGAGCAAAGTTCTTAACTTTGTTTTGTATACTGAAGATTAAATGTTTCTTTTAATTCTTTCAGCAAGTGAATGATAAATTGGGAGCTCGGGTGGTATAGGTTGATTCAGTGGTCTGGATTTTTTTTCTCAAATTATTGGAGCAGCATTTTTCTACATGTAAGAATCATGACATGGGCCTTGGGTCATATCTCCTAAACAAAAAAGCCCTTTTTTGGTTAATTAGGTAATACATAAAGAAAATTGTTGCCTCAAAGGGGTAAAAGGCAGAATTTTCAAGGGGGTTTTGAGTTCATAAGACTGTTATGACCCCACTGTTGATTAATTCCATTGTTCCTTGTTATTAGTAATGTTACAGCAAGTCTCATGGCTATTGCTCATTCACTTTCCTGGCCTTTTGTGTGGAGGACATGGTTCATGGTTGTTTTTGGAGTTTTATAAAAAGAAGCCATCTTTTGCTCCATTTGCTTTGAAAAATCCTTATAGAGTGTTTTGTGATGCGTACAGAGGTGAGGAAGAGAATGGCAAAGAATTATACTGTTCAAGTGGAGAGTGGAAGGGCTGGCAAAGATGGGATCCCATCCGTCGGTCCAGTATACCGGAATAAATTGGCGAGGAATGGGTTTCCGCCTCTCGACCCTGACATGACCACCTCATGGGATGTGTTTAGGTAACGAGAGAAACATCATACTCAATTGTTGTTGTTGTGTTTCTAAGATTTTAAAAAGGTTGTAAGCATGATCTTTGCTGGAAACAAGTACGGAAGCCATCTTTGTCTTGATTTATCTTAAATAATCTAAATTAACCAAGCAGTCTTTTCATGTGGTTTAACATTATGTTCCATATGATCTTCTGTTTCTTACAGTGTTGGATTTCTGGTCACAGCTGTTTAGTCTTGGATTTTCTCTTATATTCTTTGGTGGTAGGATATTTCTTCCTCTTGTAGGAATGTTTCGAATAAACAATCAGTGTACCATGTGCTAGTAGATCAAAGTTTCAGTATTACCAAATTCCTAATTCTAAAGAAGTTACAATTAGAATGTATATGTGGCCAGTGTTGTGTTCTGCAGTTTTGATGACTTATATTTGATCAGGCTTTGAGGCAAAATGTCATACTTCTAGTTTGACGGGAAATACACCAAGCTAAGCAGCAAATAGAAACTTGTAGAGATTCTTGATGTATTTAGTTCTTTGTACTGCAGAGTTGCTGTAGAGAAGTATCCTGGAAATAAGATGCTTGGATGGCGTGAGTTTACCAATGGAAAGGTCTGCATATGCTTGCCGTAGATTAAATCATTTTCCTCTAAATTTTGATTCTTTATGGGGTTGAGTGGAGCTGTATGCATTCGACATCTGGCAGGCAGGGCGTTATCTATGGAAAACTTATAAGGAGGTCTATGAAGAAGTACTGCAGGTTGGTTCTGCTTTGCGGCAAGTGGGGGCTGAACCTGTGAGTACATAACTGATGTTATCCTTTCACTTAAACTTGAGAATGTTTCAACTCAATTGGTAGCTATTTCTCCTTAAAATTTTTTATATAAATATTTATGGTGGAATTTTTTGTTGATAGGGTTCGCGTGTAGGAATCTATGGGGCAAACTGCCCTCAATGGATGGTAGTCATGGAGGTTTGTGTAAATCTTCATTTGAGTTACTCTTCTTTTTCAAATCAGAACTTATTCTTCTTCAGTTTTTTAGCTTACATACTTCAGATCTTCTTCTTTTTTTTGTTCTCTGTATTCCTTAGCCACTTAATATATTGGACATGGTGCAGGCTTGCAATGGATACAGCTTAATCTGTGTCCCACTCTATGATTCTCTAGGTAGGTTGATCAAGGTGCTTTGTGTTAAGCTTAAGATTATAAGTAAAGATGCTATTTATGTTGTAATTTAATCCATTTTTACATTGAAGGATGTTCCCCTTTTTTTGCTGCAAAAAAGGAAAAAAAAGCACCATGTTTTCCGTGGCTTTCTGTTTAAAGATTCAACATATTTTATCATAATGCCTCTCAGCCTTTTTATGGCAACAGGATCAGGAGCTATCGATTACATAATAGAGCATGCTGAAATTGATGTCGTTTTCGTCCAAGATAAGAAAATGAAAGAAGTGAGCATCTAGTACTTGCTTTCTAATATTCTGGTTCCTTTGGTATTGAGGATTATCTTTTGATCCTATGGCATGTTCTGTTGTCGAGCTCAAAGCCAACTCTCGTTTTGCAGATTCTATCTACTGATTGCAAATCTGCTCGGCGGCTGAAATGTGAGAATTAAAATTTCTGAATAATGATATTGTGTACTCCAGTGACCCAGTTGCTTAAAGGTCTTTGGCTGACATCGTGCCAACTTCTATCTGATCACAGCAATTGTTTCATTTACTTCAACAACGAGGGGACAGGTTGATGCTGCTGCTAACTGTGGAGTGAAATTGCATTCCTGGAATGAATTCCTCCAGATGGTTAGTCTTTTGAGATTTTGTTTACACATTAACTATATCTAACAATCAAGAAATCATCATGGTGGCCCTTCTTATTACCAAAACTGATATAAGTTACGCTAATGCTCCCTAACATCTGCTTAATCATCTTCATCAAATAAAATTTACATTAAACCAACAATCTTCATTGAAATTTTTTCGATACTCAGATCCTATGACCACTCATTGAGGTTCCCTTGCATATTCTGCTTGATTGTCTTCATTATGAGATTCACATTAGACCAGTCATCCCCATCGCACATTATTTTATAACACTTAATGCACAGCTCATAGCAGTTCTTGCAAATTAATATTCCAAGTGTTAATACTTTACCATCCTTTCTCAAAAGCATGTTAGTCACCCTATTTCTTTGATGCACAAGTTTCTTTTTTTGGTTTTTGATTTGAGCACAATGGTGCTTATAAGGGAATGCTTGGTCATAGTGGTTCTTGTAACTTAATATTCTGTGTATTAATAATTTACCATCCTCCTTCAATAGTATGTCAGTTACCCTGTTTCTCTGATGCCAAGTTTCTTGTTTTTGGTTTTTGATTTGAGCTCAATAATGTTTACCAGGGAAAAGAATATCCGTCGGACCCTTTTCCTCCACAACCTCTTGATATATGCACGATAATGTACACAAGCGGTACCAGTGGAGATCCCAAGGGTGTAATCTTGACTCATGAAAGCCATGCAATATTTGTACATGGGGTTGACCTCTACATGGAACTATTTGAAGACAAGGTAAATATCCAGGCTTTCTTCTTTAGAAACTGAATATGTTTGATACATGCCCATTAGTATGTTTCCGTGCTGTGATTACATGAAATCATCTAATATACAGTAGTTTTTGCATTGTTAATTATGGTTTGCTTTCTCTCAGTAGTATATTATGGTTTGCTATGTAATTGTGAGATTTACATTTGCCGTGATTGTTAGATGACAATGGATGATGTATATCTGTCTTTCCTTCCACTTGCTCACATTCTTGACCGCGTGATTGAAGAATATTTTTTCCATAAAGGGGCCTCTGTGGGATACTTTCAAGGGGTATGGCAACTTTCTTTGGTTACTAGCATTGTTAGTCTTTTTCCCCTTAGTTGCTTCCTGTTTTAAATTCAGATTCTTTTAGTAGAGCAGATGTTTCTATTGAAAATCTTGCTGATGCTTTTGAATTGTATAAGAATATTCTTGCTTTGAGAGATGATCTCATGGAACTGAAGCCAACACTCTTAGCTGGTGTCCCTCGAGTTTTTGAAAGAATACATGAAGGTACTGAAATATTATTGTATAAGTTAGCTGTTAACTGTCCATCTCTCTTTCACAATATTGATTTCAATTTGCTTAAACTTAGTTGAATAATTGGGCTTTAGGTGTATTCAAGGCGGTAGCAGAACTCAGACCTTTGAGAAGGATGATTTTTAATATTCTGTACAAACAGTATGTTGGTCTATCACTTCTAAATTTTTATTGGAATATATTAAAAAGCAATCTGTTTATTTCTTTGTCACATATCAGCAAATTATCATGGATGAGAGCAGGATATTCACATAAGACAGCTTCCCCATTGGCGGACATGTTGGCATTTCGTAAGGTCTTGCCTGCTGCACTTCTATCTTTAGGAATAGAACGTCTAAAAAAATATTTGTTGTACTTGTATGGAAGTATATCTCTTTTAAAACATGGGTGCAGCCAACAATCCATCTTGAAAGCTGATTCTTTAAGATGTTTGCTTGTGAAGATCTTTACTAATGATTGTTTTAGTGTATTTGATTTTCTGTGTTGTCTATATAGGTCAAAGCCAGGCTTGGAGGTCGACTTCGCCTTATAATATCTGGAGGTGCCCCGCTAAGTAATGAAATTGAGGAATTCTTGAGGGTCACTAGCTGTGCTTTTTGCATTCAAGGCTATGGTAAAGTATAAAAGGCATCTTTCAGAATTCTTTACTGAGACCAAATTAACTAAATATTCATTGAATTTATCACTATTCACTATGATTGAATTTATATTGTTTTCCTTTATGTCATTGAAAGACATTTAAGTTATGATAGCAAAGGCTCATGCAAGGTTCACCATTTCGATTCCAGACCCCATACCAGTACCAACCATCCTAATGCAGTGTCGGTATGGCACGGTAGTGTCGGTACAGTATGGTATATGCCATACAAATATGGTATGGTATGCCCTGTATCAAGTGGTACGATAAACCTTATGAATTCTGTTTTGTCTTGTTCAGTGCATGGTATTTATCACAGAATGATGATTTTCAGCTAGAACAGAAGAAGTAATTTAAATGACTTAAGTCTTGGAATGACCCCATGAAACACTGATTATAAGAAATGTGAGTTAATTCCAAGCTAGATAAATTTTGTAAAACATGTCTAGAAGCATGAAGTGCATTCTCCCCCTTCCATTCCCTCCTCCTCCTCTATTTGATTTAAGCATCCCTCAAGAAAGCATGAGTATTATCATACCCTTCAGCAATTCACCAAACATATATAATCCTCATGTTAACTTTTTTTTTTTTTTTTTTTCAAAAAAAGAATGAAAAAAATGGTTATCTTCCTATGTCTCCATTAGTATTAAGAAGCAAATTCTTTAGACAAAGGTTAATGATGATGCATGGTCCATCTGTTTCAACATCCAAAGAGAAAAATAAAGCAATTACAATGGGGAAGATATATTGCATTGGAATGTCAAATAACTTGTTTTGTGGAAGGATGATAAAAACAAGCCCTCTAGTTGTTTAACATTGCCTTAAGGGAGAACAGAAGTCTTCTTGGTTTTCTGCTATATTTCTTCACTTTTGTTCGAAATGACACCAGCCCTACTGGTTTATATGTAACGGTGCTGTGGCAGAAGGCACTGTGCAAATTTGAGTACGAGTCAATTCTGTATGCCGATCTTGTTTGATAAGAGATATTAACTCTGCATGCTGATCTTGTTTAATAAGAGATACCAGAAAATATCTTCGCTGATCATAATGAAACTTTCATGCCCTGGGAGAAATAACATCTATGATTCTTTTTCAACTTTTAAGCATATTTCTGGAATCATTAGGCCAGTTTAAACTGCTTGCATGTGGTGCTTTATATAAGATGAAGATGAATGCTCCATTTCAAAAGATAATTATCATCAACAAACTTTCTGGATGGGTATCTAGGTTTTGCTGTCATTTTGGTATCAGAGGCCCTATTAGACTGGTGAAATGTCTTCATTCATTGATTTCCTAGATAGGAGAATCATTTTATTATCTTTTTTGAGTTTAGAGAACCATTTTATTATCATTATAACATATTCAAAGTTTCATGGATTGGTAATTAGGAGGTGGTATCACAACATGTCTGATCAGTGATAATTCATCTTTGCTCCTTCCAGCCCATTGTGATTGCTGCTTCAATTCCTAACTGATTCCAATATTGGCTCATTACTTGGATTAAATGTTGGTTCAAAGCTGTATAATTAGCAAAATGGGTATCATTCTTCGTCCGGCTGTGATCTCGAGCCTTCTAAAATTAAGCAGTAAAGTTGCAATGCTCAAACTTGATAGAAATTATTCATTGAGAAATTTGATTTGTCAACAAATGAGAAGAATGATTTAACCCTAGATGCTGCAGAAGTCTTCTCTTTTCTCCCTTTTCAGGAAAAAAAAAAAAGTAAAAAATGAGGAGCAGGGAACCATCTAATATTAATTTACTTATGTTCATTCAGGGATGACAGAGACATGTGGTCTGAGCTCAGTTGGATATCCTGATGATCTTTCTTTGGTTGGAACTGTTGGTGTTGCCTCCCCATACTCTGAGTTGCGCCTAGAAGAAGTACCTGAAATGGGTTATGATCCACTAGCTGTTCCTTCGCGTGGTGAAATATGTGTTAGAGGGAAGACTCTTTTTTCAGGATACCACAAAAATCCTGAGTTGACAAAAGAAGTGATGATAGATGGCTGGTTTCATACAGGTGAAATATGTTACTCCATGCAAGACATAAAAAAGAAATACAAATGTTTGAACTTACAATGGTATGTTTAGGTGATATCGGGGAGATGAGCCCTGATGGAGTTTTAAAGATTATCGACAGAAAGAAAAACATTTTCAAGCTATCTCAGGGGGAGTATGTTGCAGCCGAGTACTTGGAGAAAGTATACAGTTTCACTCCTATTGTTGAAGATGTAAGTCTTTTTCTCTGGTTTGTATTATACTTGGAATGGCTTTTATCAAGCTCGTTTGATATAAATGTGGTTCCTTGTTTAGATTTGGGTCTATGGGGACAGCTTCCGATCAATGCTGGTAGCGGTAGTTGCACCGCATGAAGATAATGCTAAAAGATGGGCAGAGTTAAATGGCCACAAGGGTTCCTTCAGTGAACTGTGCGCACTTGAGGAACTAAAGAAGTATATTCTCCAACAGCTGAAGGCAGTTGCTGAAAAGAATAAGGTAAGCTATTTTCTTCTAATAAAAGCCATTCTTTGGTTAGCAACTGCATGTGATTACTCTTAGCTTCTTCCAGTGAAAACTCAATCTTGGTCTTCTACTTTTGCAAAGCATTAGGATCGATGTTTTTGTTCAAATTTATGACTCATTGTAGCCCAATTGGTTAGGATACTAGGCTCTTATCCAAGAGACCCAGGATTGCTGGCAATGGAATTCATTTTTGGCTCAAATTAGTGTTTTACCAAGTGCTTGGTGCAAGAAGTATTGGGTACAAGTGGTTCCTGCATCAATTCGTAGGAAACAACTGGTGGGAATCCTGACCATTATTTTCAAAAAGGAGAAGGAAAATATTTTCCTCTGAATTTGAATATTTCACTATCGTTTAAGTCGTCCTATTTCAAGATTGACCAACTTTATTTGATGTACTTTTAGCCTTTGTTTGAAATGTTCTCCAAATGATTGATGAAACCGTCCAGAAAGATAGCCGATGATCAGTTCCATACTTTTCCATAGAAATGGTTGTGTTTACCCATGAAACTTTGCAAATTTTCAAATTAGACTAACAGCATCTGCAATTTTTTCTGCCATTCTTAAGCTCAGTGGTGTTTTTGTCCCTTTAAAGTTTATCCATTACAAAGTAGAGAAATATAGAACTTTTGTGAATGAAATCAATGTCAGTCCAGCCCATATCACTTCAAAATAACACTGCAGATCTTGGACATTCTCCACTCCTCTGAAACAACTTTGTGAATTGGATATTTTTAGACCTGTAATGTACAATGATTACTAAAGCATAGCAAGGTGAATTCAAGGTGTTGGGTAAAATAGCCTCCATTCACCATGCCCTCCACCCCCCAAAACCACCCCTCCCAAAAAAAAAAAAAAGGCAACAGGAAAAGAGCAAACCTCTCTGATATCTTTCATAATTGATCCTAAAATTAAAAGATGAGGAAATCAGACTATAGTTTGATTTAAGTATTCTATTTAAATTCTATGGATGAGAATATGTTTCATGTACTAAACTCGACACATTACCTGTTTACAAGCAGCTGAGAGGTTTTGAGTATATTAAAGGGATTGTGGTGGATCCTGTGCCCTTCGACATTGAAAGAGATCTGGTGACTCCCACAATGAAGAAGAAAAGAGGCCAACTGCTCAAATACTATCAGGTAGCCTCCATTTTTTGCTCTGCTTGTATGACTACATGACCCAGCCTATGCAGATGAAACATGTGTGCACTACTTTTCCTTTCTCGGTTCTTGTGACCGTTGATGCCTCATTTTGTGATTTATGCTTTCATTTGCAGTTGGACATTGAGAAACTTTACAGAACTCCAATGGAAGGGAGGAAGTAACAGTTGGTATGTGTTCATGCATAATCCTCCTATTATCAGTTGAATGGCAAAAAGAGGACACCTGATAAGATCATCTGATATCCAGTAGAAGGTCTATAGAAGTTAATAATGCATTTGGCTTTCCTAGTTTATAAGAAGAGTTGTTATCCAAATAACTGAATCTTCATGTGTTAAAATAGCATTATAAATATGATTTACATCTATTTCAGTACCAAACTTAGCTTCATAAAAATCGTTATTAAGTCAAAAAGAAGGGAAGCAGCCTTCACATGTTCATCAAATAAAGCGTTATCAGAATACCATGAGGGAAGTCTCTCTCCTCTTAGATCGGATTGTAGCTGTATAGACCTTATAAAATGATGGAACTTGATAACTTTTCTGAAGAATGATGGAAGCTGGAATGGATTTGAGTGAATTATTGCGTTTGATAAAATGCTTTCTAAGTTCATCTAGCATTAATAAAACTGCTCGTTACAAGGCAGTAGAATTCAACGCATGCAAAGTACGTTTTAAATTGGAGGAGAGACGGATGTAGATGCCAGCGGCCATGCAGTATTGTGCAATGAATGCAAAATGAGGCAAATAACCAAAAATGGCGAGTGAAAAGAAACAAAATCCAGTCTTCTATTCAACATCCTCCTATATATATATATATAGGAGCCACATCTATCAGTTCTGTTGTGCAGGACCGTTCTAATTTAGCTGCAAGCGAGGTTATAAGTAAATTCCAGATGTTTAGCCGAAAAAACGTAACTGGTCGGATCCTTGCTTCGATCTTTGTGGGGCCTACGGCCGTTTTATTCTCACGTATTTAAAATTCGGCGCCCAAGTGGGCCGTTTTGTTTTTGTATTTAATAGCCGGCTCTCGTTGTTCGTTGGCGATTACGGTTTTAATACTCATTCTAAGTTTCTTAATTTTTTTAATTTCCGATCCAGACCGACCATACATAATTATATACCAAGATGCTAGCAGTTACAAATGACTAGGTACGCAAATATAAATGTATGCAGAAAGAGTTAGCGTGCAGGAACGTGTGCAAAAATTAGGAAAATTTTTTCAAGGTGATGTAGCTCCTGCCACCGATGACCGACTCTCATACAAAGTCCGAGCATGATGCCTTAAATTTTTTTTTTTTTTTTTTTTTTTTTTTTTTTTTTGCTCTAATCTCACACAAGAGTCAATTACCGTATGTCTATAGAGCTACGAAAGTGTTTCTCCAAAAATTATTATAAGTGTGTAAACGTATGCATGTACGGTAAAATTGAAAATTAAATGCTCATGATCAAAAACTGTAAAAATGGATTTGGGTCGTTCTTTTGCCAAAAAAAATATTGGCTAAAAAAATAATTGATCCTCTTTCATGATGCCAACTAATGGATCACGCTCCACACCTATCTCAAAGCAGTCCGAAATTGTTTTATTGTGTGATTCAACGGTGGATTCACGCGAAGTAGAACCGCGAGTTAACTTTCCCTTTTGTCTTCAACCACCAAACAATCACTCACTATTCAATTTATCACAAATTACTGGGTGATTTAAGCAAAGTGGTTGCATAGATGATGACACTCCTCCAGCTTTGTTCAATTATGGGACATCTTGCAGTACCTGAATGATAGGTTATTGACATCTTTCTTGTTCAATCACAGATTGGAGAGGATCATGAATGGTTTCACTTTTCCCATTTAAGAGGATTCTCTCTCTTCATACCAGTATCAGTCCCTGGTCCTTACCATTTGCAATAGAAGGATGAACTAAAACTCATTCCAAAAATTGTACAGCACCAAAACAAGTCAATAAAAAAGCATTGGAGTATGCAAGCAAATGAGTCAAATGCATTCTCAGAGAAACTATGTCACCATGCAATTTAACTTATTCTATGGTCTAACAGCTGTGATGGTTGCAAATAAGCTGGGATGAAGACATATCACAAAAGCATGGTGAACGGACCATGATGCAAGATGGTTGCGATAAAGGATCCACTAGAAGTTATTCCAAAAATTGTACAGCATCAAAACTAGTCGATAAAAATGTATTGGAGGGTACAAGCAAATGAGTCAAATGCACTCAGAGAAATCTAGGTCGCCATGCAATTTAAGCTATCGTGTGGTCTAATGGCTGTGATGGTTGTAGATAAGCTAGCATGAAATAATACCACAAAAGCATGATGAACTGGTCATCACAGCACACAATACCATTTCTACGGTGCCAAACATGGGTGAGCCAAAGAAAATGTTGGAAGAACTTGAGTTAAGAACTTAATAAAAATATGTATGCACCCTTTTCCCAGTACATCTATGCTATTATGATGCAAGTTATTTCAAATTTTCATCCATAAACCCAGAGCCTTCCTGCTGAAACGGCCCTTCCTCCATGCTGAAACACCACCATCAGTCTACGCATACCACTTTTTTAACACATACATCCCAATAGTTTAGCCCTTGTTAAAGAGAAAAACCAAAAATTTAGAGCACCAGCAACAGCTAAAAGTATGAAAGTATTTAGGGTAAATTACAACCCCACCTCCCGAATTTAGGTGTAAATTACACTTGCACCCAAAATTTTAAAAATCTATCATTATATCCTTGAAGTTTACTTTTAACCTATAAAAAACCTTCTTTACATGGGTTAACGTGTAGGTTAAAAATAAATCTTAAGGATATAATAGTAGATATTTCAAATTTCTAGGTGTACGTGTAATTTATACCTAAACTCAAGAGGATTTTTATAATTTACCCAAGTATTTATTACATAAATCCCTATCTCACTTGTAGTCATTCTTGCGTCCTCTCATATGCATTGCTCATCTCAGCACCCCTAGTAGTGAATATAGAGTAACAAGCCTAGCAACTATTAAGTAATCATAATATGCTACCTTGCATACATCCATAGATACTCAAAGCTTCCAAAATACACACATCAGATGATTGAACAATAACTGAAATATCAAATGGAGAGAGAACTAAAAGATTCTCAGAAGAAAGCCCCATACAAAGTTTCTCAGACAACTGTTTGCAGAAAGCAACTCTGAAAAAATATAACTCCAAAGCATTTTCTCTCTAATTTAATAGTCATAATAAGACCATATCTGCTACATATCACATTAGTGGCTTCGAGAAATAAGATTCATGATTAATAGAACTTGAAAGAATTTTTTATAAGTAGGGAAAACCTAGAAGTTGCATTCCTCACAAAACTAAAATTAAAGGATTAGTCAAATGACTACAACCAGAACAATATCCATGCATTTTCACCAATACAGTAACCACCAAGTAGATTACCACCCCTGACTGTTATGTGAAGTGAGAATACACACACGACACCTTATACAGCAAAGGAAAAAAATTATGACAAGAGATACCCTATTCTCAGTTGTGATTTCTGTTTAACTGATTTGTCCACAATGAAACAAAAACACAAGCCATAACGTATATGGTAGATTTGGCACCCACGGACATGCATAACTTCAACCACCAAGGGGTCAGCCAGAAAAACCAGAAACCCCTGGTGATGATTAAATTGAAAAAGAAAATATTGATTTCATGCACCAAAGAAGAAGAAGAAGAACCTAGAACATGGTAAAATTGCCGCTCTTCAGCCAAATTTGAAGACAGCAGGAGGGAGAGAGGACTTGCTTACTCCAAATTCAAATGCATGCTTTGCGCCCTCAAGAGAGCCTTGCACACACTGTGCTTCATCTTCTTCCTCAACCCAATACCTCTCCAACATCTTTATGGTCTTCTCATAGATCTCATTGTTACCATGGCCCTGCAGATTTTCGATTTTATCCAGCCCCTCGCAGTCATCGATAAGCTGTGAATAAATATTTATGCCATCAGTTTTACCCAGCTCCTTCTCTGCCTCGCCCACCTTGAGTACGTTCTCAAGGCCCTCAAGGCATACAATCACAATTCTAGGGTATGGGCAGACAAGAAGATCGCAAAGTGGCTTTATGCACCCTTGGCTCACCAAGTAACTGCAAAAAAAAACCATGAAAAAGCAATTGTTGTAACAGAACGCCCAGGAGGTAAATTTTTTGCAAATTTACACTGTATTTTTCTGTTTCTTTCTTTCTTTCATGCATGCATGGGTGTGGTGCGGCAAAGGGGAAGTATCATATGAAAAACTGAAAGAGCAGAAGTCTGGGAGCTGCAATGTAACCTAAAAACCCCAAAAGAGGAAAGGAGAAACAAATAATCAAAAAAGTCAGCATGATTGACAAACATTACTCAGAAAGAAAAAAAGAAAAGTCATGATGCTGAAGCATCTACAACAGAAAGTTCTGCCACAGTGGATGAAAGGTAATCATACATTGTTAGAAGGAGAAAACAAATCATCTAAATGTTTTTGATCGTAGAAGTACGAAGGATGTATACACTTAGTTAAATTAATAGCACACTAGGTTATACACACTCATGTCTAAGACATGTCTGTTAGACTGGCCATGATGAAGGGGTAGAAGGTGAAGATAAACACCTTGAGAAAATAGGACAGTCTAAACTTTGAGAATAAGGAAAGCAAAATAAACATAAACAGAACAGCCCTATGTCTTCTGAAGATGGAAAAGAGTTTCAGTATCCAGCTGTTTTCACCAATTTTTTGTACTACAAATACTAAACTGATGATACATAATCTCACAGTCAACATCATAGCGGGCTAAGGCATTTTAGACTGAAGGAAAAAGAACAAGCATACTGGATCTGCTCATTGGAACCCCCAGAGGTAGCATTTGATATAGCCCATGCAGCCTCTTTTTTGATATCAAACTCTGCATGTTGTAGTAGCTGTACCAGAGGACCAATGATGTTTGCATCAATCACAGCCTGGACAAAAAAAGGGAGCAAACATAAATACTCGAATTATTTATCCTTTTGATAGAGTTCGATATAACAATGAATCTCAACTGTTTATGTCCAAAAAGATACATCAAAACGAATCACATGATAGTGTAGCCAGTATGGTCTTAGAGCTTAAGCCCATTATGAAAATATGTTTTGTCGGTCAGACTTCAGCAAGCAGATAATATAAAAGAATCATGTGACAAAATATAAAAATAGCAGGTTGTTACCTGGATCTGAGCTCTATTCCCAGCAGTAATATTTGAAATTGTCCAGCAAGCTTCTTTTTTTATGCTCTTTCTGTACTGTTGTATGAGAAGCTGGAGCAGACTAGGTAGCACGCCATTGTCTATTACAAACTGTGAACATGTTTCACATCCTAGTCTTAATGATAAGATGGAGAAAAATTTAGAAAAGGGACAATCAATAAGGTATGGACAAATATGCATAAAGAGATAGAAAGTTGATGCATGTTTCTATGTGCATGCAAGCATGTACGTACATAAACATAACTTTAACCAATAAACCTTGATCCAACTATTTGGTGTCAGCTTTCTAAAAGCTAATTTCATTTTCTAACTCATCTAAGCAGGCACCATAAAGGCAGTTTTGGCACTTGAAACATGGTATCAAACTGATATGTATCATCGGACTCATCAATAGGTTTTAAATAAATGAATCAATTAAAATTGGTGAAAGCCAATTTGATGAATCTTACACTTAAATTGCACCATTAACCCCAGATCCCCTACCCTCAAGGAATCCTTTCCCCCACCTTGGCAGCACAACTGAATCCTGGACCTAGTCCAGCCCACTCTAAGATCAAACAGCTCCAGTATGGACCACTTCTTGAGATATCATAGACAGCTGGTTCGAAATGAGAAGGTTGTGGCTCAAATCCCAATTAGAAGTAACTTATTCGGCACGTATCTAAGATACTCTAGTACCTAAAATACCCATCATTAGAGCATAGCCCATACAAGAAAAGAAAGTGTCACTTGAATAAAGATAACTGATTTTACATGTAGCATTTGAGTGTTGAAGCATAGATTTTAATCATTTTCTGCATGTAGCTATAGTAATGCAAATAAGAGGGAAGAAGTATGATTAATACACTCCAAGTTTCCAGTACAAGCAATCAAAGTGAAAACTAATCACTGGATATTTGCAAAGGCACCAAGGCCCAGGAAGTTCAATTCAGGTTTGAACCAAATAGTGATTAAGGCTATCACTTCACCAAATCACCAAATCCCAACAACAAATACAACAGTTGAGTTCAAATTACAAGATTGATGTTCAGGTCAGCAAGTTAGATTAACACATATTGATCTTCTCCAACAACTATGTAGTGATGCTATCCATTTTGGCACCAGACAAGTGAATTAATTTCCACTTTCATCATCAGAGATACATTGCTGGTCTCATCATCACTTTGTCATAACACGTAATTAATTCTAACAGTTTGAGTAAAGCCATCACCTACAAGCACATACTTTCTTACTAAACTCTAACCTGTATCTGAACAGGCTGTGAGGGGAATTTGCACATTAACAATATCCTTCTTCAAAATCAGCATGAACATCTATCAGCAAACCTCCAAGTACATACTTTCTTACAAAACTCTAACCTATATCTCAACAGGCTGTGAGGGGAATTTGCACATTAGCAATATCCTTCTTCAAAATCAGCATGAACATCCATCAGTAAACTACTTATGAAAGTTAATTCAATATTTAAGGAATCACTTTGATGCTTGTCTTAAATACAAAATATGTGAATGAATGATCTATCAGCAAGGCTCATGCGCACTTTACATACAGTAAAAATACACAAGAAATCTACAAATATACGTTCCTTGATTTCTAAGGATTGTACCAAATGCCTAATACAGCAGAGAATAACACATAAACTGATCTCCCATGCTAAAACCAATTCCCTGAAGTTACAACAGCATCATTCTGTTAAGTGCTGAATGGACTGGCAAACCAAATTATTCTATAATTGACTGTTAAACTAAAGTTTATCATTTATTCTGTAAAAGAAAAAGGGAGACAGAAGATAAAAAGAAGCAGGAAATACAGAAGGAAATACAACCAACTTAGACATGAAAAATAAACAAGCCAAAAATAATTTCAGCCTCTCTTTCTTTTCTTGAATCGGTAGCACAGTTCATACCTGGGTCTGAGCATCATCACCAGTGACAATGTTCCCCACCGTTCTGAGGGCAGGAATGAGAACAGTAGGGAGCTGATGACTAAAAGGAATACAGATCTTGTCAGTTATATAAATAGGAAAAGGAGCAGAAAATGAAAGAAAGAAAGAGAGCAGATGAAAACTGAATGAGCCAAAGAAGCAAAAAGGCTGATTGGCATCTTACAGGAGAAGCTGAATAAGACGTGGACAAACACCTGCTTCTATCACCGCCTGAATTTTGTCATTAGTCCCATCAGAAAGATATGATAGGGCCCAACAGGTATCTGTTAGAACTTCTGCATCAGTGGAATAAATAAGGTGCTGAAGTATCTGCAGTGCGGACTTTGTCTAATATAATCAACCAAAAGAAACAATTAAAAGAAGCCAATATACATATCCACAATTATAGATTTCTAAGAACTTAATGACTATTTAGAAAAAGACTTTAATATAATTTCCAAACCTGTTCAAAAGATGCAGGCGGTTTTCCACGACAAAAATTAGACAATGTCCATGTAGCATTTCTCAGCATTGATATTCTTGAATGCTCATTTATCTGGGCCATTATCAGGGGGAGGGCACCATGACAAAGAACAAGATCCCTACAACCTGGCGAGTCACCAGCTATGTTACCCAGAGCCCAAACAGCCTGTTCAAAGATAACAGAAAATAGTTTTTCACTGATCTCACATTGCACATGAAAAGCAGGCATCTATAGTGATTAATCTCTCATCACCATATAAGAAACAAGGTAAAGAATACAAAATAACCTGCTCTCTAACTTCATCATTTGGTGAACTCAAAAGTTCCACAAAATTTGGAACAGCGCCCTGCTCAATAACAACTTGTGTATGTTCTGAGGTGCCAGAAGCAAGATTGGTCAGTGCCCATGCAGCCTCGAACTGGGTTGGAAGAAAAAAAATGCTTAGTTTACTGTAAAATTAAACAAAGTTCCTCGCCAAACGAAATATGCAAAAATACAGTTAAAATAGACCTGCAGCTGAGGTATGTCATGCCTGGAAAGAAATTCCACAAACCGGGGGACAACACCTGCCTTAATGACCTCTTCAATTGGCGGATTCCGCTCTACAAATAAAGTATGTAAAACATATATAACAGATACACTTTGTTTCCCGACAGAAAAGAGTTCAAATTGTGCAGCACTTATGTATAAATACCAATTGATAGAAGCTTCCTGAACTGACTCGTTGCTTCCAATTGCAAAGCAGCATTCTCAGACCATACTCCTTGTACCATTGAAGGTAGATTATCCAGCTGGCCGAACATATAAAGAACATCATGATAGAAATGTGTGCCCTAGAAGCCAGAATTGGCTGACACTTGTAATACACTTCTAGGGGCAAAATTATAATTTTGACTATAAATAATAAAATGGATTATTTTCTATCACATATGTGTATTTAATATCTGTGATACATCCCTTGAGTAAATGGTAATAATAATTCTTATTTTCAAGAGTTGAAAATTTAAGACAAGAATTTTCATTATTAACTCATAAAATGCTCCTGACCATAGGATCATCATGAGGATGGTGATTGATTCGGAAGGTTAGTGTACAATCGCTTCTTTATAGTAGATGAATCTTGAGTCTACAGTATGGAGACACCGGAACGAGAGTGCAGGTACTCGTTAGAGAACGAGAGCACTGAGCGTAACCACCTCGAGTAGTCATAAGGAAGTCTACCTTCTCGTCGATGACTGACTCGAAGCTGCAGTGGTGTCTGGTTCTTTGACCTAAGGTGCATCGGCAGTTCACCTTGAGGGTGTTATAGTTTGACTACACCATGACTCGGTCTCCTAGCCATTCGGAATCCTGAGGTGTATGTTGGCTATAGCATGTTCATTGTAGGAATTGGATTGCACCAAGATGAAATCTATCTACCTCGGTAGATGAGGAGCAGCCCTATGATGATCATGAGAATCAAGTCCATAAGCCCATGGCCATGGCAAAGAGTGAAATAATAGAAAGAGTTTCTATTAAGATTTTCACATCGGACTTGAATCGAATGATTAAATCATATGATAGAAATTAGGGTTTGACGAGTTCACCTTAACCCTAATCTGATCGGGGCTCAAGATAGAAGAACTTAATCACACAAGTAGCTGCACCGAAGAGGTTCATTTTCAGTTTTGATGGGTTGCCACCATATACTGCTAGGTGTCACTAGTGGATTTTGGGAGCAATTAGAATGATTTAGATGATCGATCATTCCTAGTTGTCTGAATCAGAAGAGTTTTGATCCATCGAAAAGAGTTTCGATGATGTCGATGATAGAGATCATGACATATCCCATTACCATATAGAACTGAACCTAACTGGATCACACAAACAAAGGGTTTAGATCTGGATATCATCAATTAAACTAACCCAGTTCAATTGATTTGAATTAGATTCAATTAGGTTCAAGAAAATCGTGCTAGCACACGATTGAACCTAACGTTCTCTTTTTTCTATCATTAAAAGTTGTCTCGACCGAGCCAAATATGTTTGTGCTCACTCAGGTATCTTTACTTGGTCTGACTGGAGCTTATCCAGGTCAGAAAAGGATTATCTTAATTTATGAGATAAATTTGAAACAACACCTGCCATTTTCCATCACCTGCTAATTCTTGTCCTTTGAATTTAGTCAAACGTTGACCTTTGACCCTTGGACATCTGCCCATGTGTCATGCACCCATAGGAGAGACTTATTGACCAAGTCCACCTGCCATTTGGTAGGCAGATGGAGGGCGCACACCTAGGATGGCGTGCGCCCCATGTGGATAAACACTGAAGTCCTATATGGATGGAACTCCAGGTTGCTTCTTGGATTCAACTTAGGTGACCCTTATCTATAGACTTTGACCAATCTTAGGCACCATCCAAGGATAAATTTGTGGGACTCTCATCTGATTGGACCAGCTGATATCATCCCACCAATCAGATTTAGATCTGATTGCACGAAGCAACGCGATTGGCCAGGATGATGCAGCACTACATGGCGCAGTAGGATCTATAAATAAACCCTATCTGCGCCCAACTTTTTGTGAGTTTTCTCTTAGCCCATGCCCTAAGGCTGCCCCTCTCCCTCCTCTACACCATCTTCTGGTCTTCTCTCTCCTCTCCACACCCAAAAGCAGTTGGGCACGAGTTTGGTGCGATTCAGGCAATCTAAAGGCGACAGAAAAATAAGAAGGCAACCCTGCTACAAGAGACAGCAGCACATCTTCAAAAGGAGTTTTGAAGATCTTCAAAATCAGATTTAGATCTGATTTTTGGAAAAAAAAAAGAGAAGAAGAAAATCTCCAGATCCAATCCGAGTGGATATCGGTAGAGGCCAGGCAATTGCGTTGCTACTTTCAGAACCTCAAGAAAGCAACAGGATCATCACAGGGTAATCAGATTACCCAAATAAAGTAACATTAATTTAGATTTAATTTAATTTAATTTTCTTATTTATCAGATCATAAAATCAGATCTGAAAAATGTCAGATCTGATTTTGATCTAAGAAAAAAATTTTGAAATATGCCTCTCGATCAAATAAGATATGAACGAATCTGATCCAAAAAATCTGATTTTTTTTCTTCAACTGGTATCAGAGCCAGGTTGCATAAAATTTATTTAGATCTGATTTAATCTGATAAATTAGTGATTTCAGATATCATATAAGATGTGATTAGATCTGAAATCAGAAAATTAAAAAATTAAAATTAATTAATCTAGATCTAAAATGTATGAGATACATAACTAGACTAGGAATAGATTTGTTCTATGTGTAGTCTAGTATAATCATAATTTTTATTTGATTAATTATGATTTTGAGATCTATTTATTTACTATTTTCTGATCTTATAAATGTTATAATCAGATCTGAAAATAAAAAATAAATTAAATTTAATTTATTCATATGAGATATGATAGTTGCATGTTTAGACTAGTTGTAAAATAGTTCTACAAAAGGTCTAGATTAAATTTTATTTGATGTGATCAAATTTAAATTTAATTTTTTAGATGATTATGAGATAATTTAGATCTAAAAAATATGCATGATATGATACATGAGATGTATGCAAAACATGTTTTAATTAGATCAATTTTTTATATGAGATATATGCTTAGATCTAATTAGTTTTGTAGATTAGTTGTATTTCTGATTAAGGCGTTCCCCTTGGCCGTCCGATCATAAGAACAAAGTAGGGTTTAAAGACCCTCTTCTTCCATTCGATGGGATGTTCTTATGATGTGTAGGGGTGCTGCGCGTTCGTCCTTAATCAGAAATTGAAAACTTATTTTCTGCAAAACCCTAAATCCTTAAATCCTAGGATCTTATTTCCGTGTTTTGTTTATGAACCCTAAACTTAATTAAAAATTAAAATTATAAAATATTAATTATGTCTAAAATTGAGAATTTTAGATTTAAGACATATTCATAATATTGAATTCGGGCTTGGGTAGCTCAATTAGGTCTAGCGGTTGATCAAACCGAATCAAGAGTTGGTTAGATGGGATCAACACTGCTTAAATTGACCAGCCTAATAGGATTAAGTCTGGGTCAAGATCGAGTCACATAAGTGATCGATCAAGCTAAAGACCTAATTAGGCTCAGTGGTTAGAGTCTGGATTGTAGGCTAACCCAATTGGTTCTACCTCAACAATTTGGTGTCTAAGGTAAGTTTGGCAGATACGATCGACTGATTTTTAATTAGGAGCTACTCGACTCGAATGCGTTCTTGTCGAGTTAATGGCATATCCCTTCCATTGGTCTCACTTACCTGGACCATATTTGTTGACTTAGTTCTGACCTGAGGTGGTCAATAATCCAAGCTAACCCATGCCACTAAGTTAGTCATAATGGTTATGACTATGTCAAGTCTAGTTTAATGAGACCTAAATCAAATCTTCCTAAGAAAAGATTAAGTCTAAGATCTTCCACCATTGTAGATGTGCGGGCCCTTCCCGGGATTGATTGTTCTCGGCTGGTTACAGTGGCTCAGTTGCACCGAAAAGATGCAACCATGTCTATTAGGCATTGGATGCTATGGGCTGGAGGATGGATTGGCTCAATATTTTGGATACGGTGAGAGACTCAATTAGGAATCCAATCTGTGCAAATGGTGGGTCTGACTTAACTAAGGAGTGGATCAATATTCTGGACACGGTGAGATTCATGAATTAGAGACCAAGTTTGGGTGCACCATGATTAGAGAATCATTGAACAAGAGTTGTTCACTCATTGGCTAACCCATCACCAATAACTGTTAGGTGAGGTGATGAGTCAGTTGGTGGGACCTGCACCACCCACTAGAAATCATTAATCATGGAGATTTTTGCATCTCTACAGAGGGAGTGTAGGGATCCGAGAAAATAGTGGAAGCTAATTTGTTTAAAAATAAAATCTCTAAATAAATTGGTTAAGTCTTAATTACAATATCTAACTAGAAACTTTGACTCTCTACAAGAAAATGTCTGCATCCAACCCACTAGCACATATCCTAGACACCCATAGACTGACCGAACCAAATTATAAGGATTGGCTCTGAAACTTCAAAATTATTTTGAGTTCCGAGAAGTTAACTCATGTATTGGACCAAGGACCCTCCCACCTTACCAGCTCGTCCATCCGCTGAACAGAGAGCATCTCTGGATAAGTGGACAGACGAAGATAACAAGGCTAGATACTACATGTTGGGCTCGATGTCTGATGAGCTTCAGCGCCAACATGAAGATATCAGGACTGCTCACCAAATGTTGGCTCACCTATAAGAGATGTTTGGTGAATAGAGTCACGCAGCCAAGTATCAAGTCACTAAATGACTTTTCAAGGCTAAGATGCATGATGGGCAGTCAGTCCAAGATCAATGTCTGATGATGAAGAATTTGGAAGAGCTTGAGAAGCTCGGAGTGAGGTTAAACTTGGATTTGCAGAATGATATAATTCTACAATCCTTGACTAATGCATATGGACAGTTCATCATGAACTACCATATGTATAAACTTCAAAATTTCTTGGCCGAACTTATGAACGTGCCGGTTACCGCTGAGCTTTCTATGAAAGGTTCTAAAGGCTCAGTGCTTACTATGGAATGGACTTCTTCCAAGAGAAAGTTTTTTGGAAAGAAGAAGAAGTCTGCAAAAAAGCAGAAGATGAAAGGAGGAAAGAAGAAAAAGACAGAGCTGAATAAGAAGGCTGCTAACAAAGAAAAGTGTTTTCATTGTAACAATGACGACCACTGAAAACGAAACTGCCCTACTTACCTGGCCATCCTAAAGAAGAAAGAGGCAAATCCTTCTGGAAGTATGCTAGTTATTGAGTCTAACCTTACGATTTCTTCTGCATCCAGTTGGGTGCTTGACTCTGGTTCTAGTGCTCACTTGTGCACTTTTATACAGGATCTTGAGGATAGTAGGAGGCTGAGGGATGGTGAGATGATCCTGCGCGTCGGAAATGGAGCAAGAGTTGTTGCCGTAGCCGTGGGAACATACCCTCTTCGACTATCATCTGGTTTAGACTTAGTGTTAAAAAACTGTTATTATGTGCCTACAGCAAGCAGAAATTTGATTTCTATTTCTTGCCTTGCATTAGAAGGCTATGTAATTAGTTTTCTTAAGGACCATTGTAACATTCTTTATGAAAGAAATAAAATTGCAAGTGGTTTCCTTATTAACGATCTTTATCAGTTACATGTTGATGTATCTATTTTTAATTTCGAGCAAAATATGAATGCCATAAAATCAAAACGAGCTAGGGATAGTCCAAACAATAGGTATCTATAGCACCTAAGACTAGGTCATATAGCAGAAGATAGGATTAACAAATTGAAGAAAATCGGACTATTGAGTCCATTGACTTCCGAGTCATATCCAATTTATGAATCTTGTCTTCATGGCAAAATGACTAAACTTCCTTTTATAGACATGGGGAAAGGGCCATAGATCTTCTTGCCCTAGTACATATTGATGTGTGCGGCCCATTTGATGTGCCGGCTAGAGGCAACTTTATCTACTTCATAATCTTTATCGATGATTTGTCTAGGTATGGGTATGTGTATCTTATGAGACATAAGTCTGAAGCTTTTGAAAAGTTCAAAGAATTCAGACATGAAGTAGAAAAGCAAACAGAAAAACCCATTAAGATTCTTCGATCAGATCGAGGAGGTGAATACCTTAGTCGGAAATTTCTGGACTATCTCAAGAAAAATGGCATAGTCTCTCAATGGACTCCACCTGAAACATCTCAACTCAATGGGATTTCAGAACGGAGGAACTGAATCCTATTAGATATGATCCGATCCATGATGAGCTTCATAGACTTTTCTGATTTTTTTTTAGGACACTGTTTGTTAACTGCAATATACTTACTGAATAGGGTTCCTTCTAAAACCATTCCTACCACACAGTATGAGATATGGCATGGTAAGAAACCAAGTCTGAGTCATCTTAGAATTTGGAATTGTTCGGCTCATGTCAAAAGACAACAAGCAGACAAGTTAGACTTTAGGTCCTTCAGAGCTCGATTTATAGGATATCCTAAAGAGTCATTAGGATATTATTTCTATATTCCAGAAGATCATAATGTGATTGTGAGTCGACATGCCATCTTTCTTGAAAAATAGTTTATTCAAGATAGCGGCATTGGAAAGCAGATCAAGCTCGAGGAGAAAGTCTCACAAGAGCAATGAGCTAAGGACCAAATGGAACCAAATCAGGTTAAGCCAATTCATTCACTACCTCCTCCACCTCGTAGATCGAAAAGAATTTTTCGATCCCTCTAAAAGGTACTTAGGTACTATTTCAGAGGAAGTAGAAGAAATGTTCCTCGTAGGTAATGGGGTTCATGGTGATGATCCCAAAACCTATAACGAGGCGATATCAGATATCGACTCCGAGAAATGGTTAGAGGCAATGAAGTCAGAAATTGACTCGATGCACTCAAACCAAGTCTGGACCTTGGTAGATCCACCAGAAGGTATAGTACCTATTGGGTGTAAATGGATCTACAAGAGAAAGATTGGTGCAGATGGGAATGTGGAGACATTCAAGGCTAGATTAGTGGCAAAAGGTTATAGTCAGTACGAAGGCATTGACTATCAGGATACCTTTTCGCCAGTAGCTATGCTAAAATCCATCCGCACATTGCTTGCTGTTGCAGCCTATTTTGATTATGAAATATGGCAAATGGACGTGAAAACGCATTCTTAAATGGATATCTTGAGGAAGATATCTATATGGAACAGCCGCTAGGTTTCACATCCAGTGATACTGATCACAAGGTTTGCAAGCTGCAAAGGTCCATATATGGACTTAAGCAAGCATCTCGGAGCTGGAACACTCATTTTAATGATGTGATCAAATTGTTTGATTTCATCAAGAATGAGGAGGAGCCATGTGTCTTCAAAAAGGTCAGTGGGAACGCTGTTGTCTTCCTCGTATTGTACGTGGATGACATCCTCCTTATTGGGAATGATATTCCCATGTTGACCACAGTTAAAATATGGTTATCTAAAGAATTCTCCATGAAAGACCTAGGAGAAGCATCCTTTATTCTAGGAATTAAGGTCTATAGAGATAGACCGAATAGGATGCTAGGACTTTCATAGAAGATGTACATAGAGGAAGTGCTAAAGAGGTTTAGCATGGAAAACTCTAAGAGGGGTTTGGTACCCTTCAGACATGGCATTCATCTTTCCAAGAAGATGTGCCCTAGCACACCTGAGGAAATAGAATGCATGAGCAAGATCCCTTATGCTTCAGCAATAGGGAGCCTCATGTATGCCATGTTATGTACACGACCTGATATAGCCCATGCTGTGAGTGTCACAAGCAGATATCAGTCAAATCCAGGTGAAGAACACTGGACTTCTATGAAATGTATCCTTAAGTACTTGAGAAGAACTAAGGATATGTTGTTGGTCTTTGGTAATGGAGAACTCCAAGTCCAGGGGTATACAGACTCAAATTTTATGTCCGATGTAGATGATCGAAAGTCGACATCTGGAGTCTGTTTGTGTGCAATGGTGGAGCTGTCAGTTGAAAAAGTTTCAAGCAGACAGTGATAGCAGATTCCACCATGGAAGCAGAATACATCACTGCATCAGAAGCTGCAAAGGAGGCATTCTGGTACAAGAAGTTTGCCGCAGAGATCGGAGTGATGCCATCAGATGTCATTCCTCTATACTGCAACAATAATGGTGCCATAGCCCTTGCTAAGGAGCCGAGGTCTCATCAGAAATCCAAGCACATCGAGCGGCGATACCACCTCATCCACGATTACCTCGAGAAGGATTACGTTCGAGGTCAAGAGAGTCGACTCCGCAGACAATGCGGCGGACCCACTTACAAAGCCATTGGGCCAGCAGAAGATCGAAGCCCACCTTGAGAAGATGGGACTTAGATTTGTAGCCAATTGGCTTTAGGATCAAGTGGGAAGTTTGTTAGATATGTGTGCCCTAGAAGCCAGAATTGGCTGACACTTGTAATACACTTCTAGGGGCAAAATTATAATTTTGACTATAAATAATAAAATGGATTATTTTCTATCACATATGTGTATTTAGTGTCTGTGATACATCCCTTGAGTTAATGGTAATGATAATTCTTATTTTCAAGAGTTGAAAATTTAAGACAAGAATTTTCATTATTAACTCATTAAATGCTCCTGATCATAGGATCATCATGAGGATGGTGATTGATCCGAAAGGTTAGTGTACAATCACTTCTTTATAGTAGATGAGTCTTGAGTCTACGGTGTGGAGACACCGGAGCGAGAGTACAGGTACTCGTTAGAGAATGAGGGCACTGAGCGTGACCACCTCGAGTAGTCATAAGGAAGTCTACCTTCTCGTCGATGACTGACTCGAAGCTGCAGTGGTGTGTCTGGTTCTTTGACCTGAGGTGCATCGGCAGTTCACCTTGAGGGTGTTATAGTTTGACTACACCATGACTCGATCTCCTAGCCATTCAGAATCCTGAGGTGTATGTTGGCTATAGCATGTTCATTGTAGGAATTGGATTGCACCAAGAGAAAATCTATCTACCTCGGTGGATGAGGAGCAGCCCTATGATGATCATGAGAATCAAGTCCATAAGCCCATGGCCATGGTAGAGTGAAATAATAGAAAGAGTTTCTATTAAGGTTTTCACATCGGACTTGAATCGAATGATTAAATCATATGATAGAAATTAGGGTTTGACGAGTTCACCTTAACCCTAATCTGATCGGGGCTCAAGATAGAAGAACTTAATCACACAAGTAGCTGCACCGAGAGGTTCATTTTCAGTTTTGATGGGTTGCCACCATATACTGCTAGGTGTCATTGGTGGATTTTGAGAGCAATTAGAATGATTTAGATGATCGATCATTCCAGTTGTCTGAATCAGAAGAGTTTTGATCCATCGAAAGAAGTTTCGATGATGTCAATGATGGAGATCATGACATATCCCATTACCATACAGAACTGAACCTAACTGGATCACACAAACAAGAATTTGGATCTGGATATCATCAATTGAACTAACCCAGTTCAATTGATTTGAATTAGATTCAATTAAGTTCAAAAAAATCGTGCTAGCACACGATTGAACCTAACGTTCTCTTTTTTCTATCATTAAAAGTTGTCTCGACTAAACCAAATATATTTGTGCTCACTCAGGTATCTTTACTTGATCTGACTGGAGCTTGTCCAAGTCAGAAAAGGATTGTCTTAATTTATGAGATAAATTTGAGACAACACCTATCATTTTCCATCACCTGCTAATTCTTGTCCTTTGAATTTGGTCAAACGTTGACCTTTGACCCTTGGACATCTGTCCATGTGTCATGCACCCATAGAAGAAACTTATTGACCAAGTCCACCTGCCATTTGGGCGCACGCCTAGGATGGCGTGCGCCCCATGTGGATAAACACTAGAGTCCCATACGGATGGGACTCCAGGTTAACTTCTTGGATTCAACTTAGGTGACCCTTACCTATAAACTTTGACCAATTTTAGACGCCATCTAAGGATGAATTTGTGGGGCTCTCATCTGATTGGATCAGATGATATCATCCCATCAATCAGATTTAGATCTGATTGCACGAAACAACGTAATTGGCCGGGATGATGCAGCACTGCATGGCGCAGCAGGATCTATAAATAAACCCTATCTGCGCCCAACTTTTTGTGAGTTTTCTCTTAGCCCATGCCCCAAGGCTACCCCTCTCCCTCCTTCACGCCATCTTCCGATCTTCTCTCTCCTCTCCACCCCAAAAGCAGTTGGGCACGAGTTTGGTGCGATTCAGGCAATTTAAAGGTGATAGGAAAACATGAAGACAACCCTGCTACAAGAGACAGCAGCACATCTTCAAAAGGAGTTTTAAAGATCTCCAAAATCAAATTTAGATCTGATTTTTAGAAAAAAGAAAAAGAAAGAGAAGATCTCCAGATCCAGTCCGAGTGGATACCAGTAGAGGACAGGCAATTGTGTGGCTACTTCTAGAACCTCAAGAAAGCAACAGGATCATCACAGGATAATCAGATTATCCAAATAAGGTAACATTAATTTAGATTTAATTTAATTTAATTTTCTTATTTATCAGATCATAAAATCATATCTGAAAAGTGTCAAATTTGATTTAGATCTAAGAGAAAATTTTTGAAATATGCCTCTCGATCAAAACATATTTGAACGAACCTGGTCTGAAAAATCTGATTTTTCCTCTTCACATCAACATCAAACATCAAGAAACTGACCCCCCCCCCACCACCCACACCCAAAAAAAAAGGAAAAAAGATAGAAATAAATTATAGTTATGCACTCTAAGTTACTAAATCAATCAACTAATGATAAAATCATTAAGAAACCAATGGGAAATTTCTAAAGTTGGGTTCTATGTGATGCATAAAAATACATGGAGAATTGATTTTTAAAGTGATTTTTCATGGAACATAAAGGAACACAATTTGGATATTTGTGACATTAGTGAGTGTTTACCATTTTGATGATGATTCATGAGGATGCCTAAAAGGTTGGGAAAGGTTGTTTCCTAGATGAATGGCCTTCAAATTTACAATAGTCACCGCCTATGCTACTTCAACCTTTAGTTTAGCATAAAGAGTTTGTCAATATTAAGCCTCTAAGTGCGGGTTAGATTACTTGGTGTCTCGGTCCCACATTGACTAATAAAAGGGGAGCCATATAGCTTTATTAGCCAGGGCTGGTCCTCCTCCTAACAACTTAAGCTTTTGGACTGTGAGTCCATGATAAATTGTATTGGATCCAGGTCAATTGTATATCACAACATTTATTAGTCATGTAAGTCCCTCAATTGGGGATATGCGGTTTAAGGAGGACCCGATAGGATTGACTAGGAGCCGAGCCATAGATGGGCCCCTCTCTCGAGTAGGAACCAACTATGATGAGGGTTACAAGATTGGGTACAAGAGATCATCATAGTCCCCATTAACAAATAAAAGGGGTGCTACATGGGTTTATTAGTCCGGACCAATCCTCCTCCCAACAACTTTAGCTATTGGGCTGAGTCCGTGACATTGGTGGGGGTACATTCATAAACAAATTCCATTAATTACCCTAAAATTATTGAGACCGTTTAAAATAGTTAGTTTAAAGGAGTCACATTTTGCGTTACAATAGCATCTCCGTGATGTCCCTTGTGCTTTAACACTATTTTGAGCCTCCAAAAATCTTGGGAGATTCATTTTATGATATATTGTGTATGATATGCTTTCAGGGCATACCTCTCTCTTAAAAGTACACTATCACAAATTTATGAAATATAGTGCTCTACCACCCTATCAAACAATAAAATAAGCACAAAATGAAAATAGATCAGGCAGGAAAGATACTAGCATATCCATACTTTTTAACAAATACAAATACAAATATGAATATTACATATACCAAAATTAATATCCATATTTGTTCTAAATAAATACGGATATGAATCGGATAGGCGCATCTATATTTGTTCTGAATCAATGCAAATATAAGTCGGATATTATTTATATCCACATTATTTATTCTTAGAGAGTTTGTAAGAAATAATTATATATAAGTATAAGAATACAAAAAAGTTATTAATTTTTTAAATATTTTAACAATAAAACTTGAAAATATCATAAAGAACCCAATAAAATATATTCATTTTTCATTTTTTTATCAAAGTAAAAAGGATCTTGTACTAAAAATAATAATTAAAAACATGAAATATCACAATATACATCAAATGATATTAATGGTATTTGAGTAAGATAAACTACTTATATAAAGTAAGAATCCATGTGGTGGCCTGGTGGTTGAAGGATTGCCATTCAAACCTGAGGACGCTAATTCAAATCTCAAGGTCATATGGTATATCAAATTTCTATCCGAATCCAATCTGATTTGGATATGGAAATGGATGCAATCAGATCATATCCAACCCGTTTCCAGCCCTAGCATGAAATATGGTTTTTGTAGTAAATAAACCCTATCTCACCCCTCCACTCACACAATTTAGAAAGTTAGAACTATATAAGCTCTCCATCGAACTATAGTACAGAGAAGCCAGTTACAAATTCTACTGCATCGCCACCAAATTTTCCCTCTTGATATCACTCTTATCCCACCCTAACATGCATATTATCAAAGTTCATCAGCTTAAATATTAAGCGTAGATTGCAAAAGAAGAAATATCAATGCTTTACATAAACATAAAAAGCTTGTGATATCAGACCAATTTGGTAATTTTCTCACCAAGATACAGAAACTTAAGCATAGAAAACATTAAAACTACCAATTTTCTCAAAAATAAAACCACTTGACGCTCAGAATCTAATGATGATTGCTTCAGTCACTATCAAGCTCAATAATTTCAAAAAAGTTGCGATTTTGAATGCATAAAGACGTCGAACATTCGATCTTTCGGGGTCAAATCATCCTAGACAGCTTCTCATAGATCACCTCCAAACAGAACGGCAAGATCGCACCAAAGAACAAAACCGGATCGACATCGTAGGCAATAAGAGAAGGATCGAGCAAAAGGAAGCGAAAGCACCTTCTTTTCGACCCCGGAAGGGGCCTGGGAAGGCGGCTCGGAGGCCTGCTGCCCGGCCTCGAGGAGACGTTCCCGCCTCTTCTTGAGGAGGTTGTCCTCGCGCCTGTTCTTCCTGATCTCCACCAGGTTGTCCTCCCTCCGCCGCCGCGCCTTGTCGGCGTCCACTCCCGCCTTGTACGCCTTCTTCCGAACATCCATCCGCATCGTTGGCCGCAGAGACATCGCCACCCCTCCCTCCCGTTCCCTCTCTAGAGATCTAAGTCCAACCAAAGGGAGAGAGAGAAGAAGAAGAAGAGAAAGGAGAGTTCGGGAGTTCACTTCGGTAGCGTGGTATTTGAAGGCAAGTAATGATTGGGACCAGAGGACCATCGTGGGGTCGGATAAAAATATTTGAAATATCAAAGATTTTTTAAATTGTTTTTAGTTTAATTCTCAACACCCCTATCCTGTGCCTCTTTTTAATCAGTTGAAGTTACTGATATACCCTTTTCTTGTTGTGTTATGTCCTTCAAATCCAGTTCACTTGGGCCAGCTGCATGGGCCAAATTTCTTTTCTTGGTGGGCTGGATCAATATGGTAACGAGAAAGTGCGCAACCGCGCATCCATGACTCACACGCAGGATTGAAAATATAAATATATATTTATTTATTTTTTTATTTTGCATGCACCAAGATATGTGCGGTTGCAGACCATCCACGGTGTACAAAGAATTCTCAATATAGCAACATATCTTGTTCTTATTATCCCGGGAAAATTCAATTTTCACTTTTTTTTTATCAAGATATATTTTAAAAAAGATGTGAAAATGAGAGGGAGAATATCTGATGGCTATGATTAATGTAGCATTTGAACCCACCCCCACCCCCACCACCCCCACCTCCTCTTTTTTTTTATTTATTCCCCTTGATTTCTTATTTTTATCAATCTCCCTGGAAGGCTATACGAAGAAAGGAATATTGAAGGTCGGCTGTGAAATCGGAAGCAAGATTGTTTATTTGTGAGCAAAGATCTATGGAATCCAAATATGCTGCTTCCTCTCCCATTGAAATGTTTACCTTTGACGCATTTGAACTAGATATCTTTCGTATTTGTTATTTATTTGATATATCTCATTTGAAGTGGATATCTTCTTGATTTTGCATGTAGATCTTATAAGTTTATTAAAGTGGATATCTTTTCTCCATTTTGTCAAGAAATACCATATCAAATTCACCCAAATTTCATCATTTACATGGTGCTTATTTCTTACATTCCATGCATACCAATTCTATTTCTTTCATGCTCACCAATAAATATATATTATCACCATTTACATGATGCTTGTTCCTTGCACCTCAACTCCTATATTATTTAAATACTCCTTGCATTTTTTTTTTTTTTAATTCATGTTTCTTCTTGGCTTATACTCATGCTATTGTTATATCATATGTTATTTCTTTTGTATCATATACCATATCTTTTATGTCATACTTACACCAACCATTTGAAGTAATCTAAATTTGTAATATCATGTAGCCAATTTTATATTATTTATTTTATGTTATTTCTTTTGTATGATCTATTGTATTTTTTATGTTATATTCATGGCAACCATATAAAGTAATCTAAATTTATAATACTATTTGGACAATTTCATATGAAGAGACAAATCTTCATATTTACCATCATGCACATTTAACATTATATGGATGAGCTTTATTAAGCAATGCTAGCAAAAAATGTTGCACAAATCATCTTGAAATTTAAGTTAATATTATTGTATTTAATTCTTAATATGGTCTAATTATCAATTAGTCAAGTTTAACTCATGAAATTAAATTCCGAATCAATTACAATGAGTCTAATTTATTAAAAAATCCTATTCCTGATAAGATTTAGATCAAAATTTTTATTCTAATTAAAAATAAATCTTTTGATGAGATAAGATAATTGCATGTATAAATAGAGGTGGTCTGAACCTTTTTCTTTAACTCTTGGAAGAATATGATGATTTTCATCGATCATCCACATTAAGAAAAAGAATGAGGAGAGAGAAGGCCAGCCATCTGTAGAAGAAAGATCAAATGCTTTACGTGCTACATAATCATCATATTGGTAAGATAATAGCGTAAGATGTGACTTATTTTGATTTTACATAAATATTAGAGTACGATCCAGGCATAAAAGATAAAATTATCTTATATATGGTATCAGAGTCTAGGATCTATGCTTTATATTCATGTAAAAAAAATTTTAATAAATTTTGATTTATTTTCAAAAAATTAAAATCATGATTTATATTTTTTAAATTAATTAAAGTTTAAAAAATTAAATCAAGGTTTATTACTTTTTAGAAAAAGTAAAAAATTATTTTGGGGTTAGTCGTGGCCGACCTATGTTGTCTGGCAAATGGGGTAGCAGCCATGGCTATTGCCATACCGATCATAGGCCGGAGCTGCGGCCGCTACTACCTCCAAGCAGCGGCGGCGGCTTGGCCGCTTATGGCTTTTTGGTGCTACAAAGGAAACCCATGATGGATTGGCATAGCAGGCCAATGGGAGTCGGTGTCGGTGCTGATTCTGGTAGGAATTAAAGGTGGCAAGAGCTTTGAGGGTGGTGGCAACAAGCCATGGTGCTCGTTGCAATCATCATATAGATTGGTGAAGAAAGCTAACGATCGTGGCTGCAATCCTCTCGCACATGGCGCTTTGGCCCAGCCATGGCAGCAGCGAAGGGAGGCAGCGGTGGTGGCATTCTCGATAATAGCCAGCAAGGAAGATTGGGCAACTGATCAGCCGTCTATACAATGCGAGAGAGAGAGAGAGAGAGAGAGAGAGAGAGAGAGAGAGAGATTTTCTCTTGATTAGGGAGAAGAAAGAAGAGAGGCTAAACAGGTTCGGATTTTGGGTTCCAACCCAAAATCTAGCTAGGACCATTTTAATTATTAAATTCTAAAAAGGCCCAGGTTCAATTTTAGATATTTTATAATTTAGTCCCTAATAAAATAATAGATTATATTAAAGTTTCTATCAATTTTCTAAATAATTTTAAAGCTACTATTTTATAAAAAAAGATTCTATATTTCTATTATTTATGGTTAAGTCTTTTATTATTAAAATTTATTTATTTTTCATCCTATTTGAGTAATTTTTGAACCATTGGACTTGTAATAATTTAAGAAACATTATGATTGAGTTTCTTATATAAGATAAAATATTTAAATAATTAAATTTTTTAATTAATAATTTTGCTCATTATTATACTGTTCAAGTATATTTTGGCGTAGCCTCAAAGAGCTCAAAGCTAAGTCATTGTGGGCTAATGATTTTCTCTCATTATGATTTTAAAATTATATAAAAGTATATCTATTATAGTTAATCTAAAGATGACAGTAATTTAATATAAAATTAATAATAAAAAATTGACTAACTTGAATTACATAAAAATGGAGAGTTCTACATCTAAAGATGGAAATAATCTTAGATTTTTTTAATTATAGTTAGTTAAATTATTGAAAGTGTAACTAATATGATGGATCATAATTTAAATATGAATTATGTGTACATATTATAATTATTATTTTTACTTACATATTTCATATTATTATTGATTTTGATTTATATGATGCATGTTTTGGCATTGTTTATTATGTTTAAATTTGTAATTAAATTAGTTGCGATACTTATTATATGCTATGATTCTTTTTCAAAGAAATTTTATAGTTATATAATAAAATATTATTAGCAAAATTGTATTATAAAATATATATCATGATGGTAATTATGAGCATGTTCTGTTATTTACAGCTATGATCCTTGCTTCACTGTCATTGCATCTATCTAACATTCATACATTGAATGGATCGAATTATCCTGATTGGCATGAAAAGCTTCTCATTGTTTTAGAATGTCTAAACTTAGATTTGGCCCTTCGTAAGCTTCAACCCGATCCACTTATCTCCACTAGTTCTCTTGATCATAAGAAATTATGTGAAAAATGGAAGCGTTCTAATAGATTATCTCTCATGATTATTAAAAGTTTCATAGCGAGAGATATTAGGGGATATATTCATGATAACGAATTAGCCTTTGAGTATCTTTTCTTTGTAAAACAATAATTTACCAAATCAAGTAAGACTTAGCTGGTTTCCTAATGAATAAGTTAACCTTTATAAAATATGATGAATTTTCTAGAGTACGAAAATATATTATGAAAATGTATGATATATCTAAAAATTGAATGATTTGGGTATAATGATATCTAAAAATTTTATTATCCAATTTATTCTTAATTTTCTTTCATCTCAGTTTATCTAATTTAAGATTTACTATAATACACATAAAAAATTATGATCAATGAATGAACTCATCTTCCAGTATATGCAAGAGAAAGAGAGATTAAGAAAGAAATTCTAGTTGTTTTGTGATTTTATAGGAGCGTCTTAAAAGAAAGAAGGCAAAAAAAAAAAAATAAAGGATTCAACAATCCACCAATGAAAAGTTTTCATAAATTGAAATATTTCTTTCGCAAAAAAGAGGGACATATCAAGAATGATTGTGAGAAAAGAAGAAAATGATTCGAAAAGAAGGATATTTTCTTATCATTTATTTATTTCGAAATAAATTTTATTGATGCTATTTCTAATACCTGGTGGATTGATTTAGATATTGCAATTCATGTTTTCAATTTAATGCATGAATTTTTTTCAAGCCAAAAGTCAAATAATAGAGAGCTGTGGATCTTTATAGAGAATCGGATGAAGTTCAAGATCATTACAATCAGAACCTATAAATTTATTATAGATATCAGATTTTAATTAGATCTATATAATATATTTTATATTTCTTTAATATTTAAGAATTTAATTTTTTTATCAAAATTTGATTTAGAAAGTTTTTCATTATTTTTATAAATTTAAGTTTTAAATTAATAAAAAAATTTATTTTAGTCGGTATTGGAATATTATTTAATGGATTATATAAATTATATTTAGATTCTTCTTTTGAATAATCTTTACTTATTTTGAATATCAATATCGAAATAAAATATTATATTATAAATAAAAGTTCTTCAATATTATGGAATAAATGATTAAATCACATATCAAAAGAAAGGATCACTAGATTGGTTAAGAAAGGTATTTTACCAAATCTAGATTTTAGCAATTTTAGTATATGCATTGATTGCATTAAAAAAAATAAATTAAAAATCATAAAAAGCATGCCATTAGAAGTCAAGAACTCTTAGAATTGGTATATACCGATATTTGTTGCTATTTTATATCTTGTTTTGGAGGGTAAAAGCATTTCGTCACTTCTATTGATAATTTCTCACATTATGTTATGTTTTTCCGTTGCATGAAAAGTTTGAAACTTTAAAAGCCTTTAAGATATACAAAGCTGAAATATAAAATCAATTGGACAAAAAAATGAAGATTGTGAAATTTGATAAAGTTGGTAAATATTATGATAAATATGATGAATCTAATCGTAAATCTGAATCTTTTGCTAAATTTTTTGAACAGTATGGCATTGTAGCACAGTATACTGTGTAGAAAAATTTCAACAAAATGGTATGGCTGAAAAATGTAATCGCATCTTGATAGATATGATGAAAAATATGATTAGTAATTTCTCATTATCCTTGAATTTATGGAAAGAAATCTTGAAAATTTCTATGTATATCCTAAACTAGATACTTAGTAAGGCCATTCATACAACTTCTTTTGAGTTATGAATGGATAGGAAATCAAGTTTAGATCATTTATATATTTGGGGTTGTGTAGTAGAGACTTAATTATATAACCCATAAGAAAAAAATTAGATCCCAAAATTATTAGTTGTTATTTTATAGGATATCCAGAAAGGTTAAAAGATTTTAGATTTTCTTGTCCATCACATACCACTAGAATTATTGAAACTGAAACTTTTAGATTTATTGAGGATAGTAAAAATAGTGAAAGTGGTGAACTGTATAATGCGGTGTTATAGAAAATAAGTAAATCTCTTTCTATTACAATAACACCTACAAATATTTCACTTGAATCTACTCAATCTGAAATTATGGAACATCAACAGGTGATTGATACACTACTTTCTGAATAAACTGTCAATAAACCTAATCCGATTGAAAATACTCACAATAATATTGAATTTAAAATATTATAGAAATCTACTAGAATTAGAAGATCGGCTATTTTAGATGATTATGTTGTTTACTTACAAGAATGTGATTATGATATTAAGATAAAGGATGATCCAATTTTATTTAAGGATGCTATGAATAGTGTTGATTTTGAACTTTGGTTAGAGGCCATGAAAGATAAGATGGAATTCATTAATAAGAATCAAATTTAGAAACTTATCGAATTGCCTGAAAGATTTAAGCCTATAGATTGTAAATGGATTTTTAAGACCAAATAGGATTTTAAAGGCAATATCGAGAGATATAAGGCTAGACTTATAGCAAATGTATTCACTCAAAAAGAAGGTATTGATTATCATGAAATATTTTCTTTTATTTCTAGAAATGATAAATCATTCAGAATTATTATAGTATTAGTAGCTTATTTTGATTTAGAGCTACATCAAATAAATGTCAAGACTATTGTTGGAGATAAATTCTGCTTCCATCGAAGTCCAGTCTGAAGCTTAGTGTAATGCCTCTGGTAATCATGGAAGAGCTTCAATCGAAAATTCTCTTCCTAGCAGTCGGATTCATTCAGTGGTCGAACTACCCAATGGCCAAACCTAACCGAACTTCTCAGCAACCGAGCCCCAGTCGAATCTCTTCAGTCGGTCGAACTTCTCAGCAGTCGAACTTCTTTCAGACTCCAGTCGATCTTCTATGGGAGCCAAACTTCTTCCAAACTCCTCCAACAGTCGAACTTCTATGGGAGCCAAACTTTTTTCAGACTCCTCCAGCAACCGAGCTTCTATGAAAGCCAAACTCCTTTCAAACTCTTCCAGCAATCGAGCTTCTATGAAAGTCGAACTTCTTCCGAACTCCTCCAGCAGTCGGACTTTTACGAAAGCCAAACTTCTTTCAGACTCTTCCAGCAGCCAAACTTCTATGAAAGTCAAACTTCTTCCAAACTTCTTCAGCAATCGGGCTTCTACAGGAGCCGAACTCCTTCCAGGCTTCTTCTTCAATCGGGCTTTTATGGAAGCCGAACTTCTTACAGGCTGTTCCTTCAGATGAATTTCTACAGACGATCCCACTACTGAATGGTTATAATTATCACGATAATTATGATTGTCATTTATTAAGATAATACGATCGGCATTTATCAAGATAATACGATCGGTATTTATCAAGTCAATCACGATCGTCATTTATCAGGACGATTACGACAGTCATTAATCAAGGCAATTACAACAAGCTTCGTCTATAAAAAGGGATCCTTTAGATATGTTTTCTCTAAGCTTTCTTCTTCTTTCCGAAACTCTATCGAACTCCTCTCTAAGCACTCCATTTTTATTGGTTAGAAGAACTAACTTAACCATCGAAGGATCCTACCAAAGCCACCACCACTGACTCCGAACGAAATTTTATTTTACAGATCATCGATGGCGACCTCATCTTCCTCGACTTCATCTCGATCTGACGTCAATTAAATTCTGCACCAACAGAATTGGCACTAGAGAAAGGGCCCTCTATTCTTGATATTTTCTTGATCTTAAAGGAGTGCTCAGTAGCGATCTAGACTTCTTCCCAGAAAAAAATGCCTCCTAGAAAAGCTTCGATCCGACGATCAACGACTTCTGCAGTTAGATCCCATCCAAATATATCAGTTTTCGCTCTAGCTTCGGTAACTCAAGCTCCACCTGCAGCCATAATGGATTCGGAGCAGTTTAACCTACTGATGCAGTGGGTTCAAGGCCTCACTGAGATGGTGCAGGCCATGCGACAGCCTCCGATGGTGACTTCGCCAAGAAACCTACCATCAGATTATCAAAAATCCATCCCAAGGAAGAGCATTTGGGCTAGCATGTCCGTCGTTGTAGGAAAGAAAAAATAGAGAGCAGAAGATCCAAGTTTGGATCATGGTTCTCCTCTGGAGGAGACCTTCTCCATCTATAGCCAGAAGCTCTCCAAAGTCTGTGACCAAGATGACGTCCTCAATCATAAACTACGGGAGTTGGACCAGCGGATTGAGAAGCTCGGCCATATCGCTCCAGCTCACCATAACGACGTCCACACCGATCCTCCTTTTTCTCTCCGAATTATATAAGAGTCCATTCCACCGAACTTCAAGCTTCCTCAACTTGAAAGCTATGATGGAATCTCTGATCCAGTTGATCATCCAGAGGCCTTTCGGATCATGATACTGCTTCATGACGCACCAGACGCCATCTTATGCCGAGCTTTTTCATCTACCTTAAAGGAAGCAGCAAAAAACTGATACTCGATGTTGAAGTCAGGTACGATCTTCTCTTTTGATCAGATGAGCCATCAGTTCATGGCTCACTTTATCAGCAGTCGACATCCACGCCAAGGTTCGAATTCCCTGATGAACGTCAAGCAGAAGGAGAAAAAATCCATCCGAGCTTATGTCATCCGATTTAACGCTGCAGCATTGGAGATCCGGGATCTGAACCAGTCTGTTGCAATGGCCACGCTCAAGGATGGCCTTCAGAAGAATGATTTATTGTTCTTCCTGGAGAAGAAGTATCCCAGAAACTTCGTCGAACTACTGGCTCAGGTCGAGGGATATGTCCGTGTAGAAGAAGCCTTCAAGTTAAAGGACGAAGAAGCCTTAGAAAAGCGACGAGCGGATGAGTATAATAGACCCACCGATGGAGGGTCGAGTGAAGTTCGGCCTCGCTCACGGACTTCTCCCAAGCGCAAGTGAGCCCAAACTCCTCGAGCTCGTCATCAAGGAAGCTCCGATAAAAGGGCACGAAGAAGTCCTCCTTTCAGAAGGTTCCACAACTATGCCCTTCTTAACACTCCTCGAACTCAAGTTCTAATGAAAATCAAGAGTCAGCTACCAAGATCAGAGAAATTATGGTCTCCTCCGAACAAGCACAATCACAGCAAATCCTGTCTCTACCATCGTGACCATGGTCATGATACTAAGAAATGCATTCAGCTCTGAGACGAAATCGAGGAGCTCATCAGAAAGGATAGCTGGGTCAATTCCTCCGACACCAGTCTGAAGCAGGAGAAGATCGACCAAGGACATTACCGTAGCCAAGAGTAATAAAGAGGTTGACCGCCTTCCGATGTCATCAATGTTACCCCTAGAGGCTCGGTACCTCGGCGAGCCATCATCTCTCAGCCTCAAAGCCAAGAGAAGTTCACTCTAAATTTAGAAGGCCAGCATGAAATAGAGAAGGTCATCCGATTTGAAACTTATCATCTGAAGAAACTCGAAGGAACAACGCTCCTACGATCCTGAAACATAAAGAATTTGAAAATGTGCTGCCAGTAATTTTTCTTTAATAAAATTCCTCCTTTTTAATATTATTATTTTTTGGTGTAAAAGCTATGTGATGACAGAAAAGAAGCAATCAATAGTGGTCGTGTTAGGAATAGAAGGAGAACCTCATCCTAACATGAGCAAGTCAAAGTTCTTTAACCTCGACTAGAGATAACATCTCTTCCAAGCATCAGAGTCAACCTCAGCTAGAGATAAGATATCTTTCGAGTGTTCGAAGTCAACCTCAGCTAGAGATAAGATCTCTTTCGAGCGATCGTGCCAACCTCGACTAGAGATAAAGATCTCTTCCAAGCATTCGAGTCAACCTCGGCTAGAGATAAGATCTCTTCCAAGCGTTCGAGTCAATCTCAGCTAAAATAGGATCTCTTTCGAGCATCCGAGTCAACCTCGACTAGAGATAAGATCTCTTCCGAACGTTTGAGTCAACCTTGGCTAGAGATAGGATCTCTTTCGAGCGTCAGAGTCAACCTCGACTAGAGATAAAGATCTCTCTCGAGCGACCGTGCCAACCTCGACTAGAGATAAGATCTCTTCGAGTGTCCGAGTCAACCTCGACTAGAAATAGGATCTCTCTCGAGTGTCAGAGTCAACCTCGGCTAAAGATAGGATCTCTTTCGAGTGTTCGAAGTCAACCTCAGCTAGAAATAAGCGACCGTGCCAACCTCGACTAGAGATAAGATCTCTTCCGAGCGATCGAGTCAACCTCGGCTAGAGATAAGATCTTTTTCGATCATATTAAAAATAGGAGGAGAATCTCGTCTTAACACGAGCAAAGTCGAAGGTCTCATTCATTTTAGACGAGATGGAGGGAGAGGCCCTAACAACGGTCCTTATGTGCCCCCACAGCCCATTAGGAATAGGAGGAGAACCTCATCCTAATACGAGCAAAGTCGAAGGCCTCATTCATTTTAGACGAGATGGAGGAAGAGGTCCTGACAATGGTCCTTATGTGTCCCCACAATCCATTAAAAAGAGGAGGAGAACCTCATCCTAATGTGAGCAAAGTCGAAGGCCTCATTCATTTTAGACGAGATGGGGGGAGAGGCTCTGACAATGGCCCTTATGTGCCCCCACAGTCCATTAAAAATAGGAGGAGAACCTCATCCTAACATGAGCAAAGTCGAAGGCCCCCACAGTCTGTTAGGAACAGAAGGAGAATCTCATCCTAATGTGAGTAAAGTTGAAGGCCTCGATCATTTTAGATGGGATGAAGGCTTCGAAGATGATCCCATTGTGCTCGATAACAACAAGAGACATGATCTTCCCCAAGCTTCAACTACATCTTCAACCTCGGGCTGAAGATAAGGTGCAGAGCCCTGAAGAGGACTTCGACAGTCATCTTTTTTGTACTTCCTTCCTTCGAGTTTCGAAGTCAAGAGTGGGGGGACTATTGTTGGAGATAAATTTTGCTCCCATCGAAGTCCAGTCTGAAGCTTAGTATAATGCCTCTGATAATCATCGAAGAGCTTCAATCAGAAATTCTCTCCTTAGCAGTCGAATTCATTCAATGATCGAACTATCCAGCGGCCAAATCTAACCGAACTTCTCAGCAATCGAGCCCCAATCGAACCTCTTTAGTCGATCGAACTTCTCAGCAGTCGAACTTCTTTCAGACTCCAATTGATCTTCTACGGAAGCCAAACTCTTTTCGAACTCCTCCAGCAATCGAGCTTCTACGAAAGTCGAATTTCTTCCAGACTCCTCCAGCAGTCGGACTTCTATGAGAGCCGAACTCTTTTCGAACTCCTCCAGCAATCGAGCTTCTACGAAAGTCGAATTCCTTCCAGACTCCTCCAGCAGTCGAACTTCTATGGAAGTCGAACTCTTTTCAGACTCCTCTAGCAGTCGGACTTCTACGAAAGTCGAACTCCTTCTGGACTCCTCCAGTCGGGCTTTTATGGAAGCCAAACTCCTTACAGACTGTTCTTTCAAATGGATTCCTACAAGCGATCCCACTACTGAATGATTATAATTATCAAAATAATTATGATTATCATTTATTAAGACAATACGATCGGCATTTATCAAGACAACATGACCGGTATTTATCAAGTCAATCATAATTGATATTTATCAGGACGGTTACGATAGTCATTAATCAAGACGGTTACAACAAGCTCCATCTATAAAAAGGGATACTTCAGATACATTTTCTCTAAGCTTTCTTCTTCTTCCTAAAATTCTGTCGAACTCCTCTTTGAGCACTCTATTTTTGTTGGCTAGAAGAACTAACTTGACCGTCGGAGGGTCCTATCGGAGCCACCACCACCGAATTTGGAAACTTTATTTTGCAGGTCATCGACGGCGATCTCATCTTCCTCGACTCCAGCTCAATCCGGCGTCAACCAAATTTTGCACCAACAACTACATTCTTGAATGAGAATTTAAAGAAAGAGGTGTATACGAAATAGCCAGAAGGATTTTTAGCATAAGAAAATAAAAGACTGGTATGTAAATTAAAAAAATTCATATGTGATTTTAAACAAGCTTCCAAGCAATGGTACTTAATGTTTAATCATATTGTTGGGGATAAATCCCGCTCCTGCCGAAGCCCGGCCCGACGCTCAGCCCAATGTAACCAGTAGCCGCTGAAGAGCTTTAGCGCCAGGCGCCAGGCCGAGCCCCTACCACGGCCGAACTGCCTAGAGGCCGAACTCCCCTGCGCCAAGGTCCGGGCCAAACTGCCGCGCCAGGCCGAGCCCCTACCACGGCCGAACTGCCTAGAGGCCGAACTCCCCTGCGCCAAGGTCCGGGCCAAACTGCCGCGCCAGGCCAAGCCCCTACCACGGTCGAACTGCCTAGAGGCCGAATTCCCACCGCCGGCCGAACTTCCTGGCGGCCGAGCTCCTTGGACTCCAAGCGGCTGGACTTCTTCGGGAGACGGACTCCTCCCAGACGCCCGTTCGGCCATCCGAGCTCCTCCCGGGTTTTTCCTTCAGCCGAACTCTCCTACGAGCCCGAACTCCTTCGGGTCCCACGGCCGAACTCCTTCGGACCGACCCCAGGCGAGCCCATGCAGCCGAACTCCTTCGGACTTCCCACGGCCGAACTCCTTCGGACTGACCCCAGGCGAGCCCATGCAGCCGAACTCCTTCGGACTTCCCACGGCCGAACTCCTTCGGACTGACCCCAGGCGAGCCCGTGCAGCCGAACTCCTTCGGACCGACTTTAGGCGAGCCCAAGTGGCCGAACCCCTTCGGACCGACCCTAGGCGACCGAACTCCTCAGCAAGCCCTGGCCGAACCAACTAGCAACCTAAATCCTCCAACTGGCCAGCCGAGCCTCTTCGGGCCTCTCGGCGGTCGAACTCCTTGGCAACCGTCCCACGGCCGAACTCTACAGATGGCCGACCCTTCAGCCAGACGAACTCCCCCAGCTTCCCCCTCAGCCGAACTCTGTTACAAGTCCGAACTCCATTGGACGAACTGTCGCCTGCGGCAAGACCGGACGACGCCTTCCTCTCCGTACCGGACTCCGTGCGGCCCACGGCTCGTCGGTAATGGCTCCCACGATCCACCGAACGACGCCTTCCTCTCCGTACCGGACTCCATGCGCCCACGACTCGCCGGTATGGCTCCCACGATCTACCGGACGACGCCTTCCTCGCCTTCCTCCCCGTACCGGACTCCATGCGGCCCACGCCTCGCCGGTATGGCTCCCACGATCTACCGGACGACGCCTTCCTCTCCGTACCAAACTCCATGCTGCCCGACGACTCTCTGCCAGACGGCACAGCCGTCACCATCAACTAAGCTCCGCTATAAAAGGACCCCTCCCGACATACTAAGGCTAAGCTCTCTGAACTCTCGACTCTCTAAGCTCCCCTCCACATCTCTAAGCTCCGAAACTCATTCCGAGCACTCCATTACTGTTGGCCGGAAACTAACTTGACCGTCGGAGGGTCCTGCCGGAGCCACCACCCCACCGGTTCCGGACGGGACTTCGTTTTGCAGGTCCCCGGCGGTGCCCAGCGGCCTCGATTGCGGCGACCTCCGGCGGCGACGGATTTCTGCACCAACAGATTGGCGCTAGAGGAAGGGCCCTGAACCTTCGAGGTTCCCTTGTTCTTTTAAAGGAGTGCTCGCGACGATTTCCTTCCTCTGCTCCGGACTCTCTTCCCCTTCTTCAGTATTCTTTTCTGGAAAGAAAAATGCCCCCCAGAAGGGCCTCGACCCGGAGGTCGGCAGCCTCCGCGGCCCGATCCCGTTCGGGTCCGTCCGCTCCCGCTCCGGCCCCGGCGACACGGGCCCGCTCCATACCCACGGTCGATGCGGAGCGGTTCGACCTGCTTGCCCAGCAGGTCCGCGATCTTACGGAGGCGGTGCGGGCGGTGCAGGCCACGCATTCGCGAGGTCCGGCGCCCACTCGACCGGCGCGGGGTTCCCCGGAGCCCGGGAACCCAGTCCAGGAGCGACCGATGTGGGCTACCCAACCTCCGGCCCTCGGGAGAGAAGGGCAGCCGGCAAGGAGTCCTTGCTCGGACCGCGGCTCGACCCAGGGAGAGGCTTCACACCTATTCCGCGAGAAGACCTTGGGGATTAAGGATCGCGAAGACTTCCTAGATCAAAGGCTCTTGGAGATGGGACGACGCATAGAAGAACTTCGTCATACTCCTTCCTCCCCGCGACGATCAGGTACATTCTGCACTGATCCTCCTTCTCACAGAAAATTATGGCAGGAACAGGTACCGCCGAACTTCAAGCTCCCGCATTTTGAAAGCTACGATGGGACCACCGACCCGGTCGACCATTTGGAGGCTTTCAGGACTACGATGTTGCTCCATGGCGCGCCTGATGCCATCTTGTGTCGGGCTTTCCCTTCTACCCTCAAAGGAGCGGCCAGGAATTGGTACTCGGCGCTTAAGCCGGGCACCATCCTGTCATTTGACCAAATGAGTCAACAATTCGCGGCCCACTTTGTCAGCCAGCAGCAAACGGCCGCGCAGAGGCTCGGATTCCTTGTTGGCCATCAGGCAAAAAGAGGGGGAGCCCATCCGGCTTACGTCACCCGTTCAACGCTGCCGCGCTGGAAGTCCGGAACCTGGACCAATCGGTTGCTATGGCCGCGCTCAAGGGCGGCCTTCAGAAGAACGACCTGTTGTTCTCCCTGGAAAAGAAATATCCCAGGGATTTCGCTGACATGCTAGCTCGGGCGGGAAAGCTATGCCCGGGCAGAGGAGGCTTTTGAGGCCAAGGATAATGAAGCTCGCGACAAGCGACGAGTAATGCAGAGCGGGAAGGCCGCCCGAAGAAAGAAAGCGCACCGAAGCTTGGCCGCGCTCCCAACTCCCCCTGGTCCGGGCGAGCCCGGACTCCACCTCGGGCTCAGGGCGGGGAGCCACCGACGGAAGGGCACACCGAAGCCCCCCCGACGCCGAAGTCCCCTCCGGCGTCGAAGTTCCCCCCGGCGTCGAGGTTCTCCCCCGCGACGAGGTTCATCTCCGCGCCAAGGTTCTCCCCTCCGGCGGCGTTTTCACAGCTACGCCCCCCTCAACGCCTCGAAGGCTCAAGTGCTGCTGGAGATCAAGGGAAGACTCCCGGAGCCGGAGAGAATGCGCTCCCATCCCAGAAAACGCAACCCCAACAAGTTCTGCCTTTACCACCGTGACCACGGTCACGACACCGAGGAGTGCATCCAGCTCCAGGATGAAATCGAGGAGCTGGTCCGGCGGGGCAGGCTTGGCCGATTCCTGCAAAGACAACCTAAAGAGCGGGAAGATCGGCCGAGAATGTTGCCGCCGGATGTGGAGGATCGGCAGGAGGATCGGTCGCCTCTTGGCGTCAGTAACACCGTCTCGGGAGGACCGCAGCGGGGAAAGACCGACGAATCCGAGGGACCGGCGAAGAGGCAGAGGACCTCGGAGCCCGTGACCTTCACCAAGGCAGACGCCAAGGGATCCGATTTCCACATAACACGCGGTTGTAATCTCTTTAAAACGTCGCTGATTATGATGTACGCCGCATTTTGGTGGATAATGGAAGTTCGGCGGACATATTGTTTTTATGATGCCTTCTTAAAAAATGTCCCTACCTGAGCCCGCTTAGGGCCTGTAAATTCCCCCCTGGTAGGATTTTGCCGGACACGCCGTTCCGGTCGAAGGCATGGTGACTTGGCCGTGACGGCGGGCCACACTCCAAAATTGGCCAAGGCGCGGATCGACTTTCTGGTCCGTGAAGACCCCGTCCGCCTATAATGCAATCCTTGGGCGACCCGGCCTAAACGCACTAACGGTGCGGTTGTGTCAAACCTACTACTTAAAGATGAAATTCCCGACGAGCCACGGAGTCGGCGGAGTCAGAGGAGACCAGGCCCTGGCAAAGTACTGCTACTCAGTTGCCCTGCGCGGGGAGACCGGCCCGACCCTTACCTTGTTGATGGACTGGACGTCGCGACGACCTCAACTGAAGAACGGGGCGAACCTGCGGAAGACCTCGTCCCTTTGTCCTTAACACGACGGAGACCGGGGCATGAGGTGCGGATCGGCTCCAACTTGGCGGCCGAGGTTAGGAGACAGCTCATCGCTTTCCTCAGAAGGAATGCGGACGTTTCGCCTGGGCCCCGGCGGATGTACACAGGGATCGACGCCGATGTTATAGAGCATCGCTGGCCATCGACCCAAGGCACCGACCCATCAGAGAAAAGTTGCGCCACCAAGCCCCAGAGAGACAGAAGGCCGGTAGCCGAAGAAGTGTGATAAGCTCCTCGAGGCCGGACTCATCCGGGAGGTCAACTATCCGACCTGGGTCTCGAACGTGTCCTCATCAAAAAAGCAAACAACAAATGGAGGATGTGCGTCGACTTCAAAGAAGCTAACAAAGCCTGCCCAAAGGACAGCTACCCTCTGCCGAGGATCGATCAGCTGGTGGAACGCTACCTCGGGCCACGAGCTCCTCACTTTTATGGACGCATTTTCTGGTTATAACAGATACGTATGGCGCCCGAAGATGAAGAAAAGACCACCTTTATTACTGACCGAGGTCTCTACTGTTACAGGGTCATGCCTTTCGGACTCAAGAATGCAGGAGCCACCTACCAGCGCTTGTCAATAAGGTCTTCAAGGGGCAGATACTGGCCGCAAAACATGGAGGTGTAAGTGGACGACATGAATGGTCAAAAGCCGAGCCTCGCGGACCACCTCGCCGACCTTGAAGAAACCTTCGGTGCGCTTAGGAGGCACAAGATGAAGTTGAACCCGACCAAATGCGCCTTCGGCGTGACCTCCGGAAAATTCCTAGGATTCATGGTGTCGAGACGCGGAATCGAGGCAAATCCCGAGAAAATCCGAGCCATCCAGGAGATGACTGCCCCGAAAACAATTAAGGAAGTTCAGCGCCTGGCTGGGAAGGTGGCGTCCCTGAACCGCTTTGTCTCGAGGTCGGCCGAGCGGTGCCTGCCTTTCTTCCAGGTCCTCAGGCGACCGAAAGATTTTTGCTGGACAGCGGAGTGCAAACAGGCATTCGAGGAGCTTAAAAACTACCTCGGCGCGCCCCCACTGCTGGCAAAGCCCGAACCTGGAGAAGGGCTGCTCCTATACCTAGCTGTCTCTCCAATGGCCCTGGCGGCTGTCCTGGTCAGGGAAGATGCGAAGGCGCAACAACCAGTCTACTACGTGAGCCGAGCCTTGAGGGACGCGGAGACCAGGTACTCCAAGTTAGAAAAACTAATTTACTGTCTTCTGATCGCAGCCAGGAGGCTCCGACCTTACTTTCAGGAGCATACCATAACGGTCCTCACGGACCAACCAATAAGAGCCGTCCTCCACCGAGCAGACGCTTCAGGAAGAATCGCCAAATGGGCGATCGAGCTCACGGAGTTCGACATCAATTACCGGCCCAGGCCATCGATCAAGGCTCAGATACTGGCGGACTTCGTGCTGGAATGCACCGCACCAGTTGAAGCCGAGCTTGAATCAAGCGAGACTATCATCGGAGGGAGACCAGGCCCCAACGAAGCCGAGCTGTGGCGGTCGAGCTTCCCTGAAGAAAGGGCCGACCTTCTTGAAGGCGCCTGGGTTCTGCATGTGGATGGCTCATCCAACTCTAGCGGGGCCGGCGCAGGGCTGGTCCTGGTTAGCCCCGAGGGGATCGTCACCGAGTACGCATTGCGCTTCGAGTTTCCCACAACCAACAATGGGGCCGAGTATGAAGCGCTGATAGCCGGGCTGCAGATAGCCAGGGAATTGAAGGTGGGTCGGCTTCAAGTCTATAGCGATTCCCAGTTGGTGGTCGGTCAGGTCGGCGGCAGCTACGAGGCGCGGGAGGAAAGCATGGTGATGTACCTCGGGAAGGTGAAGAACTTAATACCAGCCTTCGACAGCTTCGACATTCGGCACATCCCAAGGACCGGGAATACAAGGGCCGACCTCCTCTCCAAGTTGGCCACCTCTGCCCCGGCCGAACTACCAAAAGAGGTGTTTCTGGAAACTCTGAAGTGCCCGACCACCGAGGAACCTCAGGCCGTCCTGCGGACGGACTTCGAGCCCAGCTGGATCGATCCGCTGATCGCCTACCTCGAAGAAGGGGTCCTCCCTCACGACCGGAGAGAAGCTCGGAAGCTCAGGAGTCAAGCCTCCCGCTACGTCATGTACGAGGGCAGGTTATATAAAAGGTCGTACTCCCTCCCGCTGCTGAGGTGCCTCCGACCCTCTGAGGCCTGCATCGCGCTACAGGATGTCCACGAAGGACTCTGCGGAAGTCACGCGGGAGCCAGATCCCTATCGCAAAGACTACTTCGGCAAGGGTACTACTGGCCAACCCTACTTCGTGATTCCACGGAATACGTGAAGAGATGTGACCGCTGCCAGAAGAACGCCAGCGTGCAAAGGCAGCCGGCATCCGAACTCACTCCGCTCACTGCACCCTGGCCCTTCGCGCAGTGGGGGATGGACATCCTCGGCCCCTTTCCAACGGCGTCCGGGCAACGGAAGTTCCTCCTGGTCGCGATTGACTACTTTACCAAGTGGGTCGAGGCGGAACCACTAGCGAAGATCACCGAGGCCAAGGTGCAGGACTTCGTCTGGAAGACGCTGATCTGCCGGTTCGGCCTGCCCCGAGCCCTCATAACCGATAATGGGCGACAGTTCGCTGGAGCCCGGTTTGCCGAGTTCTGCGAAGGACTAAACGTCTCCCACCACTTCACGTCGGTGGCTCATCCGCAAGCCAATGGGGAAGCCGAAGTGACCAATCGGACCCTGCTGCAAGGCCTCAAAACGAGGCTCGACAGGGCAAAGGGGGCCTGGGCAGACGAACTCTACCACGTCCTCTGGGCATACCGAACAACGCAGAGGGTACCGACCGGCGAGACGCCCTTCGCCTTGGCCTTCGGCACCGAGGCAGTCATCCCGATCGAGCTCAAACTTCCATCTGCTCGAATCGTGGGCTTCAACGAGCAACTCAACCCCCAGGACCTCAGAGCCAACCTCGACCTTCTAGAAGAAAAGAGGGAAGCGGCCCGCATCCGGATGGCCACCTACCAACGGAAGGTGGCTCGGTATTACAATTCCAGAGTCAAAAACAAGGCATTCAGAGTTGGGGATTTGGTGCTCCGACGAGCAGCCGTCTCTCAGCCCCAGAGTCAAGGGAAGCTCGTCCCAAATTGGGAAGGTCCGTACGAAGTGGTAGAGGTCGTCCGACCTGGAACCTATCGCCTAAAGGAGCTCGGAGGACTAACGCTTCCCCGACCTTGGAACTCGGAAAACCTGAGAATGTACCACCAATAGTTTCCCTCAATAAAACCTTGTTGCTCGACACTATCGTTTCAGGGTCGCAAAAAAAAAAAAAAAAAAAAAAAAAAAAAAAAAAAAAGAAGAGAAGAAGCGAGCGGAAATGTCCCGCTAGGAACGGGAGGAGAACCTCGTCCTAGCGTGAGCAAAGTCAAAGGCCCCGTTCGCAAAGGACGGGATGGGGGGAGAAGCGAGGACGACGGTCCTCATGTGCCCCCACAGCCGGCTAGGAACAGGAGGAGAACCTCGTCCTAGCACGAGCAAAGTCAAAGGCCCCGTTCACAAAGGACGGGATGGGGGGAGAAGCGAGGACGACGGTCCTCATGTGCCCCCACAGCCGGCTAGGAACAGGAGGAGAACCTCGTCCTAGCACGAGCAAAGTCAAAGGCCCCGTTCACAAAGGACGGGATGGGGGGAGAAGCGAGGACGACGGTCCTCATGTGCCCCCACAGCCGGCTAGGAACAGGAGGAGAACCTCGTCCTAGCGTGAGCAAAGTCAAAGGCCCCGTTCACAAAGGACGGGATGGGGGGAGAAGCGAGGACGACGGTCCTCATGTGCCCCCACAGCCGGCTAGGAACAGGAGGAGAACCTCGTCCTAGCGTGAGCAAAGTCGAAGGCCCCGTCCACAAAGGACGGGATGGGGGGAGAAGCGAGGACGACGGTCCTCATGTGCCCCCACAGCCGGCTAGGAACAGGAGGAGAACCTCGTCCTAGCGTGAGCAAAGTCGAAGGCCCCGTCCACCAAGGACGGGATGGGGGGAGAGGCGAGGACGACGGTCCCCATGTGCCCCCACAGCCCGTTGGGAACAAGAGGAGAACCTCGTCCTGACGCGAGCGAGGTCCAAGGCCGAGCCCCAGAGTCTACGGCAAGCTTCACTGCAGAAGACGAGGTCTCCTTCAGACCTCAGCTTCAACTTCGGTATCAGCATCAGCGGGAGACGGGATCTCCCCCAAGCGATCATAACCTTGACTGCAAAAGAGGAGGTCTCCCCCGAATCGACTTCGGTTGATGAAGGCAATGTCAACTCCGACCCTGACCACGGGGGGCGACATTGACTCCGGCCTCAACGTCGGCTTCACCAATTTTGGCTGGAAACGAGTCCCACTTCAACTCCAAACATCGACTGGGGATGAGACCTCCCCCGAGCTTCAGCTGCAACAAATGCGGAGCCTGGAAGAAGACTTCGGCAGTCGCCTGTTTTGGTACTCCCTTCCTTCAATTTTTGAACTCGGGAGTGGGGGGGCTACTGTTGGGGATAAATCCCGCTCCTGCCGAAGCCCGGCCCGACGCTCAGCCCAATGTAACCAGTAGCCGCTGAAGAGCTTTAGCGCCAGGCGCCAGGCCGAGCCCCTAACCACGGCCGAACTGCCTAGAGGCCGAACTCCCCTGCACCAAGGTCCGGGCCGAACTCCGCCTCGGCCGAACTGCCTAGAGGCCGAACTCCCCTGCGCCAAGGTCCGGGCCGAACTGCCTAGAGGCCGAACCCCTCCAGGCCGAACTGCCTAGAGGCCGAACTCCCACCGCCAGCCGAACTTCCTGACGGCCGAGCTCCTTGGACTCCAAGCGGCTGGACTTCTTCGGGAGACGGACTCCTCCCAGACGCCCGTTCGGCCATCCGAGCTCCTCCCGGGTTTTCCCTTCAGCCGAACTCTCCTACGAGCCCGAACTCCTTCGGACCCCACGGCCGAACTCCTTCGGACCGACCCCAGGCGAGCCCATGCAGCCGAACTCCTTCGGACTTCCCACGGCCGAACTCCTTCGGACCGACCCCAGGCGAGCCCATGCAGCCGAACTCCTTCGGACTTCCCACGGCCGAACTCCTTCGGACCGACCCCAGGCGAGCCCGTGCAGCCGAACTCCTTCGGACCGACTTCAGGCGAGCCCAAGTGGCCGAACCCCTTCGGACCGACCCTAGGCGACCGAACTCCTCAGCGAGCCCTGGCCGAACCAACTAGCAACCGAAGTCCTTCAACTGGCCAGCCGAGCTTCTTCGGGCCTCTCAGCGGTCGAACTCCTCGGCAACCGTCCCGCGGCCGAACTCTACAGATGGCCGACCCTTCAGCCAGACGAACTCCCCCAGCTTCCCCCTCGGCCGAACTCTGTTACAAGTCCGAACTCCATTGGACGAACTGTCGCCTGCAGCAAGACCGGACGGCGCCTTCCTCTCCGTACCGGACTCCATGCGGCCCACGGCTCGCCGGTATGGCTCCCACGATCCTACCGGACGACGCCTTCCTCTCCGTACCGGACTCCATGCGGCCCACGGACTCGCCGGTATGGCTCCCACGATCTACCGGACGACGCCTTCCTCTCCGTACCGGACTCCATGCGGCCCACGACTCGCCGGTATGGCTCCCACGATCTACCGGACGACGCCTTCCTCTCCGTACCAAACTCCATGCTGCCCGACGACTCTCTGCCAGACGGCACAGCCGTCACCATCAACTAAGCTCCGCTATAAAAGGACCCCTCCCGACATACTAAGGCTAAGCTCTCTGAACTCTCGACTCTCTAAGCTCTCCTCCACATCTCTAAGCTCCGGAACTCATTCCGAGCACTCCATTACTGTTGGCCGGAAACTAACTTGACCGTCGGAGGGTCCTGCCGGAGCCACCACCCCACCGGTTCCGGACGGGACTTCGTTTTGCAGGTCCCCGGCGGCGCCCAGCGGCCTCGATTGCGGCGACCTCCGGCGGCGACGGATTTCTGCACCAACACATCATTACTTCTTCAATTAAGAAAATTTGGTAATATCTGAAGTAATAGTTATTTTTTAAAATGAATATTCACAGATAAAGATTCTTGCATAAAAGAAATTTGGAACATTTAAACAATGAGACTTCTAAAGTATGATCCACAATAGGATAAATATTACTTAGTTTATCTCAGAGAAATTATATTACTAGGATCCTAGAAAGATTTGAAATATTAAGCTACTTATCGAGTGAAGTGCCAATCGTTAAGGATGATAAATTCAGTAAATTTTAATATCCCAAAAATAAGATTGAGAGAAATTAGATGAAGGATATACTCTATGCATATGCAGTGGATAGTCTGATATATACTCAAATATATACTCATTCTGATATTCTTTTTACTTTGAAAATGCTTGATAGATATTAGAGTGATCCATGTATGGATCACTGAAAAGCTGCCAAAAAGATGATGCGATATCTTCAAAAAATTAAAATCTATATGCTTACTTATAAGATGACTAATCACTTAAAAGTTAACGATTATTCAGATGCAGATTATACCAATTGCCTCGATAGTAGAAAGTCTATATCAGATTACATCTTTCTGTTAGCTGATAGAGTAATCTCATAGAGAAATGCAAAATAGCATATTATTACCTATTCTACTATAAAAGCTAAATATATAAGCTGCTACTAGGTTTCCTCATATACTCTATGGTTAAGAAAATTTATCTCAAAACTTAGAGTTATGAATTCTATTTTCAAGTTTCTGTGAATTTATTGTGATAATTCTGCTGCAGTTTCTTTCTCTAACAGTAGCAAAATGATCAATGCAAACAAACACATTGATGTTAAGTATCTTACTATAAATGAGAGAATTAGTAGTCACCAGGTGTCTACTAATTTATTGGTATTGCTCATATGATAGCTGACCTTTTGATGAAAGGTTTAGTGCTCAAAGTTTTCAAAAAATATATAACAGTTATAGATATTTATTATTAAAATATTTAATTTATAATAAATACTTATTTTGAGATCTCTTAATGGTTTGATGATTGCTATTACTTCTATTTAATTATTATTTATATATATTATGATTGACTTTTATCAAAATTAAAATAAACAGAAGTATCATTTATATGACATAACAGTGGAATTATTATCATAAGTATTATGATTTTTAATAGCCTATGTATTTCAGTATATAAAATTGAATTAAGTGATAATTATTGATGTTATGATATATGAAAGAAAGTATGTCAATTGAGATGTATAACCATCATGATTTGAATTAATAATTTTTACTTAATCAAAATATAAAGGATCTTTCAAGGAGTAGATAATTGGCAAAATTTTTAAAAATGAGTGCATACTCATTGGATCAATTTCAAAATTTTGATTTAGAATTATTATTTTAAAAAATTAAAAAATATTTTTTATTATTTTTAAAATATTTAAAAAATAAAAAAATTTAATTTTAAGTGATAATATAGATCAAGCGGAAGAATGTTGAATTTAACTCTTAATATGGCTTAATTATCACTTAGTCAAGTTTAACTCATTGGGTCAAGCTCGGAATCAATTGCAATGAGTCTAATTAATTAAAGAGTCCTGCTCCTGATAAAACTTAGAGTAAAATTTTTATTTTATTTAAAAATAAGTCTTTTAATAGGATAAGATAAGTGCAGGTATAAATAGAGATGATCTGATATTTTTTCTCTAACTTTCAGAAGGATGTGACGATTTTCATCGATCATCCATATTAAGGAGGGTGAGAAAAGAGAAAATCAGTCACCTATGGAAGAAAGACCAGACGCTCTGCGGGTTAAGTGATCATCGTGTTGGTGAGACGATGGTGCAATGTATGATTTATTTTGATTTTATATGAATATTGAAGCACGATCCAAGCATAAAGAATAAAATCATCTAATAGATATTTCAAATTAAAAAATATTTAGGTAACAAAAGCATATCATAAAAAAATTTAGTCGGTTCTTATGTTACTCTTTCACTTGTTTCCTTATTGATTGTTCATATCTGTATAAATCAGTGGTTGTTAATGAGAGATAGGTGTATCTTTTGCATGCAATGTATGTTATCCTAATATTGACATGTTAAGTTACATATTGATCAGCTAAAATAATAGTACAAATTTTAGATTACTAAGCATAAAAATAAGACACGTCAACATAAAAATAAGGCATCTCTGGCTTAAGCTGGGGCGATAAGAGATTAGCATCACATAACTCAAAAATCATACTTCAAAAGCTGGTTAACTTTCACATGTTATCTTGCTTTTTTTTAAATAGGCAACCTCCAAGTCTAGTTGCTATTAATTATTGTTGTAGCAAGACGTCACATAAAATAGAAATCAGAAAAAAAAAAAATAATGATCAATACAAACTCAAGATTTACGTGGAAAACTCTCTAAATCAAAGAAAAAACCAGGGGTGGAGATCAATGAAAATTTTTCTCTATCTTTAATATTGGAAAGACCCCCATTAACTCGTTGGCTAGTGCTAATCTAAATGCAGGACACCTCTATGGTTTCCTTGTGGCCTTTTGTATTACTTTAATTGTTGGTAATTAGGTTACTACAAGCAATTGAGTCAACTTCTGAAATACACCATGATGTCAATTCAGATTGATCAACATATTAGCAACATGCTAGCTGAAAGGATTTTTTAAAATCAAAACATTTGATTTATTAAAATATTAATTTTAGAAAGTTCAAAAGACCAAATCTGAGATGTAAACAATGGCCCATTTTTACAATAGCACAAGTAGCAATAAATATCATTCTTAATTTCACTAGAATGTAGTTACCTCTATCATCATAGATGGCAATATGCTTATTACTAGCCGCATATAATACCCCATTTCAACAAGTCATCCTAGACTGAGTAAATTACTCTTTATGCCATGAACAAAAAAATACATCAGAAATATATTTGTGATTATCATTTTTTAGTTGAATAAGAATACCTATTGCTAGAACAGTATTGTCATCTGCAAATCTGACAGCAGCCGCACCGATTCAACCAAATCAATCAGCAACTTCTTGTTTCTAATCATATGGTTTGTGTAGCCAATGTCAAAAAATCAAGTATTTTTGTTTGCATCTTCCTCTTTTGAAGAAATTATGAGAGTATGATATTCTGCATCATCTGCTTCTTGTGCAAATGGACTGATTATGTTTTTGAATCTACACTCAGATACATAATACTGATAATGTTAACAATTATAGCATTTAATATTTAACTTGACATGCCTTTCTCACCATCATTCACAATCTCTTTTTAAACTTGGTAGGCCTGAATTCGGTTGGTGACCATCTAAAAGGTGAGACTCATTATTGTCATTTAGTGTACTATGATCATGAGTGCTTCTACCTACTTTATAATTATCTTGTTGGCCTCTATCATAATCGTTGCTATAATCTTTTTGCAGTACCGATATTTTCCTTCTTCACTTTGATGGAAGCTTGGCTTGTATAGCTTACTTGATCGGTCTCCCTCGACTTTTCTCGCTCAACCGTTGCTCATGAGTTACTAATGAACCTGTTAATCCACAAACTGTCATTGTGGATGGGTCCTTCAACTCTTCAATTGCCATGACAATGTGTTCAAATCTTGCCATTAATGTTTACAAGATTTTTCCACCATGGCAAGTTTTTCGATCTTATCTTTATTTGTACTTATTTGATTTGCCAAGGACAATACTCAAGATACATTTGCAGAAAAAAAATTAGTATTTTCCACTTGCAAAAGCTCAAATTGGTGCCACAAAGTTTGAAATATCACCTTTTTGGCTTGCTCGGCTCTTTTATAGGATGTTATAAAATATCTCATGCCTGCTTTGTTGTACTTGCTCCAAAGATCTTCTGAAATACCATATCATTAATATTTTGATAAACGAAAAACAATGCCTTCCGGTCTTTCTTCTTATTATTTTGGTAAGCTTATTGTTGAGCACCCGTTAGATTCTCTCCAAGTTCAACGATTCCAGTCTCCACAAAATTTTAAAAATTTTTTAATAACTATAGAAACCCTTTGGATACTCGGACGATCAAAATTATCCATCTAATATGGGGAAAGAGGATTGAATTGAGCCATTAAATGTTGCCGTTAGGGCTAAATTAGCCATCCAACATCAAGAGAAGTAAGAATAGAAGGGCGACGAAGAAGAATAAGCAGATCGAGAGGATGTTGGCCTCTATAAAATTGACAGAGAATGGTTGTTGTTGAAGATGTGGCAGATATTGTTAAAGATCTAGCAAATCCGATGACCAAGGTACCATCCATGAATCTAGGATTGGGTGAGAAATAGAGCTAATCATGGGCTGACCTTGGGCACAACAAATATCAAATTTTAAAAGGTTCGATCTGAATATAGACTAAAAATGAATGTAATTCAAGTCTGATACCTTATCTGGCCCATGATCAGCTCTAGCAGGAAGTAAAGTCCGTCTTAAAGATCTGAGATGGTAAGAGCAGTGGTGTAGAAGGAAAAATATTGTTATTTGCTTTAGTGGTAAAAGAAAAAACACATTCTCTAATGGTAATAGGAAGGAAGACATTTGCTCTGATACCACTTAAATAGGGCAAATTTCTAAGGACAAAAAGAAAGCACATTAAAAGAAGAATAAATTAAAAGAAAGTCTTTGTTAATTTTGGTTGTAGTAGCTTTAAAAATGATAAAAGCAACTAAAAGATATACCTAATCAAATTAGATAGACTTTATTAACTAGATAAAAATAAAATATAATTATATAATTAACCTATTAAATAAACTTAATTCTAGAAGATTGAGAAACTAGAAATCTGGTTTAACTTCAATACTATAATATATCCAATTCACTAAAAAAGAAAGAAAGAAAAAAAAAACCATTTGTGATCGGATGCTTGATGCATTCTCAAATACTTTCTATCTCATAGATGGCCCTCAACCAAGATATAGGATTTGATTCATGACAGGATTCAAATGAAGGCAAATATATAATATTATTTTTAAATAATATTTTAGTAGTAGTAAAACATGATGATAAAATCTCATTGCTTGTGTTATATTTGGGACGAAAGGTCACGTGCTGGAATTGCAGCTCATACACGGAAAGATTTACATTTGGCAACTTGTGGGCCGTCACCATGGTTTGGTACAAATAAAGCCGAGGCGAGAGATTATGATTCACGGGTAATTCCTTGTACGCTGCCCTTCACATGGTAGCGCATGGGGAATTTTCCACAACCCCGCTCCCCAGGGCCCAGATAAATCGCCGGCGAAAAAAAATGAAAAGGAACCTGGTGGGAGGGACCCTCTTCTCCAAATACTACAAAGACATCAACAGGGAAGCTTTGCGCCCCTTCCCATATAAGATAAGCATAAACAACCAACAAAGCTTCAGTCTTCCTCAAATATCTAGAGAGATGGGAAGGACCCTGTTATCCTCGCCGGTCTCCATGTTCCGATGGCCTGAGTTTCACCTATCCAACTTCACCAGAAGCATGTCATGGTCCATCTTCCATCGGCGAGAGTTCGACTTTTCTTTCCTCACTCCAAGCTGGCCGGATATCAACTTCTCGCCGATCTCGGTGGTCGACAGCATCCTCTGGGCCTTCGTGACCGCCTTCGAGTCTGTTGCCTTGCTTGCCATGCTGTGCTTCTTCTTTGTCTTCTGCGGTTGCACCTTATGAGGGGTGCAATTACTCGGTGAGTTGTAACGGACCACCGTGTCTCAAATTCCGGAGGTCAAATAATGGATTTTTCTTTGCTTTCTTTCTTTTTCCTTTTCTTTTTTTTGGAAGCACTGGCCTTGTGCTCTCCGGTGGTCTTGCCGCGGGATGATGGCCAACTGGTGGTGGTGACGAGTGGGTAGGATTGTTAGGTGCCCCACCGAGGCATGTGGCATGTGTCGTGAGAAACATGTTTGGTTTTGTTGATCTCCTCCATTTTATTGTATTGTAAGCTGTTATTTTCTGTCACCTGTCGGCCATTATTATGATGATATCAGCGGACCTACTCTTATGACCTTCGGATCCTGATTTTGTGTTCGCGGGTAGAATTTGGGATTAGCTATAATCTATCAACTTAACATATTGGGTCTGACAGGGTGCGAATTGGAGTGGTTATAATATTGTAACGATTTTGGTATGTTTCATAGTTTGGCCGGGTTACCGGAGATTGAATCCATATACTTCTCAAATGTTGTTAAATTAGCCGACGATAAGTGCCAAACTGTGTTCTTGACTCTCGCCGTTCTCCTTGGTGGACGGAGCCCGGTGGTTTCCTGCGATGGTTCTCAGGTCCATGGCCCTCCCAGTGGACAACACCGTTTATAGACCTTTTGTAATGGTGCGAGTGCAATCGCTTGGCGGGCAAATTTATTATCTCAAACTCAAATGATCATGTAACAAAAATCTTTGCTACGAGACCAACTGCCCGTGATTGATGGGTTGGATGGATTTTATTTGCTTTGTCGCCCCCACATTTCTTGTCTTATTTTCGAAGCTGTTTGCATCACTTTGGTTGGTGATTGATGCTATCGAATTAGCGCGCCAAGTCTTCGAGGGCCCACACGGGCTGGCGATTTGAATTGGGGAAGCGAGGTACGACAAGATCTAGAGACCCTCGTTCGATCTTCAACACACGATCCGCCATGCAGTAGAAGCTCTTGAAATTTTCATGCCCACAAAAAGCCAAGGATATCAGTTGAAATGAATTGATTAAGCGCCCAAAGGAACAACAACTCGTATGTTAACCTTCAGGTCATCTAGCTGCGCTATTAGCAGTCATGATGATAGAATGCAATGTAACTAAAACAAAACCAAGTTTCATTGCCTTCTCAGTTCATAGCAAAAATTCAGTTAATACAAGACTTTATATATTCTGGCAAACATCAAACTAGGGTTGCAAATAGAACCTCGGTTGCTTCAACTATTGAAAAATAATGATGATGATGATGATGAAGGATAAATATTGCACCTTCACAATTTCCCTACAGCTGTTGATTGTTTCTTTGCGCTGTCATTCTCATTTTAAGAAGAAAAACAGAAGGAAAAGATTCGCCTATGGTTGCAGGGTAGATTGTGAATTCCAGCCTGGCTCCTCAGTTGCTGAAGTCAAGGTCGACAATACTGATCTATAGAAGCTTAAATCCATTCTCTAAATCCACAGCATCGTCAATGACCATAGCTAAATTCTCTGCTTCTCCAAGATAGGACTGAGGAGTCAAATCCAAAAGAAGTGACTTGGTCTCCTGAGGCAAATCCAGACCTTCGGTAAACTCTCTTATGCTCTCCTTAGTAACCACCCTTCCCCTAGTCAACTCTTTCAGCTTCTCGTATGCTTCAGGAACCGCATACCGCCGCATAACCTGCAAAAAAAGAAAGCAGACATGTCCCACCGGGGAATTTTAATGGTCGTTCTGGAAGAAAGCCAGAAGGGTAAAGGAAAGTTCCCTGGTTAATGCAATAGCTTCGATCAGATTCAAGTTTCCCTAAGCTAAAAAGTGTGAATCCAAAGAGAAGTCATAATAAATGGAACAAGGTATTTCTAGTTCTTAACTGCCTCCTGAAATGATTAAATATGAGGTTCTTAACCCCTTCATCTCCCCCGCCTCTTGTCCAGCCCCCATCCCCCTTGTAGCCACAACCCACTGCCGCCCCTTCACCACCATTGGACTGCCTCCCCCACAACTGTCATCCATCACCACCACCTTCACCTCGCTCACCTCCTGCCCTGGCCTTCTTCTCTCTGTCGCCATCACCCTCTCCTGCCCCTCCTCCCTTTTCCTTCTCCCTACCCCTATCACCAGCACCATCCAAACAATGGCACTGGAACCGCAGATGGATTGCCTATTACTCCATTGTATTGCAGCACCAACCAGAGGGCTCTAAACAGCCCCTTAGTGTTGGTTAAGACATGGGATTTGTATTTGATATTCACAACTGCTGACATTGAAGCTATGAAGAAAATAGGATCCTACCTCTCACCATAGCAAGTGGCATTCCTAGAAAAGGAAAATATGTTTGTGATTTTAAACTAACATGTCTTTTGTGTTTGTGTCTATGTGTGGATAAAGTCAGGTTATATTACAAACCTCATTCTAATAATGTTATTAGTTACTTGCATAACTTAGCTATCATCAAGTCCCAAAATGTTCCATCTGTATGGTGGAATAGGATCATGGATCATCTAGTTTCATTCAGGATATAAATGTTAAGTATACACAAAGAATTAGAGTACCTAAGATTAAAGAGGCTATGAAAAAGATGAACATAGGTTAGGTCTAATGAAATACCGATTGAGATTTGGAAGTATTAAGGTAATGTAGGATTAATGATTGACTAATTTATTTAATAAGATTTCAAAGGCCAAGAAGATGCCTGATGAATATCATAACTGTTGGAGATAAATCCCGCTCCCGCCGAAGTCTAACCTGATGCTTAGCCTAATGCAACTGGTAATCACGGAAGAGCTTTGATCGAGAATTCTTCACCAACGGCCAAACTCCTCCAGCGATCGAACCCCAGCCGAACTCCTTCAGCGGTCGGGCCCTAGCCAAACTCCTTCAGCGGCTGAACTCCTCCAGCAGCCGAACTCCTTTCGGATGTCTCCTTCAGTCGGATTTCTCCAGGAGCCGAACTCCTTCCGGACCTCTCCTTCAGTCGGATGCCTCTAGGAGCCGAACTCTTTTCGGACCTCTCCTTCAGTCGGATGCCTCTAGGAGCCGAACTCCTTCCGAACTTCTCCTTCAGTCAAGTTCCTCCAGGAGCCGAACTCCTTTCGGATCTCTCCTTCAGTCGGATGCCTCTAGGAGCCGAACTCCTTTCGGACCTCTCCTTCAGTCAAGTTCCTCCAGAAGTCGAACTCCTTCCGGATTTCTCTTTTAATCAAGTTCCTCCAAAGAGCCAAACTCCTGGATTTCTCCTTCATTCAAGTTCCTCGAGAAGCCGAACTCCTTTCGGACCTCTCCTTCAATCGGATGCCTCCAGGAGTCGAACTCCTTCCGGACCTCTCCTTCAGTCGGATTCCTACAGGAGCCTAACTCCTTCTGAACCTCTCCTTCAGTCGGATGCCTCTAGGAGCCAAACTCTTTTCGGACCTCTCCTTCAGTCGGATGCCTACAAGAGCCGAACTTCTTCCGGACTTCTCCTTCAGTCAAGTTCTTCCAGGAGCCGAACTCCTTCCAGATTTCTCCTTCGGTTAAGTTCCTTTATGAGTCAAACTCCTTCCGTACCTCTTCTTCAGTCAGATGCCTCCAGGAGCCGAACTCCTTTCGGACCTCTCCTTCAATCGGATGCCTCCAGGAGCCGAACTCATTCCGGACTTCTCCTTCAGTCGAATTTCTCCATCAGCCGAACTCCTTCTAGATTTCTCCTTCAGTCATATTTCTCCATCAGCCGAACTCCTTTCGGACTTCTCCTTCAATCGGATTCCTCCAGGAGCCGAACTTCTTTCGGATTTCTCCTTCAATCATGTTTCCTTTAGGAGTACGAACTCCTCTGCAATTGATGTATGTCAAAGCTCTTCACCAACCAACATCTGCTTCCTCCGAACTTCGACTATTAAATCTCAACGAACAGCCACATCACGGCAATGGACACCTCTCTTCATAACAAACTCCACGTGGCCCCGAGCGGCCCACTATCGAATGGTTACGACTGTCACTATTAATCTGCTCCGGATTCCGTCTATAAAAAGGACCCTCCAAATACGTTTTCTCTAAGCTCTCTTCTCCTTCCCAAAACTCTATTGAATTCTTACCTGAGCACTCCATTTCTATTGGCCAGAAGAGATGACTTGATCGTCGGAGGATCCTGTCGGAGCTGTTACCACCAACTCCGGACGGAACTTTGTTTTGCATATCACCAGCGGCGACCTCTCCTTCCTCAACTCCAGCTTAATCCGGCGTCAATCAAATTCTGCACTAACAGGATTGGCGCTAGAGGAAGGACCCTCTGTTCCCGAGATTTTCTTGTTCTAAAAGGAGTGCTCGGCAGCGATCTCTCTTCTTCCTCTCTAAAATTTTTTTTCGAGAAAAAATGCCTCCTAAGAAAGCTTCGATCCGACGATCGACGGCCTCTACAGCCAGATCCCGTCCAAACCTTTCCACTCCCGCTTCAGCTCCGGTAACTAAAGCTCCATTTGTAGCCATAGTGGATACAAAGAAGTTCAACCTGCTGGTCCAGCAGGTTCGCGATCTCACGAAGGCGGTGCAAACCATGCATCGATAGGCTTCGACACCGATTCGATTGGAGCAGGCTTCTTCGGAGCCCCGTGATCCGATCTGGAGACGGTCGACTTGGGCTACCCGGCCTCTGATCTCCGAAAAGGGGAAGCAGAAGATGGAAGGCCCTTACTCGGATCATGACTCGACTTAGGGGGAGGCTTCACACCCGCTCGACCAAAAAATCCTAGAGATCAACGACCGTGAAGATCTCCTTGATCAAAAGCTCCAAAAAATGAGCCGACGAATCAAAGAACTCTATCACGCTCCCTCCACCCACGGTAACGATATTTGCACTGATCCTCCTTTTTTTCAGAAGATTATGCAGAAACCGATCCCGTCAAACTTCAAGCTCCCTCAGTGGAGAGTTACGACAGGACCACCGATCCAATCGACCACCTAGAGGTCTTTCGCATGATGATGCTGCTCCACGGTGCGCCAGACGCCATTTTATGCTGGACTTTCCGTCCACCCTCAAGGGAGCTATCAGGAATTGGTACTCAGCCCTTAAGCTGGGTACCATCTTTTTCTTTGATCAGATGAGCCATTAGTTTACGACTCATTTCATTAGCAGCCGATGTTCCCACCGAAGTTCGGATTTTCTGATGAACATCAAGCAGGAGGGAGAATCCATCCGGGCTTATGTCATCCGGTTTAATGCTGCTGCATTGGAGGTCCGGAACTTGAATCAATTGGTTGCAATGGCCGCACTCAAAGGCGGTCTTCAGAAGAATATTTTACTATTCTTTCTGAAAAAAAATACCCCAGAACTTTGCCGATATGCTGACTCGGGCTAAAGGTTATGTCCGAGCTGAAGAGACCTTCAAGGCCAAGGGCAATGAAGCCATTGGAGAGCGATGAATCAACGAGTCGGGCGGGCCCGCTTAGAAAGGAGGACCGAGTGAAGCTCAACCGCGCTTCCGAATTTTCTTTGAGCGCAAGCGAGCCCGAACTCCTCCCCGGGCTCGGAGGCAAGGAAGCCCCGAAAGAAGGGCGCAGCGGGATTCTCTCCTCCGAAGATTTCACAACTACACCCCTCTCAATGCTCCGAAAATTCAAGTACTGATAGAAATCAGGGAGCAACTGCCGAGATCAGAAAGAATGCATACTCACCCTGACAAGCGCAATCCTAACAAGTTCTGCCTTTATCATTGTGACCACGGTCACGATACTGAAGAGTGTATTCAACTCCAAGAAGAGATCAAGGAGCTCATCAGGCGAGGCAGACTCAATCGATTCCTACGACGTCGACCTGAAGGGCGGAAAGATCGGCTAAGGGCACTGTCGCAGCCTAAACCACCAAGAAGGGAGGAACAACAAGAAGATCGACCACCTCTCGACATCATCAACACTATCTTTGGGGGACTTCGGCGTGAAAAGGCCAATGGATCTGAGGGACCAGTGAAGAGGTGGAGAACTGAAGAGTCCATCGCTTTCACCGACGAGGATGCTCGAGAAGTCCAGTTCCCACACAATGACGCGGTTGTAATCTCTTTAAACATTGCCAACTATGATGTATGCCGCATTTTGGTGGATAATGGAAGCTCGATCGACGTATTATTTTATGATGCTTTCTCAAAAATGTCCTTACTTAATAACCACTTAGGACTTGTGAACTTTCCGTTGGTAGGCTTCACTGGCGATGCCGTGCCAGTTGAGGGCATAATAACTTTGACTGTGACTGCAGGACAATGCCCGAAGCTAGTTAAGACACAGATCGATTTTCTAGTCGTAAAGACTCCATCTGTCTACAATACTATTCTCGACCGATCTGGGTTGAACGCGCTCCGAGTAGTGGTGTCGACTTATTATCTAAAGGTGAAGTTTCCAACGAATTGCAGAATTAGAGAGATCAAGAGAAATCAGGCATTGGCGAGACGCTGTTACTTCACTGTCCTGCAGAAAAACATCTAGTCCGACCTTTGTCCTATCGAGGGGCTGGATATCCATGATGACCTCATCGAGGAGCGGGGCGAGCCTATGGAGGACCTCATATCTGTGCCCTTAAACAACAAGAACGCGAAGCACACTGTACAGATCGGCTCCAACTTGGGGGACGAGGTTCGGAAGCAACTCGTTACCTTCCTCAGGAAGAACGCAGACATCTTCGCCTGGGCCCTAGCGGATATGCGAAGAATTGACGCCGAGGTCATGGAATATCGGCTGACCGTTGATCCTAAATATCGGTCGGTAAAAGAGAAGATGCGCAACCACGCCCCGGAGAGGCAGAAAGCAATCGTAGAAGAAGTAAGCTCCTCAAAGCTGGATTCATTCAGAAAGTTAACTATCCGACCTGGATCTCAAACATGGTCCTCGTCAAAAAGGCAAACAATAAGTGGAGAATGTGTATAGACTTCAAAAAGCTGAATAAAGTCTGTCCAAAGAGCAGCTATCATCTTCCCAGAATTGATCAACTGATAGATGCAACCTCGGGCCACGAGCTCCTCACCTTCATGGACACCTTCTCCGACTATAACTAGATACGGATGGCGCCGGAGGATGAGGAAAAAACTGCTTTTATTACTGATTGTGGTCTATACTGTTATAAGATTATGCCCTTTGCGCTCAAAAATGCAGAAGCAACGTACCAGCATCTGGTCAACAAGATCTTCAAAGAGCAGATCGACTACAACATGAAGATGTATGTGGATGATATGCTCGTCAAAAGCCGAGCTTTTATAAACCACGTCACCGACCTCGAAGAGACCTTCAGTGCACTCAGGAAGCACAAGATGAAGCTGAATTTGATCAAGTGCGCCTTTGGTGTGACCTTAAGAAAGTTTCTGAGGTTTATGATGTCAAGGCGTAGGATTGAAGCAAATCCAGAGAAAATCTGAGCTATTCAGACGATGACTGCTCCAAGAACAATCAAAGAAATTCAGCGCCTGACTGAAAAGGTGGCATCCCTAAATTACTTCGTCTCGAGATCGGCCGAGTGATGCATGCCCTTCTTCCAAGTTCTAAAGCAACCAAAGAACTTCTGCTAGACGATCGAGTGCTTATGGGCATTTGAGGAGCTCAAAAACTACCTCGGCTCACCCCCACTGCTGGCAAAGTCCGAACCTGGAGAAGAATTATTCTTGTACCTAGCAGTCTCCCCGGTGGCCTTGGCAGCAGTCCTGATCAAGGAGGAAGCGAAGATGCAACGATCGATCTACTACATAAGCCGAGTCCTGAGGGATGCAGAGATCAATACTCTAAACTAGAGAAATTGACCTACTCTCTTCTAATCGCTGTCAGGAGACTCCGACCTTACTTTCAGAGGCACACCATAACGGTCCTCACGGATCAACCAATAAAAGCAGTCCTTCATCGAATGAATGCTTCCAAAAGAATTGCAAAATGGACGATCGAGCTCACAGAGTTCGACATCAATTATTGACCCAGGCCATCGATCAAAGTCCAGATATTGACAAATTTTGTAGTAGAATGTACCATTCCAGATGATGCCGGCTTGAACAAAACGAGATCGGCGCTCTGTTGTCACAACCGAACCTCTCCGAAGAGAGTGCCGACCTTTCCGAAGATTTTTGAGCCCTGTACGTGGATGGTTCGTCTAACTCCACTGGAGCAGGTGCGAGGTTAGTCTTAGTCAGCCCCGAGGAAGTCATCACCGAGTACGTGCTATGCTTCGAATTTTCTACAACTAATAATGAAATCAAATATGAAGCGCTAATCGCCGAATTAAAAATAGCAAGAAAGTTAAAAGTAAATCGACTTCAAGTCTATAGTGATTTTCAATTAGTGATCGGCCAAGTTAGTAGCAACTATGAAGCGCGGAAAAAAAGTATGATGAAATATCTTGAAAAAGTAAAGAATTTGACTCCGGCCTTCTACAGTTTTGGCATTCGACAGATTTCGAGGGCAGAAAATACAAGAGCCGACCTCCTCTCTAAATTGGCCACTACAGTCCCAGCCGAACTGTCCAAAGAAGTATTTTTCGAAACTCTAAAATGTCCAAACTCGGAGGAATCACAGTTCGTTATGCAGGTGGAGCTCGAGCTGAGCTGGATCGATCCGTTAGTTGCCTATCTCAAAGAGGGAGTTCTTCCTCGTGATCCGAAAGAAGCTCAAAAACTTAGGAATCAAGCCTCCCGATACATTTTGTATGAGGATAAGTTGTATAAAAGATCGTATTCACTGCCGCTGCTGAGATATCTCCGACCTTCTATGGTCGACTTCGCATTATGGAAAATGCACGAGAAAATTTATAGAAGTCATGTAGGAGCCAGATCCCTATCACAAAAACTATTTCGGCAATGGTACTATTGGTCGATCTTATACCACGATTCTATGAAGTATGTCAAAAAATGTGACAGCTGTCAGAAGAATACAAACCTATAAAGATAGCCGGCCTCCGAGCTTACTCCACTAAGCGCACCTTGGTCATTTGCGTAGTGGGGAATAATATACTTGGCCCTTTTCCGACGACATCCAAGCAACAGAAGTTCCTCCTGATTGCGATCGACTACTTCACCAAATGGATCGAAGCCGAACAACTAGCAAAAATTATCGAGGCCAAGGTACAGGACTTCGTCTGAAAGTCAATCGTCTACCGGTTCGGTTTGCCCCGAACTCTCATAACAGATAACGGACGATAGTTCGCTGGGACGAGGTTCATCGAGTTCTGCGAAGATCTAAACATCTTCCATTACTTCACATCGGTAGCTCACCCACAGGTAAATAGGAAAGCTGAAGTGACCAACCGGACCCTGCTGCAAGACATCAAGACAAGGCTCAATAAAGCAAGGAGATCTGGATGGACGAACTCTACCACATCCTCTGGACGTACCGAACTACTCAAAAGCTACCGACTGAGAAAACACCATTTGCCTTAGCTTTCAGAACGGAGGTAGTCATCCCAATCGAGCTTAAGCTCCCATCAGCGCAGGTCATGAACCTTCAATGAGCAGCATAACTCACAGGACCTCAAAGTCAACCTCGACCTACTGGAAGAAAAAAGAGAGGACGCCCAGGTTTGGATGGCGGCCTACAGGCGAAGGATGGTCCGATACTATAACTCCAAAGTTAGAGGTAAAATATTCAGAGTGGGAGACTTAGTGCTTCGATGAGCCACCATCTCTCAGCCTCAAAATCAGAAAAAGCTTGCCCCGAATTAAGAAGGCCCGTATGAAGTAGAGGAGGTCGTCTGGTCCAAAACTTATCGTCTGAAGGAGCTCGGAGGGAAGACGCTCCTACGACCCTGGAATTCAGAAAATCTGAGAATATACTACCAGTAATTTTCCGTCAATAAAATTCTTTCATTTCAATGTTATTATTTATTGATGCAAAAACTATGTGATGACAAGGAAGAAGCAATCAATAATGGCCATGTTAGGAACAGAAGGAGAACCTCGTCCTAATGTGAACAGGGTGGAAAGCCTCGTTCATTTTAGACGAGATGAGGGAAGAGGCCCTGACAACGGTCCTTATGCGTCCCTACAGTCCGTTAAGAATAGAAGAAAAATCTCGTCCTAATATGAGCAAAATCGAAAGCCTCGTTCATTTTAGACGAGATGGAGGGAGAGGCCCTGACAACGACCCTTATTTGCCCCCACAATCCGTTAGGAACAGGCGGAGAACCTCGTCCTAACGTGAGCAAAGTCGAAGACCTCGTTCATTTTAGACGAGATGGGGGGAGAGGTCCTGACAACGGCCCTTATGTGCCCCCACAGTCCGTTAAGAACAGGAGGAAAATCTCATTCTAACGTGAGCAAAGTGGAAGACCTCATTTATTTTAGATGAGATGGAAGGAAAGACCCTGACAATGACCCTTATGTGGCTCCGTAGCCCGTTAGGAACAGGAGGAGAATCTCATCTTAATATGAGCAAAGTCGAAGACCTCGTTCATTTTAGATGAGATGGGGGGAGAGGTCCGAACAACACCCCTTATGTGCCCCCATGGTCCGTTAGGAACAGGAGGAGAACCTCGTCCTAATGTGAGCAAAGTTGAAGGCCTTGTTCATTTTAGACGAGGTGAAAGAAAAGGCTCTGACAACAATCCTAAATATGCCCCTACAGCCTATTAGGAATAGGAAAAGAACCTCATCCAAGCATGAGCAAAGGTCGGAATCCCGTAGACCAAAGATGAGAAAAAAAAAACTCGATGGAGAATCCTTACACGTGCTTTTCCATGACAACCTGACTACGTCACATGCGAAAGATAGAACCTTATCCTGATTTGCAAGAGAGATCCTAGTTCAACGTCCACAACAAGCCCGACGTCCACAACGAGCTCAGCATCCGCAACAAGCAGCAAGCGCGGGAATCCGGAACCAAAATTCTCCCCCGAGCTTCAACTTCAACGTCAATCTCGACTGGAGATAAGATCTTTTCCAAGCTTCAACTTCAACGTCAGCCTCAGTTGGAGATAAGATCTCCCCCAAGCTTCAACTGCAACGTCAGCCTCAGCAGAAGATAAGATCTCCTTCAACCTCGACTGGAGATAAGATCTCCGAGCTTCAACTTCAACCTCGGCTGGAGATAAGATCTCCCGAGCTTCAACGCCAACCTCAACAGGAGATAAGATCTCCTTCAACCTTGGCTGGAGATAAGATCTTCCGTGAGCTTCAATCTGAACGGGTGCAGAGCCCGGAAGAGGACTTCGATAGTCGCCTTTTTTGTACTCCCTTTCTTCGAATTTCGAACTCGAAAGTGGGGGAACTATTGTTGAAAATAAACCTCACTCCCACCGAAGTCCAGTCTGATGCTTAGCCTAATGCAACTGATAATTACGGAAGAGCTTCGATCGAAAATTCTCCTCCAGCGATTAAACCCCAGCCGAACTCCTCCAGCGATCGAACCCCAGCCGAACTTCTTCAGCAACCGGGTCCTAGCTGAACTCCTCCAACGGCCGAACTCCTTCCGGACGTCTCCTTCAGTCGGATTCCTAAAGGAGCCAAACTCTTTCCGAACCTCTCCTTCAGTCGGATGCCTCCAGGAGCCAAACTCCTTCCGAACTTTTTCTTCAGTCAAGTTCCTCCAGGAGCCGAACTTCTTTCGGATCTCTCCTTCATTCAAGTTTCTCGAGGAGCCGAACTCCTTCCAGACCTCTCCTTCAGTTGGATGCCTCTAGGAGCCAAACTTCTTTCCGAATCTCTTCTTCAGTCGGATTCCTACAGGAGCCGAACTCCTTCCAAATTTCTCCTTCAGTCGAATGCCTCCAGGAGCCGAACTCCTTCTGAATTTCTTTTTTAGTCAAATTCCTCCAGGAACCAAACTCCTTCCGAATTTCTTCTTCATTCAAGTTCCTCGAGGAGCCAAACTCCTTTCGGACCTCTCCTTCAGTTGGATGCCTCCAAGAGTCGAACTCCTTCCGAACCTCTCCTTCAGTCGGATTCCTACAAGAGCTGAACTCCTTCCGAACCTCTCCTTCAATCGGATGCCTCTAGGAGCCGAACTCTTTCCGAACCTCTCCTTCAGTCGGAAGCCTACAGGAGCCGAACTTCTTCTGGATTTCTCCTTCAGTCAAGTTCCTTCAGGAGCCGAATTCCTTCTAAATTTTTTCTTCAGTCAAGTTCCTCGAGAAGCTGAACTCCTTTCGGACCTCTCCTTCAGTCGGATGCCTCCAGAAGTCGAACTTCTTCCGGACCTCTCCTTCAGTTGAATTTCTCCATCAACCGAACTCCTTACGAATTTTTTCTTCAGTCGAATTCCTCCAGGAGTCGAACTTCTTTTGGACTTCTTTTTCAGTCGGATTCCTCCAGGAACCGAACTCTTTCCAAACTTCTCCTTCAGTAGAATTTCTCCATCAGCCGAACTTCTTTCGAATTTTTTCTTTAGTCGGATTCCTTCAGGAGCTGAACTCCTTTCGAATTTCTCCTTCAGTCCAGTTTCTCTAGAAGCTGAACTCCTTCCGTATTCTTCAGTCAAATTCCTCTAAGAGCCGAACTCCTTCCGGATTTCTCCTTCAATCAAGTTTTCTTTAGGAGTTCGAACTTCTCTGAAATTGATGTATGTCAAAGCTCTTCACCAACCAATGCCTGCTTCCTTCAAACTTCGACTATTAAATCTCAACGAACAGCCACATTACGGCAATGGATATCTCTCCATAACAAACTCCACGTGATCCCGAGCGGCCTACTACCGAACGATTACGACTGTCACTATTAATCTGCTTCGGACTCCATCTATAAAAGAGATCCTCCATATGCATTTTCTCTAAGCTCTCTTCTCTTTTCCAAAACTCTGTTGAGTTCTTGCCTGAGCACTCCATTTCTATTGGCCAAAATAGCTGACTTGATCGTCGGAGGATCCTATCGGAGCCACCACCACCGACTCCAGATGGGACTTTGTTTTGCAAATCACCAGTGGCAACCTCTCCTTCCTCAACTCCAGCTTAATCCAGCGTTAACCAGATTCTGCACCAACACTAACTATCATCAAATCCAACTATCACTATAGTACCGATTTGTAAGAATAAAGATCTTCAAAAATTTCCTAACTATCATGGTATCAAACTTATAAGCCATGCTATAAAAGTTTAAGAGACAGTGATTGGGCCTGGATAGAGGTGTGACACGGAAATATTAAAGAACCAATTTGGTTTAAGCCAGGCTAGTTGACTATGGGAGCTATTTTTCTTCTTTAAAGATTAATGGACAAATATAGAGAAAAAAGACTAAATTTTTATAAGGTTTTTATTGATTTAAAGAAAGCATATGATAAAACCCCTAAAAAGTCTTATAGTGTGCGTTAGAAAAGACAAGAGCTTTGATTAGATATATTAATGTGATTGAAGATATATATAATAGAGCGATTACTCGTAGGAGAACTATTGGTGGTAATACTAATGAGTTCCCGACACAATGGGTTTTGTACCAAGAACCTGCTCTAAGTTTATGTTAGTTATGAATGAACTTACTAGGTATATTCAGGATAAAATTCCATGATGCAGACTATTTGTAAATGATATAATCTTAGCGGAGAAACTAAGGTGGAATTCATTGTAAATTGGAATAATGTAGGAGTGCATTAGAACCTAAGGATTTTAGGTTCAGTAGGACCAAGATAGAATATATGGATTGTAGTTTTAGTAAAATTAGAAATAAAGATGAGGACAGAGTCGAAAATTAAGGATCATGAAATTCTTAAGAGTGATTACTTTGGGTATTTTGGATCAACCATTCACAGAAAGATTGAAGAGAATTTATCTATACAATTCAAGCTAGTTAGTTAAAATGACGAAGTGTAACCAGATATCATGTTATCATAGGGCACCTGCCAAGTTGATGCAAAAATTTTATAGGATAGCCATACAACCATCTATGCTTTATAGAATAGAATGTTGGATAGTTAGAAAATAACATGCACACAAGATGAGTGTGGCTGAAATAAGAATGTTGTGATGGATGTGTGGTAATACTAAATAATAATAATAATAATAATAAAATAAAACCATACATAGAAAAGTAGAGGTTGCACCACTTAATGTCAAATTAAAAGAACAACTTAGATGATTTAGACATGGATAACATGGGCCATGGATGCACAAGTACAAAGAAGTGACTTGATACATGTAAAAGAAAGAGAGATGGAGCTGGACCAAAAGTCACATAAGATATAGCAAGGAATTGATATCACTACATCTTTCAAAAAGTGTAGCCCTAAATAGTACAGAATGGAGGAAAATGATTTATGTAGCCAACCTCAACTAGTTTGGGAATAAGCTTAGTTAATTATGGATCCTCAAGTGCTTTATACATTTGGTGCAGGCAACAAATCCATACCATCAACACTTTCAAATGTAGTAAATCTTCCTTATCTCAATGGAGATTTATACGTGACTAGGAGTCTCAGTATGATGATTACAAGATGCGTCCAGTTATAATCATTTTTCAATCAGAAAAAATTGTTGTGACAAGATAGCTGATAGAAATATATTTTTATGTATCCATATCCAGCATTTTGTTTCATTGATAACATGGGTGATGCTGATCAGATATTTAATGAGTTGGATTATTGCAAAGCTAAGTGCTTATCTCTTGATAAAAACTGAACCATCTATGTCAATACATAATGACAATGATTGAGAACATTGGACCCCTGTAGCCACAATTCTAAATTTGCTTGATCATAGATAAATAAAAAAAGTGACATAAACTGTTACCGTTTGTATTGGTTCAGCAAGGACCTCCCATGTCTGCTCCAAGTCTTGATTTAGCCGAAATTCATTCACCTGCAGACAATGAAGAATTATTTCTGCATTGTGCTAGACTAATTCCAAAAACAAGTGTTTCATAGAATGAAAGATGTCCTAACAGGTTATTCAAGTCATTCAAGAAAGAGCATATAGTAAATAGTTATGTTCTAGGCTATTGCTTGGTTGGCCACTAATGGATGCCACATAATACACCTGTAACCATCATTAACATTTAGAATAATATATAAATGTAATCGTTGGAAGTACAACAATTAGATCCAAATTAGCATTTGCTCTCTCTCTCTCTCTCTCTCTCTCTCTCTCTGTGTGTGTGTGCATGTGCAGGCATGTGCTTCTCTGCATGCGCACACGAGTAGAGGCATGTGTAAGCATACAAGATTGCACAGAATGCAAGCATAGAGGAACATACATGAAATTTGTAAACCATACAAGTACCACACACACACATATGGGAGCAACCTTTATTAGATTAATAGACATTAAGAGTTAAATTTCATATGCTGCATCATTCTTCAGTAAAACAAAATATAATATTCAATGATAATAAATAATTTGACTATCAGATATGGGTTCGTCCATCTTAAAGTACAACATGCAAACATCTTAACACAAATTGGTCTGCTTGCCATTTATGCCAAATGATAGGGTGCTGAAGAAGGGATGTGTACTGGGGATCAGATGTGTCAGCTGCATGATGTACATTTCTACCATAGTGTGAAAGGATGTTTCAGATTTTTAATAAACATTTATGATACAGTATCAAAGCTGTAACGGGGAACTAGTAAGCAAATTGGTGCGTAATGTTGTTGATTATGTGACCAAAACATACCAATTATGAAGTATCACCAAAGCCAGATTCCAGAACATAGTCATAAACACAAAATACAAAGCAAAAAATCACAATATTATTAAGTTGATGACCAGCTCATTAAAGCGTAAGTCTAAATTTCTCAATCAGACAAAATATCAATTGCTTACCTGTAGCTTTTTAATTCCCTGTAGTGAACTTCTATAAGCCAGGAGAGAATACCCTAAGCCAACACCCAAATTCCTCAAGACAGTTGAATCTGTAAGGTCCCGCTGTTGATCATTGTAAACAGGAAGAGTTACACTACTCCATAAATATTGGCCAATAAAGCTGTCTTACCAAACTGAAAAGCATAGGTAACAAACCTATCCTAAAATTGATGAACTGGACACAGTCTAGAAGGTTTAAGCTAATAACAAAGTCTAGAGACAGGAGCCTATGCCCAAAATATTTGGTAGCTTCAGATTATAAGGCACAGCCAAGATATAGCTCAAGGAAGCATATGCCTATTTCTCAGTTTCTAATGTCTATTAATTAAGAATAAAGCATGGAGAAAGAGAGAAGATTATTAAAACAATACCTGCATGCGTGAAATGGGCAACTTCATGCTAAGGGCAGATAAAACAGCATTAGCCAAACATAGATTACCCTCACTATTTTCAAAATCAATAGGATTGACTTTATGAGGCATAGTGGAGGAACCAATTTCACCAGCCTTAGTTATCTGTGCAGCACAATAAAGGGTCTAAGTTAAAAATTCATGGGAAATAAAAAGAAGATTAACACTGTAGGTGTGTGAGTAGCAAAAGAGATACCTGCTTAAAGTAACCCAATGATATGTAGCTCCAAATGTCCCTGTCAAAATCAATCAAAATGTTGTTGAACTGGGTGACTGCATTGAAAAGCTTTGCAATATAGTCATGAGGCTCAATCTGCACAATGAAAAAGCAAGCAATTAACTCAGGATCATAAACACAGTATGTGGACTATATCAAGGATGATGCAACCCCTTTTCCTGTAACGAAGGATGTTTAGATGGGTTTACATGAAAGGCCTACTCCACCCCCTCAGCCCTCTGAGTAAAGCAACTAATATGGATGAAGTGTTGCAGCGGTGAAAGCTCAACAATGTACAAGCCAACTTGAGCCATTCATGATAACAAACAGCCAGTTTGTCCCACCTATAAGGAATGGCACCACAACAAACAAGGCAAGACAAAGGACAGGGCATCTTATAATTGCCTCAAGCTTATGCAACCTCTCCATGCACACGCACAGAGAGAGAAAAGCAAAAAAATAACAAAGTTATAAAATAAAAATAAAAATAAGATGAGCCCACATTTCTGTGATGTAGGCAACTAGGTCAGAGTTGTAAAAGTTGCTGTTTGAGAACTGACATATCTTAACAATAATTTGTAGATTAGATATGGTTATCAATAGAGTAACCCATCATTCATCTATCTTTAAAATTGTTTCACTCATGATAATTTTGAGGAAATGACTAATGCATTACCTTTCTGGCAAGCAAACTCCCCCTAAAGTCTTTCTAGAAATTGTGTAGAAAAATAAAAAACATAAAGCAAATGACACAAATAACAAAAGGAAAATCCTTAAAGCACAAAATATACAAAGAAATGGACAGAAAAATATACCTGTGTCACATAAGGGTTGAAATTTATGCCCAAAGATCTCACAAACTCTGCTGCTACTCTTGGCCAGTTGACGTTAGGATATGCAACTTTGTGGGCATTGTAGTTCCCAACTGCACCAGCAAACTTTCCCAATATTTGAACTTCAGTGAAAGTCTTTCCAATCTCACTTAGTCTAACAGCAAAATTTGCCATTTCCTTTCCCAAAGTAGTAGGGGATGCTGGCTACAAGATGGCCAAAAAACAATTCATAAATTACAGAACATGTTTAGTTGGGGAGGCAAAAATCTTCCTTACAATAATTATCAGCATTTTGATCAGAAAGCTATTCCATCTACTTGGAGAGCTTAGACAAGTATTATGTCAAAATAGAGTAATATTTTAGTGCTTAGAGATCTCAAAGTTAAATGTGTCAACAAACACTTTCTGAAGGCCATCAAATTGAATCTATTACAGTAGAATTTCTATGTTTCCACAACCCATCAAATTTTGTACGTTGAAAAAGAAAAATCAATTGCATTGGATTGGATAATGTTATAGGAAATATGTTCACAGCAATCCTACTAGATCAATTCAATCAGTTTGGTAAAGAATATTTTGTAGTATGTCTTTCATGTAAGTATTGGCCCTTAAATTGTAGCTAATATGAAACGTGTTTTTTTAGTTTGGAGGGAAAGTGCATGAAACCCAATCCTCTTCTAGCATGATGAATTAAAAAATGTATATATGTTTATATGTCATACATTATATATATTGTGAGATAGGGAGTTTCTTCTCCTCCATAAGTTTTTTGCAAGGCATTCTATTAATGTTGCAGAATTACTTGCAAAATTCTACTGCTACAATAGTTACATTTTGTATTTTGTTATATCCTTAGTAGGAATGTGCTTATAGACATAAACACATGTTGTTTAAGGAAAGATTCAAGTTAACCAGAATTCATTTTCTTTGTCTCTTTGACAGCTATTAGATTCACCCACATAATGCATGCCTGAGGTTCAGACACTAACATCTAAGAGCAACAATGTTATCGTAGACTTAACAAGTAAGCCACAATCTTACAGCTCAAAAGTGTAGCATGAATCTGTAGTTCACTAGGTACATCTACCGGCTGGAACATTGTTATTATGTTAGCACCCCCCCCCCCCCCCCACCCTTTTTTTTTCCATTAATACCTCTTCTGATACATACAACACAAAGACAAGATCAATGTTAGTTGTTGAAAGCAAAATTAATATTGATTTTCAATTTTTTAACATGAAAAATAAAACTTGCACTCTCAAAGAACCAACGGTAACATCATATGCAAGAAATTATTCTCTTATGTTGAATGATTAGCATACCTGCCCATGAGTGCGAGACAACATAGGGACATGTGCATTCTCCTTTGCCATGTCACGTATAGTTCTGCATAATTCAATCATAACAGGGAATATAACAGTGTTGCATGCCTCTTTCAATGCCAATGCATGGGCTAGGTTGTTTATATCCTCGGATGTACAGGCAAAATGAAAAAACTCAAGTACCTGACAGAAAAGAAACAATTTAATATCAAATTACAAAGAAAAATTTCTAAGCCATTCCAGATTATAAAAAGAAACTGATGGGTAACATATCTTAGATATTTTTTGTTAACGAGATAAATACAGACATTTTTTAACATATAGAAAATCAGAAAGCTAACCTTTGCTACCTCTGGACAGGATTTACACCTCTGTTTTAAAAAGTACTCTACTGCCTTGACATCATGATTGGTCACTTTTTCAATTTTTTTCACTGCTAGGGCATCATTTATATCAAATTCACGAATTATTCTTTCCAAGAAAGATTGAGCTTCGCTGCTAAAGCTTGGGACTTCTGTGATTTCCTGAATTTGAGAAAGTTTCAGCAACCATTTGACCTGAAATAAGCCAATTCCACGCCATTTAAATAATGCATATACCAAATTCAAGAAGTGATATCCCATCAAGTTACACTAATTATACAAATCCTTCTTCTACATTCATTATGGGATATTAAGGAAGAATAATCAGCTAAACTTCAAACAGAACTCTAGAATCTACTATCAATCACTTCAAAAAAAAAAAAAAAAAAAGAATAAGAAGAATATGTAATGATTATTTGCTGATAAGTACCAGCAATAACCGATGAAACTTTGACAAATTAACCTGATGTTTTCATCAGAACTCAGTTCTGTCATTAGAGTACCTTCAACATCGGAAGTTGAAATATTTTGCTCTTTGCTATCTAACAAGCCAAAGATTACCGAAAGGTCCTAAACAGGTCATAAATAAAAGTAATAAGGTATAGATTGCAAACCCTCTTTAATAGGACTTTGTTGATCATCATGCATTATTGTGTATATCAAGTTATTTCTGAATTGGTGAGAGGTGCTGCCTCTCAAAAATATTAAAACTATATTTTGCCCTTCTTAGTGGCTAAACTAGATTCTGGACCACTTAAAATAAAGCACTATAACTAGCAGCCTCTTTTCTAAGAATAAAAAGAAATGGACTGGCAAAACTGCCTTCAAGTACAACAAAGGTATGATTTTATTTGACTACGACTTTATTCAACTAATACAGTAACACAAATGCGGCGGATTATGAGATAACATAACCATTAATTGCAAGGCCTTATAAATCAAAGATTCACTTTGAAGCAGAACAATTGGCAAGGAAAAACAAATATGTACGAATTTATTCGTGCTCCAAGATACTCAAAACGGAGACTAACACCACCAAGCTAAAAATACCCCACAATCAACAACCAACACTCCGAAAACAGATCAGGTTTGAACAATTATCTCACCTCAACTATAACTCGATACCGGATTAACCCATACTCGCTGAAGATTGGCCGCAAATCTTTGACCTTTTGCACATAACGGCCATCCAACGGCGACAAATTCAGCAAGCTGAACGATTCCATGTCTGCAGTCTCTTCAACATGGGTCTTCTTCGTCTAACAAATGGAAAAAAAAAAAAAAAAGCCTCCTTGAACAATATAGTTCAATCATGTTGCTAAACATACAGCAAAACCTAGACCCGCAGGCCATGTGATACATTATTAGCTCAAATAACAAAGTGTTTCCCCATAAGATTTGCCCATATTGGAGATAAAAAGAAGCATTAAGTTCCAAACCGGTTATAAAAATACGATTTTTTAATCAAAGGCATAGTACAAATAGACACCACCGCTTCTGTTGCGAAAATTCCACATCGAATCGGGAACAAGGCTTACCTCAGCGACGGGCACTCTGGGATCTGCAGCCAGAGAAGCTCTGCAGCATAAATTCTTGGGAGATACGGGCGTGCGGGGAGAAGAAGCAATAGATGGACACGAAGCGGTGGGAATGATCGGGAGCCGCGCCCATCTCGGGAGGCTCAAAGAAGAGAGGGCGGCGAGGGATGTCCTGGCACAGCTGGGAGCCACGGCGGCTTCCATGGATTGCGATCGCAGTGGAAATCCCCTCTGGGATTCGTACAAGGAAAGCCTCTGCCTCCTCTGAGCGACTGCTTTCGGGCTTTTTAGGGCGGAGGCGGTGGGAACCGGGTGGGGGGATGAACCGGAGCGGGAAAGTCCTCTTTAAAACCCCAATTTTTTGGAAAGTTACATGGCTCGTCTCGATCAGCTCTTGATGCTATCGCACAGGGGTTCTGCATTTCGGTTTCAGGCAAGCGAAAGCTGCTATCAAAAACAAAAGGGAACAGGAAATCGTTGATCAGCCTGATTTTTTTGGGAGGGTAATCTGACGGTTGGCAAAAAGGAAGTTTAGCTTCATCGTGTGGGGACTGTGGGTATCGATAATAATGATGGAAAACTATTAATTATTTTGATGGGTTGGGTTAAATTTCGGAACTATTGGCTTTTCTATTGATTGGCTTAGAGTTGGATAAGTTATGCTCTTTCAATGTCCAATCTTAGTCCCACGGTATCAAATTTTATCATTTTCATTTTAAACTAGCATATTACCATATGATGTGCAGGATACATCTCTTATTAAAAAATATATAATATTTTAATATAATTTTATTATATATAATTTTATTAACACTCTAACATTTTTAAGCTCGTCGAAATTCTCTATCACTTTATAGGAAAAGAGAAAATTTATTTCAGAGTGCCTAAAGACACCATAAAAAAAAAAATTTATGAAAAGAAAAAAAAACTTAAATACAAATCTTTCAATTATAACAACATCCACTTATAGTTCAACGGCCAAATAATTTAGAAAAAGTAAGAGTTGTTTGTTTGATAATCATACAGGCATAAAAATCAGAATCTCAAGGGATAAAAAAAATTTTAAAAAAATATAATAAAATTGGAAGATATTTTGAGGTTATGAGGACCATTGTTCCAATTCCAAGTAAGCTTGGAGTACTCTCTTAGTTCAATCAGCTTCGATGGTGCAAATAGAGTGAAAATCTAGCCTACCAACCTCCTCTCTGGGAGTACCAAGAGCTTGAGCATTGGGCAGCCGTAGATGACCGACGATGGTAATGGGTTCGCTTTTCATAATAAACTTTGAACATATATAATCTCTCAATAATTAAGATCATCGTCAGTTGCTCCCTTGCCGATAGGCAAGTATGAATGGAAGTACAAACAAATAGACGAATAGGATGGAGCAGGGCAATGCCGACATTGATATTGGTGCCAGAGACCGGGGATATGGGCGTCATCGCTGAAGAAGAGAGATCGCTGCCTCACCACCCTTTTCCTCACCTCCTCCACGGCCGGCATCCTCGACCACGTCCTTTTCCAGCACCACTCCCTCCACTCCCACTTTCTCTAACCCCATCCTTAGGAATCCCAATCGGATGGAAAGATTAAAAATAAATAAATAGAAAAACAATGCAGTAGCTAAAGAAAATATCAGAGAGATAGAGAAAAAGGCCATGTGTCAAACAGAGACATCAGCTAGATGACTCTATTTTAATATATATATATATATATATATATATATATATATATATATATATATATATATATATATATATATTAAAATGGAGTCACCAGCAATGATGGTGGGTTTGCTTTTCACAATAAGCTTTGAACATATATAATCTCTCAAGAATCAAGATTATCGTCAGTGGCTCCCTTGCCGATAAGCAAGCATAGATGAAAGTACAAACAAACGAACAAATATGGTAGGATAGGACAATGGCGGCATTGATGTCGGCGCCAAAGATCAGAAAAATGAGCATCATCACAAAAGAGGAGAGACCGCTGCCTTATCGCCCTTTTCCTCACCTCCTCCACGATTGGCATCCTCGATCACATCCTCTTCCAGCACCACTCCCTCCATTCCTACTTTTTCTAACCCCATCCTCAGGAGTCCCAATCGGATGGGAAGATTAAAAAAAATTAAATAGAAAAATAATATGATAGCTAAAGAAAAGATCAGAGAGATGGAGAAGAGGGTCACGTGTCAAACAGAGGCATTAGCTAGATGCCTTCATTTTAATATATATATATATTAAATTTAATTTAAGATAAATTGTTTTTTTTTTTTGCCTTCATTGTCTCTCTTCCTTTTACTCGATTGAGTTTGAGAAGCTACTCATTTGATTTGATGGTAGATGATTTATTGCATCAAATTTAACTTTTCTTGCATTGAATATTTTTTTAATTTTAGATTTTTTAAAATTAATATGTTATTGGTGCAACTTCTGAAAACTAACGAAGTTTTATCATTTCTAAGCTTCATTAGGATTGAGGCTATTGAGTGTTGTACAGGAAGAGTATCTATGGCATGGTTTACTATATCGTCTCATACTGTTCAATGCAAAGCATATTGTACTGATCTTCTTCCATCACACTAAATTGTAGATCGATGTTATAATAAAATGATGCCAATATAAGGCTTGGTATGAATCTCGATCAATTGGATCTCAATATAAAAATGAATGCAAATAAGGATGAAATTGAATGATAGGATATTCTTTATTTGCTTATAGCAAAATATTGGGAGTGTTGATGCAGAAACTGGTCGTCGTCGGAGGCCACTGGAGTGGAGGCCGCTGAGGTCGCCATCGGGGATCTGCAAAATAGAGTCCCATTCGGAGCCGATGGGGGATGGCTCCGGTAGGACCCTCCGACGATCAAGTCAGCTTTGGCCAACAGGAATGGAATGCTCGAAAATGAGTTTCGGAGCTTGAAGAAGAAGAAGAGAGCTTAGAGATCAGAGAGATTAGCATATCTGGAGGGTCCCTTTTTATAGTAGAGCTTGATGGTGACAGCTGCAGCCGCATGCTGGCGGGCCGCTCGAGGTTCGGTGGAGTCAGTCTCAGGCAAGGTGCCGTGTGCGGCGGATTGATGGTGACAGCCATCGCCACCTGATAGCAGATCACCATCGCTCACGGCAGACTGATAGTGATGGCTGTAGAGCTTGCAGTGGACTGATGGTGATGGCTGCAGAGCCAGTCGAATGAAGGGTTGAAGACCTTCATCATATGTCCATTTTGGAGGAGTTCGGACTCCTAAGGAGGAAGCTCGGAAGGAGTTCGGCTCCTGCAGGCGTCTGACTGTAATAACGCGGAGAGAGTTCGGCTCTCGTGGGAGCCTAACTGAAGCTCGATGGATGAGTTCGGCTAGAGCCCGACTGTTGGGAGTCCAAGGAGCTCGGCCGATCGAAGGGACGGCCGCTTGAGGAGTTCGGCCGAGGGACGATCGCTGAGAAGTTCGGACGCTAGGGGATTCCGTTAAAGCCCGACCGCTTGGAGTCCAAGGAGCTCGGCCGCTAAGCAGTTCGACCGACTGAACGGGTTGGAAGAAGCTCGACCGCTGGGGGTTCGACTGAAGCCCATCTGCTGAAGCTCTTCTGCGGCTACTGGTTGTATTAGGCTGAGCATCGAGCTAGACTTCGGCGGGAGTGGAATTTATCCCTAACACTAGCCCCCCCACTTTCAAGTTCGAAAATCGAAGGAAGGGAGTGCAGGAAAGATGACTGCCGAAGTCTTCCTCTGAGCTTCATGCTGGTCTAGGTCAAAGCCCAGGGAAGATCCCACCTCCAGCCGAGGTTGAGGGGGGCTTCGTCTGCTGCGATCGAAGCCGAAGGTTGCGCTCCTTGGGGGCGACATTGTCTTCTACAGTCAAGGTCGATGCGAGTGCTCGGAAGAGATCCGATCTCAGGGCGAGGCTGTCTCTGATCTTATCCCTGGCCGAGGTGGAAGTTGAAGCTCTCTAGTCGAGGTTAACACGATCCCTAGCCGAGGTTGTATCGGGCACCCAGGGGAGATCTCATCTTCTACGATCGAGCTTTCCTCGGGGGAGATCTTATCTCCTACGACCGAGCTTTCCTCGGGGGAGATGCAGTCGAGGTCGAAGTGCACGCTCGGGGGAGATCTTATCTCCTACGGCCAAGCTTTCCTCGGGGAAGATCTTATCTCCTGTAGCCGAGCCTTCCTCGGGGGAGATCTTATCTCCTGCAGTCGAGTCGAAGTGCGCGCTTGGGGGAGATCTCATCTCCTGCGGTCGAACTTTCCTCGGAGGAGATCTTATCTCCTGCAGCCGAGCCTTCCTCGGGGGAGATCTTATCTTCTGCCGAGGTTGTTGCTTGCGTTAGGATGAGGTTCTCCTCCTGTTCCTAACGCGGCAATTATTGACTGCTTGTTTTCTATCATCGCATAGTTTTCGTATCCAGAAATAATGTTATCGAAAAAAAAGAATTTTATTGAAAGAAAGTTACTGACAGCGCATCCCCAAATTCTGTATCTCAAGATCGTGGTAGCATTATTCCTCCGCATTTCTTCGACGATAAATCTCGAGGTGGACGACCTCCTCATGCTGGCCTCCTCAATTTGGTGCAAGCTCTTGTCACTGGGAGACGATGAATCACTGATGCACCGAGATCCTCCCAGGGGCAATGTGGATGATGTCGTAAGGTGGCCGACCTTCTTGCGGTCTCTGCCCATGGCAGCATCGAGCTCCTTGCCGTCTCTGGCTATGGCAGTGCCCTTGACCGATCTTTTTCTACTTCAAGCTGGTGCCGGAAGAATTTACCCAATCACCCCTTTTTGATGAGCTCTTTAATTTCGGCTTGGAGCAGAGTGCATTCCTCAGTATCATGGCCGTGGTCGCGATGGTAGGGGCATTACTTGCTTCGATCGCGTACGTTTAGGGAGGCCATAGTCCTTTCGATCTTAGCGGCTGGCTCTTAACTTCACTGAGAATTCGAGTTAGAGGAGCGGGGCGTAGTCGCGGAACCTTTCGAGAGGGCTTCTTCGCACCCTTTTGTCGGGGCCTCCTTGGTGGCAAGCTTGAGGAGTTTGAGGTTGTAAAACCTGCGGAAGAACTTTATGCCCCCTCGTCGGGGCTTCCTCGATGATGAGCTCCAGGGTGAGTTCGACGGCCTTGCTTCCGCTGGGGAGGTCGTGAGTACGGTCGAACTTCATTCCGCCTCCCGTGAAAATCTTCTGTGGGAGAACTTCATGCCCTTTGTCGGAGCTTCCCTGGAGTTATACTCGAGAGGAAGTCCTCGCTTGCCCTAGGGCGGTCGTGAGCTCGGCCGAACTTCATCTCACCTCATGTGAAATCTTTGTAGGAGGCTTCCTTGGTGACATAATCGGCCTAGAGTTCGGCCTTACTTGCGCCGAACTTCATTCCGATGACGAGCTTCGAGGTGAAGTTCGGCCTCACTTGCGCCGAACTTCATTCCGTTTTCCCGCGAGACCCTCCGCGGGAGAACTTCCTGCTACTTTTGTCTGGACTTCCTTGACGACGAGCTCGAGGGGGAGCTCGGCTTTTCTCGCGCCAAACTTCATTCTGCTTTCCTACGAGACCCTCGGCGGAAGAACTTGCTTGACGACGAGCTCGAGGGGGAGCTTGGCTTTCCTCATGCCGGACTTCATTCCGCTTTTCCGCTCACGCCGAACTTCATTCCGCTTTCCCGCGAAACCCTTTGTGGAAAAACTTCATGCCCCTTTGTCGAGGCTTCCTCAGAGTCATGCTCGAGAGGGAGTTCGGCCTCGCTTGCACCGAACTTCATTCCATCTTCTTGGAAAATCCTCTGCGGGAGAACTTCTGCTCTCCGTTTCTTCTTCCTAAGGGCGATTGGTATGCCCAGATGCTCTTCCTTAAAGTCGGTTCCTCGCGTCCTCATGGCGGGTTTGCTGGCAAAGTCCCCGTTGGAGGTTGTCGCACGGCCAGCATCATCTCAGCGGGGCCATGGACCCGACCAGCGGGTTGAACTGCTCCACATCTGCGAGGGCTTCGTGTGGAAACTGGGCTGCCGGGGCTGCAACGGGAGTCGGTCGTCGAGTCGAAGCTCTCCTGGAGGCATTTTCTCTTTGGGAGAAAAAAAGAAGATCTTCGGAGGGGAAAGGAAAAAATCATCGCCGAGCACTCCTTTAAGAACAAGAAAACCTCGGAGGTTCGATCCTTCCTCTAGCGCCAATCTGTTGATGCAGAAATTGGTCATCGTCGGAGTCCGATGGAGTGGAGGCCGCTGAGGTTGCCGTCAGGGATCTGCAAAATAGAGTTCCGTCCGGAGCCGGTGGGGGGTGGCTCCAGCAGGACCCTCCAACGATCAAGTTAGCTCTGGCCAATAGGAATGGAGTGCTCAAAAATGAGTTTCGGAGCTTGAAGAAGAAGAGGAGAGCTTAGAGATCAGAGAGATTAGCGTATCTGGAGGATCCCTTTTTATAGCGGAGCTTGATGGTGACAGCTGCAGCCGCGTGCTAGCGGGCCGCTCGAGGTTCGGTGGAGTCAGTCTCATGGAAAGGTGCCATGTGCGGCGGGTTGATGGTGACAGCCATCGCCGTCTGATAGCGGGTCGCCATCGCTCGTCACGGACTGATGGTGATGGCTATAAAGCTTGTAGTGGACTGATGGTGATGGCTGCAGAGCCAGCCGAATGAAGGGTTGAAGACCTTCGTCGTATGCCCATTTCGGAGGAGTTCGGACTCCTGAGGAGGAAGCTCGGAAGGAGTTCGGCTCCTGCAGGCGTCTGGCTGTAATAACGCAGAGAGAGTTCGGCTCTCGTGGGAGCCTGACTGAAGCTCAGCGGATGAGTTCGGTTAGAGCCCGACTGTTGGGAGTCCGAGGAGCTCGGCCATCGAAGGGATGGCCGCTTGAGGAGTTCGACCGAGAGACGACCGTTGAGGAGTTTGGGCGCTAGTGGATTCCGTTAAAGCCCAGCCGCTTGGAGTCCAAGGAGCTCGGCCGCTAAGCAGTTCGACCGACTGAACGGGTTGGAAGAAGCTCGACCGCTGGGGGTTCGGCTGAAGCCCGTCTGCTAAAGCTCTTCTGCGGCTACTGGTTGCATTAGGCTGAGCATCGAGCTAGACTTCGGCAGGAGTGGGATTTATCCCCAACAGGGAGTATCAACATGCTTTAATACTACTTGTTAAGGATCTAGTACCAATGGATTGCGATAGAAAAAAAAGAAGAAAACTAAAACAAGAATAATCAAGTATATGAATCAACCTAAAGGCTCGTCTCCATAGAACATATAGAATTTTACTATAAAAAAGAAAGAGATATAAGATGAGATTATCCACTCTCAACTCACGTATATAATCCTCTCAACAAGAAATTATTCTTACTAAACTCTCTCTTGAAGACCCCCTGAAACGATCGTAGTCCGATACCTAGCTATCTGCCTGAAGCCCCTGCTTCTGCTGTCCCTAACGTCCTTCTCTCTGCTCCAATCGTCTCAGACTCTCTTAAATTCATAAAGCCATACCTTCTACCTCAAGTCATGGCCCTTCTGCCAAGCCACACTTTCTACCTTTCTCGGTCTACTGCTTAAATAGCCACGGTCACAGTCAAAATCCAAGCAAAAATGGAGAAGGACCACGTATAGTCCGCATGGAGAAAGGACTCTCCCGCACATCCGTGAGGCCTCTTGGGCTCAGGCCGTGCTTGCGCGCCTAGTCCTGGGCTGCGCCTGCGCACGCCTGGCCTGGGCCGCACGTGGCGTTGGGTCGTGCGCTCGAGCGCCTGCACCTGGGCTGCACGACCATGTTGGGTTGCGCAGGGCCGTGCCCATGGGCTGGCTGGCCTGTGCGCCAGTGAGCACCTGGGCCGGCCACAGTGGGCCTGCGCGCCTAGGTTGCACGTCCATGGGCCCCACTTTGGAAATCCGTCGGATGCTCCGCGTGCTTCTTTCGTGCATATCTTCGCCATCCGGACTCCGATTGCGGTGTTCTTAGGCTCGTTGGACTCCGTTCGTCATTCTGAATCTTGCTATAGACTTAATATAGGAGAATTTAAGATATTTTTCTCAATAATCTTCATCTTGACTCAATATTCAGTCTCCACCTATCCGAGAGTTTGCACCCCCATGTCCTGGGGTAATCGCCTGCTGATCATAAATGGGAAAACATGGGAGTTGAGCCAGGCCGCTCGATCCCACCTCTGTCAACTGCTGTGATCCGCCTGATCTGAGACCTATTCGAGGTAGCCTCCTGCGGTAATAAGAACTTCACCTTGCGACGTTGCATGTCATCCTCTCGAATCTCTCGTCCCGTGCCCGATCCTTCTCCACCTAGAGCTCTACCTCGCACTGAGCTTCCTAACATAAGGTAAATGTCCTCCATACTTTCTTTCTCTAAGCACCATCCTACTGCTGTACATGACCTTCAGGATTTCTCCATCAGCTTTCCATCTGAAGTCGATCGAATCCAGTCTGCTCAGTGAGATTAGATTCTTCTTAAAGCTGGGTATGTATCGGACCTCACCAACTTCTTCACTGTTCCATCATGAAGCTTCATGCTGATCGTCCCACTGTCCTTGATCTCATAGTTCGATCCATCTGGCAGGAATACAGTGCCATCATCGATCTTCAGAGAGTCAAATATCTCTTCTCTGCAACATACATGATGGAAACAAGCAGAATCCATAATCTACTGGGAGGAAGAAGTAGATACCTTATCAGAAACCAAAAGGATATCATCACTATCTTTTGTATCACTACTGGCCATCACCACAGTAGCCCTTATCCGATCTTTGAGTTGTGGGCAATCCTTAACTCGATGCCCTAACTTATCGCACCTATAGCATCTGATCTTGCTTTGGTCCCTCATTTTGGATCTGGATCATCCTCCTCGCGATCCTTTGCCGCTCCATCTACTACCTCATACTCCTCCAAAAATCATCAAAGCTGAGCTGCCACTATCTGAGCTCAAAGCTGGGTTCTCCCTCACAAGAACTTTGTTCTGAAGTATCGCTGCAGTGACCTTTTCCATCTTGATGGTGCTCTTCCCCACTAGAAGAGCAATTATCAAGGATTCATATGAAGAAAAAAGCGACGCTAGCAAGATCAATACCCTAGTCTTCTCCTCAACTTTTTTGCCAATGCTTAGAAAGTCGGTGAGGATCTTTTGGAAGTTGGATAGATGATCCCGCACACTCTGGCCTTCATCCATCCATAGCTGGTAGAACTGTCTCTAAAGAAAGAGGGTATTAGTGAGGGACTTCGTCATGTACAACTCTTCGAATTTCGACCATAGTGCCGTCGGAGAAATCTCGCCAAGTATATGGATCACCACATCATCCACTAGGTACAAATGGATCGTGTTCACCACCTGCATCTAGATCCGCTTTCAATTCTTCATCTCTATGGTGGCTGGCATCTCGTCGTACAAGAGAGCATCGATTAAACCGTATTGGACGAGAACATCCTTTACCCTTACTTGCCACAAGAAGAAATTATCCTTCCCATTAAATCTGTTGATCTCTACCTTGATTGCATTTGTCTTCTCTATATTCTTCAATCTCTATCACTACTGTTGCAATCTGCACTCCGATACTATTCAAGCTCTGATACCAATTATTGGAAGTATCAACACGCTTTGATACTACTTGTTAAGGATCTAATACCAACGGATTGCGACAGAAAGAAAGAAAAAAACTAAAACAAGAACAATCAAATATATGGATCAGCCTAAAGACTCGTCTCCATGGGGTATGTAAAATTTTACTATGAAAAAGAAAGAGATACAAGAGAAGATTATCCACTCTCAACTCACGTATACAATCCTCTCAATAAGAAGTTATCCTTACCAAACTCTCTCTTAGAGACCCCTTGAAATGATTGCAGTCCGTCGTCTAGCTGTCTGCCCAAAACCCCTACTCCTGTTGTCGCTAGCATTCTTCTCTCTGCTCCAATCATCTCAGACTCTCTCAAATTCACCAAGCCATACCTTTTACCTCAAGTCACGATCCTTCTGCTAAGTCTCACCTTCTACCTTTCTCGGTCTGCTGCTTAAATAGCCACAGTCACAGTCCAAAATCCAAGCAAAAACGAAGAAAGACCATGCACGGTCCGCGTGGAGAAAGGATTCCCCCATGCGTCCACGAGGCCGCTTGGGCCCAGGCCGCACGCGCACGCGCACTTGGGCCTGGGCTACGCCCGCGCGCGCCCAGCCCGGGCTGCACGCCCACGCTTGGGCTGCACGCCCGCGTTGGGCCACTGGCGCCCACGCATTAGTTGGCTCGCACGCCTGGGCCGGCCCCAGCAGGTCTACGCATCTGGGTCGTGCGTCCATGGGCCCCACTTTGGCGATCCATCGGATGCTCCGTGTGCTTCTTTCGCGCGTATCTTCGCCAACCGGACTCCAATTGAGATGTTCTTGGACTCGTTGGACTCCATTCATCATTTTGGACCTCGTTGTGGGCTTAATATGGAAGAATTTGAGACATTTTTCTCAACACAAAAATATTGAGAATCTAAAGAATAATGATACAAAAATTTATAAATTTTCTAATCCAATGTATTAGATTATAATTTCAATTAGTTTTATTATAAAGATTATAATATGTTGTATGGGCATACATTGATTGAGTGGAGTCAGGATGGAGGCTAACTAGTTACCATCTCAATCCTTATCGAATTGAACCAATTGATATTGCAACCCAATCCAATCTAATAAAAATCAAGTTGGTACGTGATGGTTCTCATATTCTCTATTTTTTTTAAAAAAAAAGTAAGTAAATTATTGATTTTATTCAAAAACAATATGAAGACTTCAGCCTCAACAAATATAAAAGAAGTTATTTGGTAAAATTATATATATAACAACAACAACAACCTTATATTTTGTATAAAAATAAAAAAAAATAGAATTATAAGTTATTCTAATGTAAATTATAAATTAATAAATAAAAAATTTCATGTCCATCAACTTAACCACAAAGTTATTTTATAAATGTCAAAAATTCAATGGAGATTATAAAGATATGGGGAAGAGATTGATCAAAATAGAATGACCCATTTCATCTGATTAGGCTAGGATGCGTTACTTTCTATGATTTGATAGTGCAGTTGGCTAGGAATGCAAGGGTCTTCCATGACAAGGCTAGACTTTTTAAGAATGTTCGTAACTCCATATACTTTCTTGCTAAACACCATGAGGTTTTGTTTGAAAAAATGGAGCAAAATATCTCCAGTGATATTAAGAGTGCCGTGGATATCTTTTCCTTTTGTATCTGTTTTGCTTTTCACTCTTAATATCCCTTTCTTAACTTTCGTAGATTCGTTCTGTTTCATTAAATTCAGATTAGGCTTTGGCATAATCCCTTTTGTCAGAGAAAAGAAAAAAAAAAAAAAAGCCCCATTTCAAGTGATTGCATGTGAGACGGTACTTTTTCTCAGCCGGGATTATGTTGAAAGCATTTTCAACTAATAGTATCTAAGCTTTCTTTTTTTTTTTTTTTAAGGTCATTGTATCCGGGCGTTTTTACTTATGTACAGTAAGTAACAAGCTAGGTGCTTGAAGTGAGGATACTTATTTACTATTGCATTCTTTTTTTTTTTTTTTTTTTTCTAAGCAAGTTTGTTCATTTCAATCTACAATCCAAGTAGTACTGCCCTATATCAATTTTTTTGTATAAAAAAATAATTTATATAAGATTGTATTCTTAAAAAAATAAATATATGTCGAGATAGATTGGAGTCTGTTCGATCAGATTTCAGTCCATATTCGATTAAATCTTCGATTGTTAGATCAATGCGCATCTATACGCATATATCTAAAAAAATATATCTAAAAAAAATAAATATTTTTAAAAAAATAATTTAATATTTTTCTGACCTGAAAGCATTTCAGGCTCAAAAAAATTAAATTTTTTTTTTAATATTCAAAAATAAAGCTACAAAAACAAATTTAAAAAATAAAAAAAATGCTTGAAGGTACTTATAGCATCTTTTCCTTTTTTTTTTTCTTTTTTTCTTTCTTATAAGATTATTTTTTTTATTTTTTTAATTCTTTTGGCATGAAGGTGCAAAGATATTTTGCGTCTAAAAAAAATTTTTTTTTTCAGACACGGGCATGCATTTATTTTTTTTTAGGCGTGTATGTGTAGATGCGTACTAATCCAATGATCAAAAATTTGACCAATATAAATTGAAATCCGGTTGGATGGAATTTAGTCCACCTCAATATATACCTATAAAGATTTTATTAGTGGCATTAGGTGCTAGACTTTCTGTATTCTAGCAGTAGCTCATATTTTGTGGCTAATCGGAGGTGCAGACCAAAGAACGGAAGAAGTTTGACCTTGTAGTTAGCAAACCTGGCTCCAGGAACTCCTAAGAACCAAAATGAATGGTTGGATAGCACCAACAAAGCCAAATGAGCCTAATTCTGAAACAATGGTGCGAAGTTCACCATTAGTATGTATTCAACGATTTGACATTCACTGTTTGGAAGACAATTGACTGACACGAGTTCATCCTTGAAGCTAGGAGAGTCTGGGTCTCATCAATACCATTCTGATGATGCTGAGACCACCTTCAGAAGCCAACCAATGGTACTTAAGTCATTGTTGGAAAAGAATTTCCGGAAGGCTTACACATATCCAATCAAAACTAAGATGAACTCCATTATATACGAGTGTTGTCCTACCGATCATCTGAAGACTCTAGAGCATTGTTCAAAGATCATGGAGCTGCATCCGATCTCAAAGATATAGATTAGGGCATTTGATATTAAACCTATCACCATTAGACAGCATCTAAAAATAGATCTATCATCATGATGAAAGTATCAACATGCTTTGATACCACTTATTAAGAATCTAGTACCAGCAGATTATGACAGAAAGAAAGAAGAAAACCAAAATAAGAATAATCAAGTACGTGAATCAGTCTAAAGACTCGCCTCCACGGGACATATAGAACTTCATTATGAAAAAGAAAGAGATATAAGAGGAGATTACCCACTCTCAACTCACGTATACAATTCTCTCAACAAGAAGTTATCCTTAGCAAACACTCTCTTGAAGATCCTCTGAAATGATCGTAGTCCGTTGTCTAGCTGTCTGTCCGAAGCTCCTGCTCCTGTTGTCGCTAGCGTCCTTCTCTCTGTTCCAATCGTCTCAGACTCTCTCAAATTCACCAAGCCACATCTTCTACCTCAAGTCACGGCCCTTCTGTCAAGCCACACCTTCTACTTTTTTCGGTCTGCTGCTTAAATAGCCATAGTCACAGCCCAAAATCCTAACAAAAATGGAGAAGGACCACATGCAGTCTGCATGGAGAAAGGACTCCCCCGCACGTCCATGAGGCTGCCTAGGCCTAGGCCGCGCCCACGCGCACACCTAGCCTGGGCCGTGCATGGCGCTGGATCGTGCGCTTGCGTGCCTGCACTGGGCCATGCCCGCACTAGGCCACGCCTGGGTCATGCGTCCGTGGGCTTGCTAACCATGGATCCCACTTTAGCGATCCATCGGATGCTCCGCATACTTCTTTCATGCATATCTTCGCCATCCGGACTCTGATTAAGGTGTTCTTGGATTCGTTGGACTCCATTCGTCATTTTGGACCTCGCTATGGGCTTAATATGGAAGAATTCAAGATATTTTTTTAACAATCTTCATCTCGACTTGATATTCGATCTCCACCTATCCGAGAGTTCATCTAACTCCCCCATATTCTAGGGCAATCGTCTGCTGATCATGGATGGACAAATATGGAAGTCGAGCCAGGCCATTCGATCCTACCTTCATCAACTGTTGTGATCCGTCTGACCTGAGACTTGCTCAGGGTAGCCTCCTGCAGTAATAGAAACTTCACCTTGCGACGTCACATGTCGTCCTCTTGAGTCTTTCATCCCATGCCCGATCCTTCTCCACCTGGAGCTTCACCTCGCATTGGGCTTTTTGATATGAGGTAATGTCCTCCATACTTTCTTCCTCTAAGTACCATCCTACTACTGTGCATGATCTTCAGGATTCCTTCATCAGCTTTCCATCTGAAGTCGGTCGAATCCAGTCTACTCAGTAAGATTAGATTCTTTTTAAAGCTGGGTATGTATCTATTGAAGCAGAATCTGATCGTCGCTGGAGTCCACTGGAGTGGAGGCCGATGAGGTCGTCGTCGGAGACCTGCAAAACAAAGTTTCGTCCGGAGCTGGTGGGGGTGGCTTCGGCAGGACCTTCCGACGATCAAGTCAGCTCTGGCCAATAGAAATGGAGTACTCGGAATGAGTTTCGAAGCTTGGAGAAGAAGAGGAGAGCTTAGAGATCAGAGAGATTCGAGTTAGCGTATCTGGAGGGTCCTTTATAGGCGGAGCTTAGTTGATGGTGACGGCCATACCATCTGACAGAGAGCCGTTGGGGCCGCATGGAGTTCGGTATGGAGAGGAAGGCATTATCAGGCGGATGGTGACAGCCATACTGACAGATCGTGGGCCGCATGGAGTTCGGTACGGAGAGAAAGGCGTCGTCGGGTGGATGATGATAGCCATACTGGCAGGTCGTATTGCAGACCGATGGCGATAGTTCGTCCAGAGGAGTTCAGACTTGTAGGAGAGTTCGGCTGAAGGAAAAGCTCGGGAGGAGCTCAACTGACTGAAGGGACAACCGCTTGGGGAGTTCGGCTGAGGGACGATCGCTGAGGAGTTCGGATGCTGGGGGATTCCGTTAAAGCCCGACCACTTGGAGTCCAAGGAGCTCAACCGCTAAGCAGTTCGGCCGACTGAACGGGTTCAAAGGAGCTCGGATGCTAGGAGTTCGAGGAGCTCGACCGCTAAGCAGTTCGGCCGGTTGGAGGGGTTCGGTCCTGATGCTGGGAGTCCGAAGAAGCTCGGCGGCTGAGGAGTCCGAAGAAGCTCGGCGGCTGAGGAGTTCGGTCGGTTGAACGGGTCAGAAGAAGCTCGGCTGCTGGGGGTTCGGCTGAAGCCCATCTTCTGAAGCTCTTCTGTGGCTACTAGTTGCATTAGGCTGAGCGTCAAACTAGACTTCGACGGGAGCGGGGTTTATCCGCAACACTAGCCCCCCCACTTTCGAGTTCGAAAATCGAAGAAAGGGAGTGCAGGAAAGGTGACTGCCGAAGTCGTCTGAGCTCCATGCTGGTCTAGGTCGAAGCTCGGAGGATATCTCATCTCCAATCGAGGTTGAGGGAGGCTTCGTCCGCTGCGATCGAAGTTGGAGGTTGAGCTCCTCGAGAGCGACATTGTCTCCTATAGCCGAGGTCGATGTGGATGCTCGGAAGAGATCTGATCTCAGGATGAGGTTGTCCCCGATCTTATCTTTGGCCGAGGTGGAAGTTGAAGCTCTCCAGCCGAGATTGGCCCAGTTGCTCGAGGGAGATCTTATCTCCGTTGGCCGAGGTTGATGCGAGCGCTCATGTTAGGACGAGGTTCTCCTCCTGTTCCTAATTTCGACTTTGCTTGCGTTAGAACGAGGTCCTCCTTCTGTTCCTAATGGGCTGTGGGGATACATACGGACCGTCGTCCGCGCCTCTCCTCCTGTCTCATCCTTTGTAAATGAGGTATTCGACTTTACTCGCATTAGGATGATGTTATCTTTCTGTTCCTAACGGGCTGTGAGGGTACATTCGGACCATCGTCCATCTCCCTCTGTCTCGTCTAAGGTGAACGAGGCCTTCGACTTTGCTCGCATTAGGACGAGATCCTCCTCCTATTCCTAACGGGCTGTGGGGGCACATACGGACCGTCGTCCATGCCTCTCCCTCCGTCTCATCCTTTGTGAATGAGGCCTTCGACTTTGCTCGCATTAGGACGAGGTCCTCCTTCTGTTCCTAATGGGCTATGGGGGCACATACGGACCATCATCCGCGCCTCTCCCCCCATCTCGTCCTTTGTGGACGAGGCCTTCGGTTGACTTGGTCACTCGAGAGAGATCTTATCTCTAGCCGAGATTGACTCAGTCGCTCGAGAGAGATCTTATCTCTAGCCGAGGTTGTCAATGGTCGCTCGAGAGAGATCTTATCTCTAGCCGAGGTTGATGCTCGCATTAGGATGAGGTTCTCTTTCTGTTCCTAACGGACTGTGGGGGCACATAAGGGCTGCTGTCAGGGCCTCTCCTTCCATCTCGTCCTTTATGAACGAGGCCTTCGGTTGACTCGATCATTCGGGAGAGATCTTATCTCTAGCTGAGGTTGTCAATGGTCGCTCGAGAGAGATTTTATCTCTAGTCGAGGTTGTCGCTCGCATTAGGATGAGATTCTCCTCCTATTCCTAATCGAGGTTGACTCGGTCGCTCGAGAGAGATCTTATCTCTAGTCGAGGTTGTCCACGATCGTTCGAGAGAGATCTTATCTCTAGCCGAGGTTGTCAACGTTCTCCTCCTATTCTTAACTGAGTCCACGGTCGCTTGGGAGAGATCTTATCTCTAGCCAAGGTTGTCGCTCGCATTAGGACGAGATTCTCCTCCTATTCCTAACCGAGGTTGACTCGGTCGCTCGGAAGAGATCTTATCTCTAGTCGAGGTTGTCACTTGCATTAGGACGAGGTTCTCCTCCTATTCCTAACCGAGGTTGACTCGATCGCTTGGGAGAGATCTTATCTCTAGCCGAGGTTGTCGCTCGTGTTAAGATGAGGTTCTCCTTCTGTTCCTTACCGAGGTTGATCGAGAGAGATCTGATCTCAGGACGAGGTTGTCCCCGATCTTATCTCTGACCGAGGTGGAAGTTGAAGCTCTCCAGCCAAGGTTGGCCCAGTCGCTTGGGGGAGATCTTATCTTCTTTGGCCGAGGTTGATGCGGGCGCTCGCGTTAGGACAAGGTTCTCCTCCTGTTCCTAACTTCGACTTTGCTCGCATTAGAATGAGGTCCTCCTCCTATTCCTAACGGACTGTGAGGGCACATATGGACCGTCGTCCGTGCCTCTCCTCCTATCTCGTTCTTTGTGAATGAGATCTTCGATTTTGCTCGCGTTAGGACGGGGTTCTCCTCCTATTTCTAACGGGCTGTGGGGGCACATTCGGACCGTCGTCCGTCTCCCCCCATCTCGTCTAAGGTGAATGAGGCCTTCGACTTTGCTCGCATTAGGACGAGATCCTCCTCCTGTTCCTAACGGGCTGTGGGGGCACATACCGACCATCATCCGCGCCTCTCCCCCCATCTCGTTCTTTGTGAATGAGGCCTTCGACTTTGCTCGCGTTAGGATGAGGTCCTCCTCCTATTCCTAATGGACTGTGGGGTACATACGAACCGTCGTCCGCGCCTCTCCCTCCATCTCGTCCTTTGTGGACGAGGTCTTTGATTGACTCGATCGCTCGGGAGAGATCTTATCTCTGACCGAGGTTGACTCGATCGCTCGGAAGAGATCTTATCTCTAGTTGAGGTTGTCAACGGTCGCTCGAGAGAGATCTTATCTCTACCCGAGGTTGATGCTCGCGTTAGGACGAGATTCTCCTCCTATTCCTAACGGGCTGTGGGGGCATATAAGGGCCACTGTCAGGGCCTCTCCCTCCATCTCGTCCTTTGTGAATGAGGCCTTCGATTGACTCGATCACTCGGGAGAGATCTTATCTCTAGTCGAGATTATCAACGATCGCTCGGGAGAGATCTTATCTCTAGCCGAGGTTGTCGCTCGCATTAGAACGAGGTTCTCCTCCTGTTCCTAATCGAGATTGACTCGATCGCTCGGGAGAGATCTTATCTCTAGTCGAGGTTTTCCATGGTCACTCGGAAGAGATCTTATCTCTAGCCGAGGTTGTCAACATTCTCCTCCTGTTCCTAACTGAGTCCACGGTTGCTCGGGAGAGATCTTATCTCTAGCCGAGGTTGTCGCTTGCGTTAGGATGAGGTTCTTCCCCTATTTCTAATCGAGGTTGACTCGATCGCTTGGAAGAGATCTTATCTCTAGCCGAGGTTGTCGCTCGCGTTAGGATGAGGTTCTCCTCCCATTTTTAACTAAGGTTGACTCGATCGCTCGGGAGAGATCTTATCTCTAGCCGAGGTTGTCGCTCGTGTTAGGACGAGGTTCTCCTCCTGTTCCTAACCGAGGTTGCTCGGGAGAGATATGATCTCAGGGTGAGGTTGTTCCCGATCTTATCTCTGGCCGAGGTGGAAGTTGAAGCTCTCCAGTCGAGGTTGGCCCGGTCGCTCGGAGGAGATCTTATCTTCTTTGGCCGAGATTGATGCGGATGCTCGCGTTAGGACGAGGTTCTCCTCCTGTTTCTAACTTTGACTTTGCTCGCATTAGGATGAGGTCCTCCTCCTATTCCTAACGGACTGTGGGGGCACATACGGACCATTGTCCGCGCCTCTCTCTCCCGTCTCGTCCTTTGTGAACGAGGTCTTTAACTTTGCTTGTGTTAGGACGAGGTTCTCCTTCTGTTCCTAACGGGCTGTGGGGACATATTCGGACCGTCGTCCATCTCCCCCCATCTCGTCTAAGGTGAACGAGGCCTTCGACTTTGCTCGCATTAGGATGAGATCCTCCTCATGTTCCTAACGGACTGTGGGGGCACATACGGACCATCGTCCGTGCCTCTTCCCCCATCTCGTCCTTTGTGAACGAGGCCTTTCGACTTTGCTCACGTTAGGATGAGGTTCCTCCTCCTATTCCTAATGGGATGTGGGGGCACATACGGACCATCATCCGCGCCTCTCCCCCCATCTCATCCTTTGTGAACGAGGCCTGAGGTTGACTCGGTCGCTCGAAAGAGATCTTATCTCTGATCGAGGTTGACTCGATCGCTCGGAAGAGATCTTATCTCTAGCCGAGGTTGATGCTCGTATTAGGACGAGGTTCTCCTCCATTCCTAATGGGCTGTGGGGGCACATAAGGACCGCTGTCAGAGCCTCTCCCCCCATCTCATCCTTTGTGAACGAGGCCTTCGCTCGGGAGAGATCTTATCTTTAGCCGAGGTTATTGCTTGCATTAGGACGAGGTTCTCCTTCTGTTCCTAACGCGGCAATCTGCTTCTTTCCTATCATCGCATAGTTTTCGTATCCAGAAATAATATTATCGAAAGGAAAGAATTTTATTGAAAGAAAGTTACTAGCAGCGCATCCCTAAATTCTGTGTTTCAAGGTCATGGTAGCATTGTTCCTCCATGTTTCTTCGGCAATAAGTCCCAGGGTGGACGACCTCCTCATGCTGGCCTTCTCAATTTGGTGCAAGCTCTTGTTGCTGGGAGATGACGAATCGCTGATGCACCAAGCTCCTTCCAGGGGCAATGTCGATGACGCCGTAAGGTGGCTGACCTCCTTGTGGTCTCTGACTATGGCAGCGTCGAGCTCCTTGCCATCTCTGGCTATGGCAGCGCCCTTGGCCAATCTTTTCCTGCTTCAGACTGGTGTCGGAGGAATTTATCCAGTCGCCCCTTTCTGATGAGCTCCTCAATTTCATCTCGAAGCTGGATGCATTCCTCGGTGTCGTGATCGTGGTCGCGATGGTAGAGGCGGTACTTATTTTGATCACGCTTGTTTGGGGGAGATTATAACCCTTCTGGTCTTGGTAGCTGGTTCTTCACTTTGCTGAGAATCTGAGTTCGAGGAGCGTTGAGGGGGGCATAGTCGTAGAACCTTCCGAGAGGAGGGCTTCTTCGCGTCCCTCTGTCGGGACTTTCTTGGTGGCGAGCTTGAGGTGAAGTTTGGCCTCACTTGCGCTGGGAAGGTCGTGGATGCGGTCGAACTTGCAAAACCCTCCACGGGAATTCCTTAGTGGCGAGCTTGAAAAGTTCGGGCCTTGTGCTGTGGAGGTCGTAAGTGCAGCCGAACTTCATTCCGTCCCTTTGTGAAACCTGTGGGAGAACCTCATGCTCTTTGTCGGAGCTTCCTTGGAGTCAGGGAGTCCTAGCTTGCCCCTGGGCAGTTGTAAGCACGGCCGAACTTCATCTCACCTCCTGTGAAATCTTTGTAGGAGTCTTCCTTAGTGACATACTCGAGCGGGAGTTGCTTGCACTGAACTTCATTCCGACGATGAGGTTTGAGGGAGAGTTCGGCCTCACTTGCGCTGAACTTCATTCGACGGGAGAACTTCGTTTCGCCCTCGCTTGTGCCGAACTTTCTGCTTCATCCAGACTTCCTTGACAACGAGCTCGAGGGGGAGCTCGGCTTTCCTTGACCTGCCGAACTTCATTCCGCTTTCCCATGAAAGCTTCCGTGGAAGGACTTCATGCCCCTTTGTCGGAGCTTCCTCGATGATGAGTTTCGAGGTCGTGGACGTGGCCGAACTTCATTCCGCCTCCTTGGATGCGGTCGAACTTCATTCCACCCCCTTGCAAAACCTTTCGTGGGGGAACTTCTTTCTTTTTTGCCCGGACTTCCTTGACGACGAGCTCGAGGTGGATCTCGACTTTGCTTTAGCTACCAAACTTCACTCCGCCTTTTGTGAATTCTTTATAGGGGGTTTCGTTGATGACATACTCGAGATGGGGGGAGTTCGGCCTGACTTCAGCGATGAGCTTCGAGGGGGAGTTCGGCTTTGCTTCCGTCGAACTTCATTCCGATGATGAGCTTCGAGGGGGAGTTCGGCTTTGCTTCCACCGAACTTCATTCCGATGATGAGCTTCGAGGGGGAGTTCGGCTTCATTTTCGTCGAACTTCGTTCCGACCTCCTTGTGAAATCTTCTGCGGGAGAACTTCTGCTCTCCATTTCTTCTTCCTAAGGACGATTGGTATGCCCAAATGCTTTTCCTTAAGGCCGGTTCCTCGCATCCTCATGGCGGGTTTGTTGGCAAAGTCTCCGTCGGAGGTTGTCGCACGGCCAGCATCATCTCGACGGGGCCACGGACCTGACCAGCAGGTTGAACTGCTCCACGTCTGCGATGGCTTCGTGCGGAACCTAGGCTGCTGGGACTGAAACGGGAGCAGATGGACCTGGCGCACAGGCCGCCGATCGCCGAGTCGAAGCTCTCTTGGGAGGCATTTTCTCTTCGAAAAAGAACTCTAGTGAGAAAGAAGAGAGATTTCTGGAGAGAGAGAAATCATCGTCGAGCACTCCTTTAAGAATAAGAGAATCTCGAAGGTTCAAGCCCTTCCTCTAGCGCCAATCTGTTGATGCAGAATCTGGTCGTCGTCGAAGTTCGCTGGAGTGGAGGTCGATGAGGTTGCCACCGGGGACCTGCAAAATAAAGTTCCATCCAGATCCGATGGAGGGTGGCTCCGACAGGACCCTCCGATGATCAAGTCAGCTCTGACCAACAGGAATGGAGTGCTCGAAATGAGTTCCGAAGCTTGGAGAAGAAGAGGAGAGCTTAGAGATCAGAGAGATTCGAGTTAGCGTATCTGGAGGGTCCTTTATAGGCAGAGCTTAGTTGATGGTGATGGCCATATCGTCTGACAGAGAGTCGTTGGGGCCACATGGAGTTCGGTATGGAGAGGAAGACATTATCAGATGGATGGTGACAGCCATACTGGCAGATCATGGGCCGCATGGAGTTCGGTACGGAGAGAAAGGCATCATCAAGCGGATGGTGACAGCCATACTGGTAGGTCGTGTTGCAGACTGATGGCGACAGTTCATCCAGAGGAGTTCGGACTTGTAGGAGAGTTCGGCTGAAGGAAAAGATCGGAAGGAGCTCGACTGTAGAGGAGTTCGGAGGAGCTCGACCGACTGAAGGGACGGTCACTTGGAGAGTTCGATCGAGGGACGACCGCTGAGGAGTTCGGGCGCTGGGGGATTCCGTTAAAGCCTGACCGCTTGGAGTCCAAGGAGCTCGGTCGCTAAGCAGTTCGGCCGACTGAACACGTTCGAAGGAGCTCGGATGCTAGGAGTTCGAGGAGCTCGGCCGCTAAGCAGTTCGACCAACTGGAGGGATTCGGTCCTGACGCTGGGAGTCCGAAGAAGCTCGACGGCTGAGGAGTCCGAAGAAGCTCGACGACTGAGGAGTCCGAAGGAGCTCGGCAGCTAAGTAGCTTGGTCGGCTGAACGGGTCAGAAGAAGCTCGGCCGTTGGAGGTTCGGCTGAAGCCCGTCTGCTGAAGCTCTTCTACGGCTACTGATTGCATTAGGTTGAGCATCGAACTAGACTTCGACGGGAGCGGGGTTTATCCCCAACAGTATCAGACCTCACACAACTTCTTCACTGTTCCATCATGAAGCTTCATGCTGACCGTCCCACTACCCTTGATCTCATAGCTCGATCTGTCTGGCAGGAACACAGTGCCGTCACCAATCTTCAAGGAGTCAAACATTTTTTCTCTGCAACATACATGATGGAAACAAGCAGAATCCATAATCCATTGGGAGGAAGAAGTAGATACTTCATCATAAATTAGAAGGATATCATCACTATCTTCTGTATCGCTACTGGCCACCATCTTAATAGCCCTTATCCGATTCTTGAGTTATGGGCAATCCTTGACTCGATGCCCCAACTCGTTGCACCTGTAGTATTTGATCTTGCTTTGATCCCTTATTTTGGATCTGGATCATCCTCCTCGCGATCCTCTGCCTCCTCCAGAAACTGCCAAAACTGAGCTGCTGCCATCTGAGTTCAAAGCTGGGTTTTTCCTCCTAAGAACTTTATTCTAGAGTATCGCTGTAGTGACCTTATCCATCTTGATGATACTCTTCTCCACTAGAAGAGCAGTCATTAAGGACTCATCAAAGGGGGAAGTGATGCTAGCAAGACCAACGCCCTGGTCTTCATCTCAATTTTTTCGCCAACATTAAGAAGGTCAGTGAGGATCTTTTGGAAGTTAGATAGATGCTTCCGCATGCTCTGGCCTTCGTCCTTCTGCAGCTGGTAGAATTGCCTCCAAAAGAAGAGAGTATCGATGAGAGACTTTGCCATGTACAACTTCTCGAGCTTCAATCATAGCATCATCGAAGAAGTTTTGCCAAGTACATGGATCACCATATCATTCGCTAGGTATAAGCGGATCATGCTCACCGCTTGCATTTGGATTTGCTTTCAATCCTTCATCTCTGTGATGGCTGGCATTTCGTTGTACAAGAGAGCGTTGATCAAACCGTATTGGATGAGGACATTCTTTATCCTTACTTGCCACAAGAAGAAATTGCCCTTTCCATCAAACCTGTTGATCTCTATCTTAATTGCGCTTGTCTTCTCCATATTCTTCAATCTCTATCACTACTGTTGCAATCTGCACTCTGGTACTGTTTGGGCTCTGATATCAATTGTTGGGAGTATCAATACGCTTTGATACCACTTATTAAGAATCTAGTACCAGCGGATTACAATAGAAAGAAAGAAAAAATTAAAACGAGAATAATCAAGTACGTGGATCAACCTAAAGGCTCGCTTCCATAGGGCATATAGAACTTCACTATGAAAAAGAAAGAGATACAAGAAAAGATTATCCACTTTCAATTCACGTATACAATCCTCTCAACAAGAAATTATCCTTACCAAACTCTCTCTTGGAGATCCCTGAAATGATCGCAGTCCATCACCTAGCTGTTTGCCTGAAGCCCCTGCTCCTGCTGTCACTAGCACCTTCTCTCTGCTTTAATCATCTTAGACTCTCTCAAATTCACCAAGCCACACCTTCTACCTTAAGTCACGACCCTTCTGCCAAGCCACACCTTCTACTTTTTTCGATCTGCTGCTTAAATAGCCACGATCACAGCCCAAAATGCAAGCAAAAATGGAGAAGGACCGCACGCAGTCCACGTGGAGAAAGGACTCCCCTATGCATCTATGAGGCGGCCTGAGCCCAGGCCGCGCCTGTGTATGTGCCTGGGCCTGGGCTCCACCCACGCTCGCCCAGCCTGGGCCGCGTGTGGCGCTGGGCCACTCCCGCGCCTGGGCCACACAGGGTCGCTGAGCTGCTCCTGCGCCTAGGTCACACGTTTGTGGGCCCCACTTTGGCGATCCATCGGATGCTCCGCATGCTTCTTTCACGCGTATCTTTGCCATCCGAACTCTGATTGAGGTATTTTTAAGCTCGTTGGACTTCGTTCATCGTTCTGGATCTTGTTGTGACATTAATATGGAAGAATTCGAAGCATTTTTCTTAATACATCATTAGATGGCATAATTACTATCGTAATTAGTTCAACATCAGAAGAAGCTATCTTCTAAAGCCTCGTCAATGGTAAGAATGTGTAGTTAATAAGCATTAGGAGCTTACTTTTGACTTATTTTCTAATTTTGAGGGTATAATCAATCCTATTACTTGTAAGAGATTCTAGAGTCTATGAATACACATTATGTATCCCCTATATTCATCAATCAACAAATGTTGCTTGCTCCTAAGTGCACCTTAACTCATGTTTTCTCCAACGTACTGATGTGATTCGAGCAATAAATGCAGTAGTCCGAATTTTTTCCTTTTAATATAATAATCGAACTGTTTTTTCATATTTTTATTTATTTGGGAAATCCCGCTCCTGCCGAAGCCCGGCCCGACGCTCAGCCCAATGTAACCAGTAGCCGCTGAAGAGCTTTAGCGCCAGGCGCCAGGCCGAGCCCCTACCACGGCCGAACTGCCGGCCGAACTGCCTAGAGGCCGAACTCCCCTGCGCCAAGGTCCGGGCCGAACTACCTAGCTGCCGAACTCCCCAGCGCCAGGCTCCGGGCCGAACTCCCACCGCCAGCCGAACTTCCTGACGGCCGAGCTCCTTGGACTCCAAGCGGCTGGACTTCTTCGGGAGACGGACTCCTCCCAGACGCCCGTTCGGCCATCCGAGCTCCTCCCAGGTTTCCCCTTCGGCCGAACTCCTTCGGGCCGACTCCAAGCGGCCGAGCTTCGAGTCCCTCACGGCCGAACTCCTTCGGACCGACCCAGGCGAGCTCCTCCACGGCCGAACTCCTTCGGACCGACTCCAGCGGCCGAGTCCTCTCAGCGGCCGAACTCCTTCGGGCCGACTCCAAGCGGCCGAGCTTCAATGAAGTCCTCTCAGCGGCCGAACTCCTTCGGGCCGACTCCAAGCCGAGCTTGATCCTTCAGCGGCCGAACTCCTTCCTCTCAGCGGCCGAACTCCTTCGGGCCGACTCCAAGCGGCCGAGCTTCAATGAAGTCCGTCTCAGCGGCCGAACTCCTCAGCAGTCGTCACTTAGGAGCCCGAACTCCTCAGCAGTCGTCACTGGGCCGAACTCCTCAGCGGTCGCCCTCATCAAACTTCGGCCGACCGAGCTCCTACCGAACTCTCAAGTGTCCAAGCCTCAGCCCAAGCCCAACAGCCGGCCGAACCCCAGACGGCCGAGCTTCGGCTTCTCAGCAGCCGAACTCTTCTGCGGACGAGCCTTAGCTGCATACCTCTTGCCAGACGCCTATGGGAGCCGAACTCCCTCCTATCTTCCTCTTCAGGAGCCCGAACTCTCCTCCGAAATGGGCACACGACGAAGGCCTTCAACCCTTCATTCGGCAAGCTCTGCAACCATCCATCAGTCAGTCCGCCGCACCATCGGTCAGTCCGCCGCGGGCGATAGCGACCCACTGCCAGGCGGCGATGGCTGTCACCCTCAATCCGCCGCACACGGCACCAGTGGGACTGACTCCGCCGAACCTCGAGCGGCCCGCCAGCACGCGGCTGCAGTTGTCACCATCAAGCTCCACTATATAAAGGACCCCTCCCGACACGTACTAAGGCTAAGCTCTCTGAACTCTCGACTCTCTAAGCTCTCCTCCACATCTCTAAGCTCCGGAACTCATTCCGAGCACTCCATTACTGTTGGTCGGAAACTAACTTGACCGTCGGAGGGTCCTGCCGGAGCCACCACCCCACCGGTTCCGGACGGGACTTCGTTTTGCAGGTCCCCGGCGGCGCCCAGCGGCCTCGATTGCGGCGACCTCCGGCGGCGACGGATTTCTGCACCAACAGATTGGCGCTAGAAGGAAGGGCCTGAACCTTCGAGGTTCCCTTGTTCTTAAAGGAGTGCTCGGCGACGATTTTCCGCCCCTGCTCCGGATCTCTCTTCTCCCTCTTCAGAATTCCTTCTCTGGAAAGAGGAAATGCCCCCCAGAAGGGCTTCGACGCGGCGCTCGACGGCTTCCGCGGCTCGATCCCCTCCGAGTCCGTCTGTCCCTGCTCCGGCCCCGGTGACTCAGCCCCCGTCTATAAGCCGCAGTGGATACGGAGCAGTTCAACCAGCTCATCCAGCACGTTCGCGGTCTCACGGAGGCGGTGCAGGCGGTGCTGCACCAACAAGTCCCAGTGCCAGCCCGACCGGCGCGGGACTCTCCGAAGTCGGATGATCCAGTCCAAGAGCGACCGGCCTGGGCAGCCCGACCTCCGATACCCGGATTGGAGAGGCGGAGGAGGGAGAGCCCTTGTTCGGATCATGGATCGACCAAGGGTGAAGCCTCGCGCCCATCTCACCAGAAAGCCTTGGAGATCAGAGACCGTGAGGACCTGCTGGGCCAAAGGCTCTTGGAAATGAACCGGCGAATTGAAGAACTTCGTCCCCCCTCGCGTGGTGATGACGTTTGTGCAGACCCTCCTTTCTCGCAGAAAATCATGCAAGAACCTGTTCCACCGACCTTCGAGCTCCCTCAACTGGAAAGCTACGATGGAACTTCTGATCCGGTTGATCACCTGGGGGCCTTCCGGGCCATGATGCTGCTTCACGGCGCTTCAGATGCCGTGCTGTGCCGAGCCTTCCCGTCTACCTTAAAGGGAGCAGCGAGGAACTGGTACTCGGCGTTGAAGCCCAACACGATCTTCTCTTTCGACCAGATGAGCAGTCGGTTCGCGGCCCACTTCATCAGCAGCCGACGACCGAGCCGAGGTTCAGATTCCCTGATGAGCGTCAAGCAGAAGCAAGGGGAATCCATCCGGACTTACGTCACTCGATTCAACGCCGCGGCATTGGAAGTCCGGGACCTGGACCAGTCTGTCGCGATGGCCGCACTTAAGGGCGGCCTTCAGAAAAATAGCTTGCTGTTCTCTCTGGAAAAAAGGTATCCCAGGGACTTCGCCGACCTGCTGGCTCGAGCCGAGAGATATGCCCGTGCGGAAGAAGCCTTCAAATTGAAAGATGAGGAGCTCGTCAGAAAGGACCGGCTGGCGGACGAGGAAGAGCTGGGTGAAGCTCGGCTGCACTCGCAGACCCCCTACGAAAGCAGGCGGGCCCGAACTCCTCGAACTCGCCCTGATAAAGAGGCGCGAAGGAGTCCTCCTCCCGGAAGGTTCCGCCGCTATGCCCCCCTCAACGCTCCTCGAACCCAGATTCTCACCGAAGTAAAACACCAGCTGCCAAGACCGGAAGGATTACGATCTCCCCCAAACAAGCGCGATCGAAATAAGTACTGCCTCTACCATCACGACCACGGCCACGACACGGAGGGATGCATCCAGCTCCGAGACGAAATTGAGGAGCTCGTCAGAACGGGTCGGCTGGGTAAATTCCTCCGGTACCGGCCTGAAGCAGAAAAAGATCGGCTAAGGGCGCTGCCGTAGCCAGAGACTGCAAGAAGGTCGGCCACCTTACGGCGTCGTTCACATTGCCCCTGGGAAAGATCTCGGTGCATCAGCGATTCGCCGTCTCCCAGCAACAAGAGCTTGCACCAAATTGAGGAGTTCAGCATGAGGAGGTCGTCCACCCCGGAACTTATTGCCGAAGAAATGCGGAGGAACAACGTTATCACGATCTTGAAATACAGAATTTGGGGGATGCGCTACTAGTAACTTCCTTTCAATAAAATTTCTTTCTTTCGATAATATTATTCCTGGATGCGAAAACCATGTAGTGACAGGGAAAAAGCGGCCAACCGCGGTTAGGAACTGGAGGAGAACCTCGTCCTAAGAAGCGCGAGCAGGAGATAAGATCTCCCCCGAAGCTCGGCAGGAGATAAGATCTCCCCCGAGCGCGCACTTCAACCTCGGCTAGAGATAAGATCTCTCCCGAGCGACCGTTGACAACCTCGGCTAGAGATAAGATCTCTCCCGAGCGACCGGAACAACCTCGGTTAGGAACAGGAGGAGAACCTCGTCCTAACACGAGCACCAACCTCGGCCGCAGGAGATAAGATCTCCCCCGAGGGAAGCTCGGCTACAGGAGATAAGATCTCCCCCGAGCGCGCACTTCACTTCGGCTGCAGGAGATAAGATCTCCCCCGAGGGAAGCTCGGCCGTAGGAGATGGAGATAATTCCCCGAGAGAAGTGAGTTCGGGGACCTGGAGATGAGACCTCCCCGAGCTTCAGCTGCAACAAATGCGGAGCCTGGAAGAAGACTTCGGCAGTCGCCTGTTTTGGTACTCCCTTCCTTCAATTTTCGAACTCGGGAGTGGGGGGGCTACTGTTGGGGATAAATCCCGCTCCTGCCGAAGCCCGGCCCGACGCTCAGCCCAATGTAACCAGTAGCCGCTGAAGAGCTTTAGCGCCAGGCGCCAGGCCGGGCCCCTACCGCGGCCGAACTGCCTAGAGGCCGAACTCCCCTGCACCAAGGCCCGGGCCGAACAGCCTAGAGGCCGAACTCCCCTGCACCAAGGTCCGGGCCGAACTACCTAACTGCCGAACTCCCCAGCGCCAGGCTCCGGGCCGAACTCCCACCGCCAGCCGAACTTCCTGAGGGCCGAGCTCCTTGGACTCCAAGCGGCTGGACTTCTTCGGGAGACGGACTCCTCCCGGACGCCCGTTCGGCCATCCGGGCTCCTCCCAGGTTTCCCCAGCGGCCGAACTCCTTCGGGCCGACTCCAAGCGGCCGAGCTTCAATGAAGTCCCCTCAGCGGCCGAACTCCTTCGGGCCGACTCCAAGCGGCCGAGCTTCAATGAAGTCCTCTCAGCGGCCGAACTCCTTCGGGCCGACTCCAAGCGGCCGAGCTTCAATGAAGTCCCTCAGCGGCCGAACTCCTTCGGGCCGACTCCAAGCGGCCGAGCTTCAATGAAGTCCTCTCAGCGGCCGAACTCCTTCGGGCCGACTCCAAGCGGCCGAGCTTCAATGAAGTCCTCTCAGCGGCCGAACTCCTTCGGGCCGACTCCAAGCGGCCGAGCTTCAATGAAGTCCTCTCAGCGGCCGAACTCCTTCGGGCCGACTCCAAGCGGCCGAGCTTCGATGAAGTCCTCTCAGCGGCCGAACTCCTTCGGGCCGACTCCAAGCGGCCGAGCTTCGATGAAGTCGTCTCAGCGGCCGAACTCCTCAGCAGTCGTCACTTAGGAGCCCGAACTCCTCAGCAGTCGTCACTGGGCCGAACTCCTCAGCGGTCGCCCTCATCAAACTTCGGCCGACCGAGCTCCTACCGAACTCTCAAGTGTCCAAGCCTCAGCCCAAGCCCAACAGCCGGCCGAACCCCAGACGGCCGAGCTTCGGCTTCTCAGCAGCCGAACTCTTCTGCGGACGAGCCTTAGCTGCATACCTCTTGCCAGACGCCTATGGGAGCCGAACTCCCTCCTATCTTCCTCTTCAGGAGCCCGAACTCCTCCGAAATGGGCACACGACGAAGGCCTTCAACCCTTCATTCGGCAAGCTCTGCAACCATCCATCAGTCAGTCCGTCGCGGGCGATAGCGACCCACTGCCAGGCGGCGATGGCTGTCACCCTCAATCCGCCGCACACGGCACCAGTGGGACTGACTCCGCCGAACCTCGAGCGGCCCGCCAGCACGCGGCTGCAGTTGTCACCATCAAGCTCCACTATATAAAGGACCCTCCCGACACGCTAAGGCTAAGCTCTCTGAACTCTCGACTCTCTAAGCTCCGGAACTCATTCCGAGCACTCCATTACTGTTGGTCGGAAACTAACTTGACCGTCGGAGGGTCCTGCCGGAGCCACCACCCCACCGGTTCCGGACGGGACTTCGTTTTGCAGGTCCCCGACGGCGTCCAACGGCCTCGATTGCGGCGACCACCGGCGGCGACGGATTTCTGCACCAACAAGTTTAATTTTTGCTTTTTGTTAGATCATTGCTTAGCTAGTTTTATGTTAGTTAGCTCCAAAGCTAATGTCTTTGCTGGTTAATCTAAGCCTTCCATTGATTATAAAAACTGTTATATTATCATACCGCATTTCAAAATTCGATTGAAGAAATAATTTAAAAAATATCTCGTGCATCGTAATGGAGCCGGTATCCACGATGGAAACTTCGCAGAGGCTCAGCTTGCTCATCGTTCTTCGCTTGCCACGTGGACGTTAATATTTTTAAAAATTAATGACTTAATTAATTTACTTTATCACTGTCTTGTATTTAATGAATGGTGAGAGGAAAAAGAAAAAAAAAAAGAGAGCCATTGCCAATCCCGCGGTACGTCCGCTCGTACATAATGAGAGACGATGACCCACGCAGACATGAACGGTCCCTAGACGGGATTATTCACCTAACCCACCCTTCGACCGCGGATATCAATACCAACACCAATGGCGACGCGGCGAGAACGACAGATGCGAGGAGCTTCGTCACCTCTGTCAATGCTCCGGTGGATGGGAGACGGCATCTCCAGCCTTAATTGGAGCATGCCAAGCTCCATCTTCCGGTGGCCGTCGTTCGACCTCTCCGGGCTCACCCCAAGCTGGGCCGGCACGGTGTCACAGTGGCCGGGGATCGGCTTTTCCTTCATCGACAGCATCCTTTGGGCCTTCGTCGTGGCTTTCGAGACCCTCGCGTTGGTGTTCACCATGTGTCTCTTCTTTGTCTTCTGTGGTTGCAGCATTTGAGCTAGGTTCTGCATAACACAAATGGTGAGGGACAAACTCCTATAAGAAAATTTGTTATGTTAGAGAATTTGGAGAGAGCATATATTGTTTGTGTTTGGTTCCCTTTGTTTCATATGTTCGAAATCCCCTCCTCCTGGAGTTAAGACTAGCCATTAGAATTCCTAAATTATGGAAACAGATGCAGAACCGTACATGTAGGATTAATGGGTCGTTTCATGGTCGGTAATATCACATTATTCAATCTGAAATGGAAGTGACACAGATTAGAAATCCAAAAATTCTTTGTAATCAGAAGTCTGATTCATGGATGTCAGTCTAGATCTGCTGGCAGGTTAGGATTAGTTTTGCCATCGCAGTTGCTTGGGATGGCAGTATTCACTTGATTACACTGATAGCAGGCAAAGTGTTTGCTGAATTTATCATTCCAAAATTAGTTCCAAGTTCAGAATGAGTTCTGACGACTGGGGATAGTGTTGGTTTAGGCTGACATTAGTGGCGAGAATCCATTGCTCCTGTATCATAAAAGAACTTGTAAGTGACAAAGATCTGATAATAAAACCTTACTTGACTGATTCCCTTCAGTTTAAGGGTCCCCCTGTTTCCAGCATGGTATTTTGGTCGTACCGAGGCAAAGTTGTTCATTTGATCAGTGGGTGGTGATGGTCTTTTGGCAACAACCCAATGGATGGTGATGCAGAGAAACCTTAATCCAGCCGCTTTGAAGAATGATCTCAGTTTCCCCATGAATGATGGCTTGGATGATGAACTCCTCCATAACGAAGACTATAATTCATCCGGATTCTATGGGACAAGGGCTATAAACTTTTATGGGATTCAGCAAGAGTGTAGTATAGGTTGAGATTTTTGGGGATTCTATATTCCTCCAATATAATATTATTGTCACTGTTAGTCTTTGGAAGGCAGCAGGTGGCATTAGTATGGTGGCTGCTCCTCTGCACGGATATAGTGAGAATGCAAAATACGGAACCTATTGGCATAAGTTCAATACCATGACATATGGGAATGATCTAGCTTCAAAGTAAAAGCTTTCAAACTTTTTGAAGCCTTTACGCTTCAGTATCTTGGAAAGGTCATGGGTAGGCTTATTCATTGTTTATCTACAAGAGTTGATTAAAAAGATCTAGACTATATGATTTTAAGTTGATATTCTAAGTAGGTGGGCTACAAAACAAGGAGCTAGCAACTGTTTAAAAAATCATTAGAGATGCTAACTTTGCCTGCTAAAAAGGTCTCTTGGTGTATGCACACTTCTACTAGAGTGTATATTTGAATGACATCTGGGAATTCAAAGTATCGAAGGAGTCTACTACTTTTTTTTTTTTCCAAGTTACTGGCTTCAAGCCTCTTTCTAGTTTCCACCACTTATTACTTTATCGTACACATTATACAAAACCAAGGGGAACCCGATCAAGAAGAAAAGATGCTAAAAATCCACTCATTCATATCCTTCACCCCTCCCACATAATATGACTAAAAGAAAAAAAGATTGTAACTTTGTTTTATGCAAGTGGTAATTTATTTCATTTCTGAGTAAAAGGAATTATATGAAATGAACAGTGCTGAGGCTATACTTGCAGTTGGTGAGACTCGTGAAACAGGATCAAAGCCAACCAGGCTTATTTGCTGAAGCAATCACACAAACAAAACACTTGCATGCGCACCGGGAGCAGGGTGATCCAGAAGTTTGTCCTCAGCTTTGCCAGTATTTGTGGTCTGGGTTTTGTGATCTTAATATTTGGTAATTATGCTTGGAATTCTGAGCATGGGCGCAATTGTGATCATGTTTCTGAAGGCTCTGCCATATCATTTGTTGGCGGAGGTTTGGCTTGTAAAACTGGGCTTTGTAAATTAGTCATTACATTGTTATTATGACTGTAATAGTACACATAATCATGCATACGTGCATGCTTGCATACGAGCATATGTACTATTTCATTATAATAAACGTTATGTTACAAGAACACAGCCCGCTATTTAACATCACACGGTACGCCACACAATAAAATATTTCTAATTCAAATCTTTGTGCTGAGGTGGGTGGGTGGGGGGATACCGTGATGTTGCTACAATTTGGTTTGTGACAAACTATTGCCATCTATGCTAATTCGCACAACTCATTGGTAATTAGCACAGCCCATAACACCCACCCACCCATACTGTAGGATCAAAAAAGAGAGCCCATGTTGACGAATACACATGGCTTGTCCCCGATCATTGATTTGATTTCATTGCACTCTATGTTCTCTACTTCTAGTGATGTCATTTACTATAAACCCAATGCAACTTGGATATCCAAACTATTCTCATCGTCTTCTCATAAACCTGGTCTTGGTATATATGGGTTGATGTTTGTTTATTTGCATCCATCTCCCTTTACATAAGGTGCAACGCATTCATCCCGGTCTTCTTACTGCTAGCTTGATGGCGTCTTTTTAACACAAACAAATTAATGGACACACAAGAGAATTAAGGAGAAGAAAGGAGTCAAGTGGATAAGTGAAGACAACCTGCACAACAGCCGACCAAACCAGCTTTAGTTCCACCTCCTTTAACTAGGAGATCCATATCTCTCCAAAAATCATTGGCAAATACAAAGATAGCATTTCTTTTATTTAGAGAGAGAGGGAGAGAGGAGTTGAGTAACAATGGTGGGAAACTTTGTTATGTCCGGTGGCAATTTCATGCGGGTTCTCTTTCTCAAGTTCTAAAGAGAGGTTTTTTTTTTTATTTTGTGAATAAATTTTTTTTTTTTTTTTAAGATTAGGAATAAATTATTCTTATATCTAGTAGTTTGAAATATTTATGCCTATCATTTTAGCATCTATTTGGATATATCCGTAGGGTTAAACTTTAAATCATACAGAAATCAGGCTTGACCCATCTAGCACATATGTGCTTAATCAGCAGTACAGATTTTATCTAATATTATAGAATGTGACGCCCAATCTTGCCCATGTCAATTGGACCTCTTTCGCTCCATTCTTATAGGATGGAAAAAAACCGACTTGGTAACGTCATTATTTTTCTCCATGTAGAATTCTGCATGCCCATTCTCAAAAATTTATGTCAATACTATGAGATGTATTTTATCTGGCCTACCTTTTTATGAATCCTTTAGGATTGTACAAAATTATCCCAAACATGCCTTTAAGATTTATTTTTATTTAATATTTTAACCTATAATTTTATGAAATATTAATCAAACCGTTAATCTTCAATGAGATCCAAAAACTATATTAGAAAAAAATTTAAAAATAATTAAAATAATTTTAAATAATATTATAATTGTTTAAAATATAAGAAAATATATATATTATTGTTTCATCTAAGGGTAATTTTGATTTTTTACACACGGTAAATGGTTTGACTTATGCCGTTAATTAAACTGAATGTGAGTGTATGTTTTACAAACTATTTGATATAAATATAATATACATAAATTTTAGAGGTATTTTATAATTTATTTTATTTATTTATTTTTTATATGTGTAAGTTTTTGATGGAGAGATTTTTTTATTTTGATTGCTAAATTTTATGGTATGTATCTCTTTTGAAAAAAAAAAAAAAGTGGGGGGGAGGGGGATAGGCTTAGTTTCATTTTTGTGGGTTGCTTCCTTTTCCATGGAACAGCGGGCACAAAAAGCCCAGTATGGTTGGCCGAAAAGGGGATGGGATAGAAACTAAGCTCATTAGAAAAACCAAAGATCCATACAATTAAAAATGAAAATATAATTTTTATATTAAATTATTATATTTAATATAAAAAATAGAAAAAAATTGGTAAAAAAAATTGATGAACTTCATGCTTATTTTTCAGAGAAAAAAGATAAAATAAATATCATAGGAGATTGATATTTGACAAATTTTTGAATAATGGTAAACTATATTTTGAGAAAAATATCTCCAATAAAGCTGCACATGTAATCAATTTTTTTTTAATATTTTTAAAAAATTATTCAATAAAAAATTTTTATAAAAAAATTAAAATAAAAATGATATTACATAAAGAATTATGTGATTGTAGTCATCATATAAAATTAATTTAAGATGATAATACTATTTTAGTATTAAAAAATTATTTAATATTAAAAGATATATTTATAATTTTTATCATATTTTTATATAGAATTATCTCTAATTAAACGTAGTAATATTTTCTTAATATTATTTTTTGAAGTAATTTTTTTACCAACCAAAAAAAATAAAAATTATTTTTTTCTATAATTATTTTTTAGATAAATAATTCTTAAAATTTATTAAATTATCTTATAATCTGACATATTCCAATCAAATGAATCTTAATAATAATAATAATAATAATAATAATAATAATAATAATAATAATAATAATAATAATAATAATAATAATAATAATAATATATTTTAAAAAAAATAAAAAAGACCTCAAGCGCTCCATCTCTCGGTATGTAACATAACCAGAACTCGGAAGGGTGACCCCTTCACGTAGGTAAGTCCCCTTCCTTTTTCTCCTGTAACCAAGCCCAAATAATTTTAGTCCCAAACAATGGCTGGATACAGCCCATTTAATCCTTCGCGAAACTTCTCATTTCTCAAGTCCGCCACAAATTCAAATGACAGTGGCGTATCCGTAATTTGACGCCCAAACACCTCCGATGGCTGTTTTCGCTCGCCGCCTTTTAAACCCCCCACCTCTCGCTTCCTTCACCTTTTCCAGCTCTCCGGTGCCCACATAACGCATACTGCGCCCACTTTCCTTTTCCCCGAAAGCGAGCTCTCCTTTCCGTCCCAGCCGTCGCTCTCCGATTGGCGGATCCCGATCGTCCGTCAGCTCCGCCCGGCGGTGCATGGCATATGCTTACCCGACCCGGAGGAGGATCGTCGTGCCCGCGCCCGGTCCTCCGCTGAGAACCCTAATTCTGCCCCCTCCGCCCCCGCCCCCGCCCCCGCCCCCGCCGCCCCCCATTGGCTACTTCTCCGTGCCGGTCGCTGCCGTCCCCGGCCCCCCAAACCCTGTCTTGGTTCCGGCAGCTCCGGCGATCGTCCCTGTGCCTGTGCGCTTGAATCCCGACGTCTTGATCCAGATGGACCAGCAGAGAACTCAGGCCCTCCTTCAGGCGTGCATCGACTCTGTTTCTTTTCTTTTCTTTTTCCACTGTTTTTTCTAATAATAACGATTCCCTTTGATTTTTTTTTTAAAAAAAATAAAATTTCTTGTATTAAATGATTTATTTTGATTGTTTGGTGTTTGGGTTTCCGATTATAGTTCATGGATAAGGAGGGTCTGGTGCCGACTCTGGAGGAGGAGATGAAGAGGAGAGATGTGATCGATCAGCTCAAGCAGGTCTTTGAGTTTAGATTATTGCACAAAATTTGCTCTCTTTATCTCTGTATGTATACCGTTATTAGGTTTTGATTCCCCCCTCAGTGTTAAAAGTAGCAAGTAGAAAATAATAGAGATGCTTATCTGTTTTACGGTTTTAAACTATTGAGATTTGATGTTACCTTTTGCTAGTCAGGAGACAGGAGCTTGTATTAGATGGTTGCGTGTGATGGAAGTTAACCTATTTAACAATTTGTAGTGTTATAAGGGTAAAGGGGAACATAATTGAATTGAGGTATGATCATGTCTTAACAATTGAAGTAATATTTTAATTGGATCATGCATGGAATACTGGATGGTTATTGATGAACATGTTGGATAGGTGCAAGAAATAGAAATATAAAAAAACCTAACTTTTAGGGGATACCCATGCATTGAAGAGAGCAGTTCATGTTGGTGATATAGGTCAGGGTTTAAAATTCCCTTGAATTCTGATTAGTTGGAACTGCATGCATCTGTTGGACATATCAATTTGAAACAGATGCCAACAGTACCATGGCACCTTTGGGTTGGTTTTCATTCTTCTATGGACAGATCCGGATATGTTTTAAAAGCACCCACCACCCACTCATGCTCTTCAAAGAAGAGCTAGACGTCTGGGGAAGGGGTGGATGGACAAAAGCATGCATGGGTGTTTGTTAAAATTAGATTTATTTTCAACAATTCAGTCAAAATATAAGATTGTTTGTTGTCAGCTATTTGATGGGATACCTTATTCAGCAGTTTTGGTCACAACATTTTGGTTTTTAGTCAAGATGTTCCATAAATCTTGGTTCTGGCTAGATGGGTTGCTTCATGTGGAAAATGCTCTGCCATCATTGCTAAACAATGATATATTTGAAATGTCTTGATCTTAAATTTCCAAGTGAGAATCATCAAAGGATGTGATAAATTCCGTGGCCTAATAAGGATCTTTAGAAAAATATTGATATAAATTCCATGGTTCGTTCATAAATTAGCATGAAGTCTTTGCAGTAAAGGTGTGCATGGTTCAGGTTGGGTTGATTTAGGATTATTTTTGAAATTGAATCAACCTAAATCGATTTTCTAAAATCAAACTAAAACTAAACTGACCATATGAGAAAATCAGTTTAAACCGACCAAAAAATTTGGTTTAATTCAGCTCGGGTTATCGGGTTGAGTAGTTGAGGTACTGGGTGTAGGGTTGAGATCTACTATGGTGAACGTACCACCAGCGTACCTTGAGGTTCTCTTGTTGCATTGCCTCAACCTAGCCCATCAGTGCCGGATCCCAGCCCCCTCCTCTATGGCACCGTGCTTCTTGTTGATGCTAGAAATAGTGCTGTTGGTGATGACTGATGATGCCCCCACCACCACCTTCTCCTTGCTCTCCTACTTTACCACTGGTGCCCAATTCACATTGATCCTCCTTAGTAGTGGTCTCTTCATTCTCCTTTTTGCAACTGAAGACACATTGAATCTTTAGACTATGTAGAAAACTCAATTCCATGATTCTTACTCATAAAAATCCTCGAATCTGAAAAGAATTGTAAATCCAAGGAAAAGCAAAAATGGCCAAAAATAGAAGTAAGAGAAAGGGAGAAAGAAAAGAAACCTGAGAAGACGCATAAGCATGGAATGCGGAACCATCCTGAATTGGATGGTTTAGGGCTTTCCAAGCTGTCCCTACGGTAAATTAGGATGGTTTGGTTGAGAAAAACAGCACACTAGAGGAGAGAGAGGGAAAGAGAGGAAGAGAGAGAGGAGGGGAGGGAGAGATGGTACGATGGCGCTGGAGGCCGACGGTGGCTCATTGAGGTCGCTAGAGGGCCGCCGCATCTCGGCGTCGCCCAATAAGACATTTAATTAAGTGAGAAAGAGAGAGAGGAGGAGCAACCATACCAGATGGAGGATCGGCCGGCGAAGGGGCTATTAAAGGGCGTCGGATGGCCGCCATGGCCATCGGGCAGTGAAAAATGTGCGGACGGAGCCACGACCATGGAACAGGGATGACCGTCTTTGTTCACTCATTGGCTTTTTTTTAAAACAAAGATGAATAGTGAAGTCGGCAAACCCATTGTTGGTTTCACTGTTTGAGATTTTTTTTAAAAAATAAAAATAGTGAAGTTGGCAATTTCACTATAATTGGGATTTTTTAAAAAAAATTTCATGAAACAAGGATGATCGCCCTTATTTTAGGCTCGTAGTGTCGGAGGTTGCGATTGCACCATCTGGCGGCCTCTTCATTGGCTTCTCCTCCCTTTTTTTCCTGCTCTTTCCTCTTTATCTCTCTCTCTCTCGGTCGAGGATCGGTGGATGAAGCGGAGCCTTGGTGGCCCTCTGAGCGTGCCGGTGGCCTGCCTGTGGCCACTGTTGGCGTCTCCTCCGGCCATACTCTCCTTCCCCCCTTCTCCCTCCCATTCCCTCCCCATCCTCTCTCTCTCTCTCTTCCTCCTCCTAGTTCGCTTTTTTTTTCTCTGTATCGGTTTGCGTCGATCCGGTCTAGTATGGATCCATATCGCTAGCCACTGGCATGAGTTTTGATATCGAGTTTGTGAACTTTGCATACAAGTTTGCTAAGTTTCTTGACAGCAAAAATTTTTGGGAAGGGAGGAAAGCTAGTTGCTGAAGCCGTAAAGGGTGCGGCCTTGGTGCTTGAGGGCATCAACGAGGTCCATGGTAGGGAATGTCTTTCCGGTAGGCATGCTCCATGTATATCATGTCATTATAGATGATGTTCTCTAAGAAGATCTTGAACACTCCTTCGATCTCCTTGCAGATGATGCCCTAGATGTTGTTGTGAAGAACCTTGCAATGCTGCTTTGCTCTACCCATTCTCAATCCCTCCCTTCCCTCGCCCTAATATCGCTCTCCCTTTCGATCATCTAGAGTGCCCAAATTGAGCTCCAAGAGCATGTTCTCAAGGAGAGGGGAAGAGAAGAAAAGAGAAGAAGAGATTTGTTGAGCGACGTTGCAAGGGTTTGGAGGAGGGGGTGAGGGAGAGTGGGGGAAGGGGTTCTCAAGCAGCCGAGTGGGAGGAGAAGAGAGCATGAAAAGATTGAGGGTGGCAACTAGGGCAGATAAGTGCTGAACCAGTGAACCAGCTTTGGACCAAAACCCTTAAATACATACATAAATAGTTGGGTTGGTTTGGTTTAAGTTGGTTTTTGTAGAATTCGAATCGAAATCAAATTGATTTTTTTAGTTTTTAGAATTTTCAAATTGAAACTAGACTGAATGTGGAAAAACCTGCCCTAAATTGAGCCAAAATAATTGGTTTAGGATGTTTTTGTGGTTTGGTCCGTTTTCTTGCACACCCCTACTTCGAACTTTTTAATCTTGCAAAATTAGACTATTGGCTGCTACTAATGAAACAATGCAATTCCTTAATAGATGGTAGTTCCTATTATTTATGCATAACTCTTGGTTTCATCAAATTCTCAATCTTTTTAGCTAAGAATGGTATTGATTGAAGTATGTTAAGCCTGTTTATCAATGATATTTATTGCAATATATTAAGCCTAATATCATTAGTTCCTTTTCCATACTATTCAAGCCCTTCCTCTTGCACAAGACCCATGGTATAATATCAATTTTGTACTTGTGGGTGGCAAAATCTGATTTGTACTCACCAACCACCTTGAACTCATCCACAATAAATGGGTTTGTGTAATTTTATTATTATTATTTTTTTAAAGGTTGGGTTGGTTCGAGGTTAACTTGAAATCAACTCAATTGTGGATGGTGGGTCTGGGTTTAACCCCCAGACTTGGTGGGTCACTTGGGACAACGGATTCCAAACCCAATATGGTTCATATTTCTCTAATTTTTCCATGTCGTTCAAGTGGCTATAAAAACAACAACAAAAAAAAAAAGGTTATAAAAAGTGATGGACATTGTGGATCATGAGATTTTGGGATATAGGTTTGCTTTTTTTTTGTTAGATTTATCTTTAACAAGCTTATGATTGCCATATATCCTAAATTCTTATATTCATTGTGATTATGATGATATATTTGTAGTTAAATTTAATTTTGTTTTTTGTGACTTTTGTATACCATGTTTTGTTTTATTTTTTTTAGTTACATGCGTGTGTGCGTATGTGTGTGTATATGATTAATGAGTGAAAACTTAAATGGTTGGTGGATGGATGGGTATGAGTTTTTGTAAAATAAATGGGTTGGGTTTGTGTTAACATTTTCCAACCTGATTATAAATTCATTTGGTATGACTTAAAATTTTTTGACTTAGATCTAGCTTGGCCCAACCCCAGTCCAACTCGACTTGGCCAATTGCCACCCCATTGGCATTTAAGGGGAATCCTGTTTTGTTGAATCCTAGTTGGATATTATGGGAAGCTTTTATCATAGGCTCAACATGGTTCTGAGAGATGTCAAAATTAGTGAGATGATGAATAATTGTTTGGTGAATTTCTAGAGTGCTTCATGTATGTCATTCTATCTGTTTTATGATTTCCTTCAATATCTGTGACGATCTCAAGCCCCAAGAATTTACATGATGTAAAAAGAGCACAAAGTCAAAAAAGTGTTTAGTGCTGCTCCTCATTTCTCATATCCATAAATGATTATCAAACTAGGACATGCATTTCACATTGAAGAAAAAAAAAATTATGCAAGATAAAATATGAGAAAAAATATATATAAATATTGAAATAAATTTATGATAGAAAACACTATTTAAACTAAAACTAAACTAATTAATGGGATTAAGACTCTAGATTATATAAATATTAGGAGAGAATCAAGGAATACTTATTACATGAAAAAAGGGCTTGTATAAATTGTTCCCTTTCCGCTTTCCAAACCTGATTGATGATCCATCATCATATATGCATCCGAGTTTGTTGAAAATAAATGTAAATTGATTTGATCGGTCAATAGCATGGTCTAGAGAATGAAGGAAATTGTATCGTGGCTGTTTTTTTAGTTTTGGCCCCTTGCTGTGTGATATATATTTTTGGGGATTAATTAATGATCAAAATTTACATGCCATCTGATGATAACTGCAAAGTTTAAATGAGAAGAAGACTAGTATTTAACTTGTTCATTATTTCTGATCTCCATTAAAGTAACTTGAGCATATAACAGTACTATTTTTACTATTTTCTGGTATTTTTCATTGTTACACCTAATAAGGATCACTGGATCCACAAATATTGATGTCAGAAAAATGTCCAATTAGTGGTTGCCTATGCAATGATTGTAATTCTAATAATGGTTTAGGAGGATTTTGCTGTTATTTTGAGATGTTGCTGCATTTAGAACTTGATCTGTATACTCATCTCTTAAATGATAGAGAGTTGGGAAACATTTCATTTGTAAGTTGTGCTATGATAATGACCATCATAGAGAAAATAAGTTTTTGCAAAAGGAAAGAAGTAAATATATGGTGAGATATAGTATCAAATATGGGATCCGGTTTTCTCTTTCTTTAATTTTTGTGCTGTGTGATTGGCTTATTTCTGTGGGTTTATTTGGCCCAATCCTCATGTGCTCACCTTCATGGCAAATGGGTTTATGGCCATCGAGGAGGTCACATGGATCAGCAAGCTTGCTAGAAAAGGGAAATTATCTTGTGAGACCTACAAATTTGGAACATTTATTACATCACTACACGTGCATCAACAAAATAAAAATGGAAGACAGATTGGTGATACAGTGTGGTAGAAGTTTTCTCAAAATGGGCATGTTTTTTGAGGCATTTTCACTTTTACACCCTTGGAAGATATATGCTTTTAATGAAGTTTCCTTAATAATATTTGAAATTTGAAACTCTCATTTTGCCATATGTCATAGATTAAAGGTCTTTTGAATAGACAGAAGTTCTTTAAGATGTATAGAACATAAGGAAGAGAGCATATGGTTGTAAATGGAAAATTATCTTTTAATTAAGTATTGACCTGACCTAGTTGCCACCCCTAATTCAATGTATGGTCGGTACGCTATTCCTGGAAAATTATACATCATCATTAAAAGAAAATGTTTTAGAGCTTGAGTTGTTGGTCTAACCTGAAAAGTGGATTTTTTGAGGATATGTTGCAGGTCCATATATGTCCTTAGAACATTTAGTTTGTCCAGCCACATTTGTAAGGACTGTTCTTTCTATTGCATCTGTAAATACCTTTTAAAACTTTAAGTTGAATTCCATCAGGGGTTGGTGATGGACTGATTTTGGCTTTGGTGATGCAGCCATAACAGAGGTTACGTCTTGAAGAGAGAGAAGAATAGAGACAGGAGAGGAAAGGATGGAAGAAACTAATCCATGGAAATATGATGGATTAGAAATTAAGCCGACTAACCCTAGGCTTCCTTATAGATTTACAACATTTATCCAAAAAAATAGCAAAATTCTGATTCCCTAAATTTTTTTTGAAATAGAAAGTATAATCAATGTAGAGGAATACACCTTTGAAATTCTAAGGTGTTTATGATTTATGACCTATGAAATGAAGAAAAAAAGTTCTCTAGAATGACAACTTTGCACTTTTGGGTTTGCTTTGACCCTTGTAATAATGGAATTTGGGAACACATTTGAGCCCATGGTCTCCATTGATTAGCAGGATTGTCAGACTTTGAGTGCTGATTTTGGAAAGTGGTCATATGTAGGACTTCAATAAGTGATTGAATCTTATGCTTGTTTAGTAAGCATTGTATACTATTTAGGGTCATGTATCTGGGCTGTTAGTTATCCTAGTTATTGCCTTTCTTGTGCGTATCCTTTCTAGTTCATCATCACTTGGTCAAAAGTTGCTGTGCCATCCTGTGCTGCCTAGTATACACCATACCATATCACATGGGGTGAGAACCGGTATGAAACTTAAGTTCAGGTCATTATAGACTCTTTACTGTCTCATATCGAGATGTACCATCTTGTACCAAGGTGTACCATCCTGTATCGTAGTGCACTAAGGTGTGTACCGGTCCATATTGAGATATACCAACCCATACATGAGAAAAATGGTTAAAGGATTGTTTTGGTACAGGATGCATACCGCACTGCACTGCATCGTACCGAACTGGTAATGTACCAGTATGATATTTGGTATCAAGATTGCGGACCTTAGTCTAAAGAATTTCCTTACTCAAACAACAATTGTACAATTAAAGAATAGATCTCACTTCTTTTTCCGTAGAAATTGAGTTTTTTTGATATATTGAATAGCTATTTTTTTGATTTAGTGGATAACTAATATAGTGATGTTTGTGAATGTAAATAATGTGTCGTTTTTTTAGTAATGTTAATATGTTAGATGATATGTTGTAAATCAGCAATCTCTCACTCTATGGGTACTTTTTTTTCTACCTTTTCTATTAGCATCCTTTTGTTTTTTTTAAAAAATTATTTTTTATTTTTTTGGTAGTATTACAGTGCAGGAAAATGATGTATGATTATGTTTATGTATATCCAGATAGTTTTGACATGGATAAAGAAGGTGGCTTGGCAACGTCGTCTCCCTAAGGATGTGGTTGCTTGCACAGGTGCAACAATTTTGACATACGGTTCATATGGTCTAGGAGTAAGTAATCTTTATTTTTGACCTTTTGTTGTGTCAAACCAGAATTCAATCTATCTTTATTTGTTAAGAAGCCATCTGTACTCTAAATTTTACAGATGAGATTGATTTGTATATCTGTTTTTCCTTTGGTTTCAACAATACTTACCAATCAGCAATCATATGGAGATTATAGTTCTTTTGTCTTGTTTTGTTGGACAGCAGACATGCAGCAGCTTCTAAACCTAGGTTAGTTTTGGTAGTCTTTGTTCTAAGGAATTTTATGATTTCATTAGGCCATTTAGGGTAAGTAATTGGAGGTTCAGGTCTTGCCTTTAACATTTTGTTTTAAGAATTCAGGCCTTGTTCCATCATTTTAGGGACAGAACTAATTATTTCTTCTTGTTTTTGTCAGCAGCAGCTTTTCTGTCCTATAGATGTGCTGGTTTCTGAAATTTTACTTTTTTTCCCAAATGTGCTGCAAATATAATGTCATTTTGATAGGGGCTTGCACCTGAACTGACACATGTTTGCCATGACAGAATGTATGCGAGTTTATTATCTGCTGTTTGCACACACGCGCATATGTGGAGTACATTTGGTTAGTGTGATGTGTTGTCATTTTTGATCTTTTATTTAGTAATGATCATAAAATACGTGAGAAAAGAATTCAACAAAAAATGTGCTAAAAAGATTGCCTCATCAGATTAGTTGGGCCATGCCTTAATCTGATCATCATTGTTTGTTCCACACGATGTATGATGTGAGGGTGCCTGGAGCCAGGTGTTTTAATCCTTTTAAGGGCCTGTTTAAATGATTGGGCTTGAAATCCTATGTGATTTGTGGGTTGGGCCAACAACAAGCTAAATTAGGCTGGGCTAGGTGTATCCTTATAGATACTAAGAGAACCATTTGAGTAGGCTGGCCCAAATCCCATAGGGAGAAAATATAGACCTTAGGTCATTTTTTTCTCTCTCTACGGGATTTGGGCCAGCCCACTCAAAAAGTAGTCTTGGGCACTTGCAAACATAGACCTAGCCCAACTTATAATCTAAGCTTTTGGTGGTTGTACTAGCCCAACCCACAAATCCAATGGGATTTTGGGCCCAACCATCTAAACAGGCCCTAAATTGACTTTTGACTCTTGTATGGTTGCACTTTACCTTAAAGATTTAAGGCATTTGTTTGTAGACCCGACCACAGACCACAGTCTTTCATAATTGATGAATGGGCAAAGGATGATATGTATGTATATATATTTGAAATCTTGTGTTGATTGAGGGAAATGGAGGAAAAAGGATTCATGCAGCCAACCCCAAACTAGTTTGGGATTAAGGCATAGTTGAGTTGAGTTGAGCTATAAACTTTTTCTTTTCCGATTTTTTTTTGGAGGGAGGGGTGTTGGTTGTTGTTGGGGATAAACCCTGCTTCTGCCGAAGTCCAGTTCGATGCTCAGCTTAATGCAATCGGTAGCCACGGAAGAGCTTCAGCGGATGGGTCTTAGCCGAACTCCTTCAATCGGTCGAACTCTTCAGCGGTCGAGCTCCTTCGGACTCCCAGCGGTCGGGCCTTAGCCGAACTTCTTCATCCGGCCGAACTTCTCAGCAGTCGAGCTTCAATCGTACTCCCGCGAGAGCCGAACTCCCTCCAAGCTTTCCCTTCGGTCGGACTTCTTTAGGAGCCGGACTCCTCCCAGACATCTCCTTCGGGGTCGGACTTCTCAGCGGCCGAGCTCCTTCCGAACTCCCCAGCGACTGAGTCTTAGCCGCACTTCTCCAGCCAGACACCTACGGGAGCCGAACTCCTTCCGAGCTTCCCCTCGGCCGAACTCCTCCAGGAGTTCGAACTCCTCTGAAATTGATGCATACCGAAGTCCATCGATCAATGCCTACTTTCTCAGAGCCACAGCTATTAAATCTGGACGAACGATCACCATCAGTCTACCACAGACGATGCTACAGGCAGTGCCTCCCTCCGTGACTGACTCCATCAGATCTCGAGCAGTCCACCACTATCGGACGGTATGACTGTCACTATTGACCTGACGATACCATCATCTCCGCACCAAATCCCATGCAGTCTCGAGCGGCCCGCCATCAGGCAGTATGGCCGTCACCATCAATCAAGCTCCGCCTATAAAAAGGACCCTCCAGATACGCTAACTTTAGGCTCTAAGCTCTCCTCTCCTTCTTTAAATTCTGTCGAACTCATTCCAGAGCACTCCATATCTGTTGGCCAGAAGAGCTAACTTGATCGTCGGTGGGTCCTACCGGAGCCATCCTCACCGACTTCGGACAGGACTTGATTTTGCAGATCTCCGGTGGCGACCTCGTCCACCTCCACTCCAGCTGGATCCGGCGACGACCAAATTCTGCACCAATAGATTTGGCGCTAGAGGAAGGGCCGCCTCTGTTCTTGAGGTATTTTTAAGGCCTCCTTGTTCTTAAAGGAGTGCTCAGCGATGATCTCTCTCTAGAGATCTCCCTTCTTCCTTTTATAGTTCTTTTCTAAGAGAAAATGCCTCATAGGAGAGCTTCGACTCGGCGATCGACGGCCTTCGTGCCAGGTCCATCTGCTCCCGCTTCAGTTTCGGCAACTCAGGTTCCACCTGAAGCCACCGTAGATGTGGAGCACTTCAACCTGCTGGTTCAGCAGATTCGTGGCCTCGTCGAGATGATGCAGACCGTACGACAGCTTCCAGTGGCGACTTTGTCAGCAAACCCGCCATGAGGATGTCAGGAACTGGCCTTAAGGAAGAGCATTTGGTCTAGCATACCAATCGCCCTTAGGAAAGAGAAGCAGAGCAGAAGTTCTCTCCTAGAAGATTTCACAGGAGGGCGGAATGAAGTTCGGCCGCGTTCACGACCTTCCCAGCGCAAGCGAGGCCGAACTCCCCCTCGAGCTCGTCATCGAGGAAGCTCTGACGAAGGTTTCACAGGAGGGCGGAATGAAGTTCGGCCGCGCTCACGACCTCCCCAGCGCAAGCGAGGTCGAACTCCCCCTCAAGCTCGTCATCAAGGAAGCCCCAATAAAGATTTCACAGGAGGCGGAATGAAGTTCGGCGTAAGTGAGACCGTCGAACTCCTCCTCGAGCTCGTCATCAAGGAAGCCCCGACAAAGGGGTATGAAGTTCTCCCGTAGGTTTCACAGAAGGGCGGAATAAAGTTCGGCCGCGCTCATGACCTCTCCAGCGCAAGCAAGGCCCGAACTTCTTGAGCTCGTCATCAAAGAAGTTCCGACGGAAGGGCGCGAAGTCCTCCCCCAGAAGCTAGAACCATTATTGAGGGAGGAACGGCAAGGAGATCGGCTGTCTTCCAGCATCATAGACGCTATCTCCGGGGCTTGGTACTTCGGCGGGCTGTCATCTCCTAGCATCAAAGCTAAGAGAAGCTTGCTCCAAATTGAGAATGTCAGCTTGAGATAGAGGAGGTCGTCTAGCCCGGGACTTACTCTCCGAGAAAACTCGGAGGAACAACGTCCTCACGACCGTGAAATGGGGATGTGCTGCCTGTAACTTTCCTTCGGTAAAATTCTTCCATTTCAATAATATTGTTTTTGGGTGCAAAAACTATGTGATGACAGGGAACAAGCAGTCAGTAGTTGCCGTGTTAGGAGCAGGAGGAGAACTTCATCCTAACACGAGCAGATTAAAGACCTTTAACCTCGGCCGTAGGAGATAAGATCTCTCCCGAGGCAACCTCGGTTGCAGAAGATAAGATCTTCCCCGAGCGACCGAGCCAACCTTGGCCAGAGATAAGATCTCTTCCGAGCGACTGCGACAATCTCGGCTAGAGATAAGATCTCTCTTGAGCGACCGGGACAACCTCGGCTAGAGATAAGATCTCTTCCGAACGCCCGAGCCAACCTCGGCCAGAGATAAGATCTCTTCCGAGCGACTGCGACAACCTCGGCTAGAGATATCTCCCGAGCGACCGAGTCAATTTTGGCTAGAGATAAGATCTCTTCCGAGCGACCGCGACAACCTCGGCTAGAGATAAGATCTTTTTCGAGCGCCCGGATCAACCTCGGCCAGAGATAAGATCTCTCCCGAGTGCCCGAGCTTCAACCTCGGCCAAAGATAAGATCTCTCTCAAGCGCCGGAGCTTTAACCTCGGCCAGAGATAAGATCTCTCCCGAGTGTCCGAGCTTCAACCTTGGCTAGAGATAAGATCTCCCTCGAGCGACCGCGATAACCTTGCCAGAGATAAAATCCTTTCGAGCGCTCGAGCTTCAACCTCGGCTAGAGATAAGATCTCCCCCGAGCGATCGCGACAATCTCGGCCAGAGATGAGATCTCTTCCGAGCGACCGCATCAAACCTCGGTCAGAGATAATATCTCTCCCGAGCATCCGAGTTTCAACCTCAGCTAGAAATAAGATTTCTCCCGAGCGACCGCGACAACCTCGATCAGGGATGAGATCTCTTCCGAGCGACCGCGACAACCTCGGCTAGGGATAAGATCTCTCTCGAGCTTCGAAGAACCTCGTCCACAGTCCGTTAGAAAAAGGAGGAGAACCTCGTCCTAACGCGAGCAAAGTTGAAGGCCTCGTTCACCTTAGACGAGATGGGGGAGAGGTCCAGACAACAGCCCTTATGTGCCCCCATAGTCCGTTAGGAATAGGAGGAGAACCTCGTCCTAACGCGAGCAAAGTCGAAGGCCTCGTTCATTTTAGATGAGATGGGGGAGAGGCCCTGGCAACGGCCCATATGTGCCCCCACAGCCCGTTAGGAATATGAGGAGAACCTCGTTCTAACGTGAGCAAAGTCGAAGACCTTGTTTACCTTAGACGAGATTGGGAGAGAGGCCCAGACAACAGCTCTTATGTGCCCCCATAGCCCATTAGGGATAGGAGGAGAACCTCATCCTAACACGAACAAAGTCGAAGGCCTCGTTCATTTTAGACGAGATGGGGGGAGAGGCCCTGACAACGGTCCTTATGTGCCCTCACAGCCCGTTAGGAATAGGAGGAGAACCTCATCCTAACGTGAGCAAAGTCGAAGGCCTCGTTCACCTTAGACGAGATGGGAGGAGAGGCTCTGACAGCGGTCTGTATGTGCCCCTACAGCCCATTAGGAATGGGAGGAGAACCTCGTCCTAACGCGAGCAAAGTCCAAGTTCGAGCTCCGAAGTTTACAGAAGATAGGATCTCCATCAACCTCGACTGGAGATAAGATCTCCCCCGAGCGTCCGCATCAACCTTGGTCGCAGGAGATAAGATCTTTTCCGAGGCAACCTCGACTGTAGGAGATAAGATTTCCCTCGAGCGTCCGTACATCAACCTCGGCTGCAGGAGATAAGATCTTCTCCGAGGCAACCTCGGCCAGAGATAAGATCTCTTCCGAGCGTCCGAGCTTCAACCTCGGCTAGAGATAAGATTTCCCCCGAGCGACTGCGACAACCTCGACCGTAGGAGATAAGATCTCCGCCGAGGGTCCGGGCCGACCTCGGCCAGAGATAAGATCTCTTCCGAGCGACCGAGACAACCTCGGCCAGAGATTAAATCGGAGACAACCTCGGCTAGAGATAAGATCTCTTCCGAGCGACCGCGTCAACCTCGGCCAGAGATCAGATCTCTTCCGAGCGTCTGCATTAACCTCGGCTGCAGGAGATCAGACCTCCTCCGAGCGTCCGTATCAACCTCGGCTGCAGATCAGATCTCTTCCGAGTGCCCGTATTAACCTCAGCTGCAGGAAATGAGATCTTCCCCGAGTTGACCTCGGCTGTAGGAGAGAAGATCTCCCCCGAGTCAGCCTCGACTGCTGGTGACAATATCGCCTCTGAGGAGCTCAACCTCCGACCTTGACCGCAGGAGATGAGATCTACTTCAACTTCGGCGGGAGATGAGATCTCCCACGGGCTTCAACTTCAACATTAACTTTAGCTGGAGATGAGATCTCCCCCAAGCTTCAACCTGAACCAGCACGGAGCCCAGAAGAGGACTTCGGCAGTCGTTTTTTCTGCACTCCCTTCCTTCGAGTTTCAAACTCGAGAGTGGAGGGACTATTGTTGGGGATAAACCTCGCTCCTGTCGAAGTTCAGTTTGATGCTCAGCTTAATGCAATCGGTAGCCACGGAAGAGCTTCAGCCGGACGAACTCCTTCAGCCGGCCGAACTCTTCAGCGGCCGAGCTCCTTTGGACTCCCAGCGGTCGGACCTTAGCCGAACTCCTTCATTCGGCCGAACTCCTCAGCAGTCGAGCTTCGGTCGTACTCCCGCGAGAGCCGAACTTCCTCCAAGCTTTCCCTTCAGCTGGACTTCTTCAGGAGCCGGACTCCTCCCAGACATCTCCTTCGGCCGGTCGGACTTCTCAGCGGCCGAGCTCCTTTCGAACTCCCCAGCGATCGAGCCTTAGCCGCACTCCTCCAGTCAGACGCCTACGGGAGCCGAATTCCTTCCGAGCTTCCCCTCGGTCGAACTCCTCCAGGCAAACTCCTCTGAAATTGATGCATACCGAAATCCATCGATCAATGCCTGCTTTCTCAGAGTCACGGCTATTAAATCTGGACGAACGATCACCATCAGTCTGCCATAGGCGACGCTACAGACGGTGTCCCCTCTCCGTGACTGACTCCGCCAGACCTCGAGCAGCCTACCACTATTAGACGGTATGGCTGTTACTATCGGCCTGACGATACCATCCTCTCCACACCAAACCCCGTGCAGCCTCGAGTGGCCCGCCACCCGGCGGTATGGCCGTCACCATCAATCAAGCTCCGCCTATAAAAAGGATCCTTCAGATACGCTAACTCTAGGCTCTAAGCTCTCCTCTCCTTCTCTAAATTCTGCCGAACTCATTCCAGAGCACTCCATATTTGTTGGTCAGAAGAGTTAATTTGATCGTCGGAGGGTCCTGCCGAAGCCACCCCCACCGGCTCCGGACGGGACTTTATTTTGCAGGTCTCCGGCGGCGACCTCGTCCACCTCCACTCCAGCTGGATCCGGCGATGACCAGATTCTGCACCAACAGTTGTTATAGCTCATATTCAGTTTTTGCTCGTAAACCAGGACTTCCATTTGTACCAGTTATTTTCTAGGGAAAATTGATTCCTGCCCCTTGGTCTATCTGCCACTTTACAAGAAGTCCTTGTTGACCAGCCATTTGATCGCAAGTCCTTGGTTTTGATGGCCCTAATTTTTTTTAGCTTGTGATCTGTCAATAAATGTGTATAAAACAAGGAATAACTGTGTGCAGAAGCAAGGCTAGCCATGTAACAGCTTTAATATTTAAATGAGATTTGTCCAAGGATTGTTCAGAAAAATGGCAGTCAAACCAAGGGCCAGAATTCAGTTTGCATTAGTTTCTTTAAGCAGCTATCTGCTGTATTTGCAGAAGTTTATATTTATTTCTTATCTGATGCTTACATATTGTAGATTCTTTGTTTTGGTGAAGCAGGTTTGCCAAACTAATGGTTTTTTTTCTTTTGTTTTTAATGTCAGGTTCATGGATCTGAATCTGATATTGATGCTTTATGTGTTGGTCCTTATTTTGCAACAATGGAAGTGAGTTTCTGTTTTTGCCCATTTGCTTGTTGCTTATGAAATTATTTGAAAAGCAATATCTTTTTTGAAATGTGAGTGCATTTATTCTATAGGAGGACTTTTTCATTGTTCTACGGAATATGCTGCAAAGCAGGCCAGAAGTGTCAGAAATTCACTGTGTCAAGAGTGCCAAAGTTCCACTGATGCGCTTTAAATTCAATGGGATCTCAATTGATTTTCCATATGCTCAGCTTCAAGCAATCTCTGTCCCTCAAGTAAGTGCCTCTGCTGTTCTTCATAATTTTTTCTTTCTGGGATGTTTCATATGTGTTTATTGATGTTCATGGTTGGTTGGACAATTGTCTAGATCTTTTCTTGACATCATTCTTCAAATTTTATTATAAGTGATGAAGTTATTGGTATTTTTATGGTGTATATGATTCATGGTGCCTTTTGGTTAAACTGCTGTATCGGTAATCATCTATGTTGTGCTGGTTTACATACTTGTTCTCATGGCAATGAAGAATTTGATATTTTTTTTGCATTGACTTTATTTAAAACCTCAGTTGCTAGACATTATATATATGTGTGTATACTTGTGTGTGTGAATCACGAGTCAGGTGTAACAAATTGAACTAGTCCTGCAACAATTTATGTAAGGTAAATTTAGTGTTTTTGTACTGTGCACAGTGCAATACTACTATTACCACTTCTAAAACTTATGAGTATACATCAGCTGGTGAGGGAACCCATAGAAAGTTCATTTGCATTTATTGTTCAAGATAAATTTCAACTATCAAATAATTCAAATGATGTACTTGCCATAGTCCTTGTGGCATATTTTAAATGGCAGCTGACAGAGATTGGGATTTGGGTTCATCTCTAAGTATTAAATTGAATCATGTAAACTGACTATCAAAATGTAAGACCTTCAAAATGAAGGTCTGTTTTGTTTTATCCATTCTGAACTTATTATATCCCTCTATAAAATTGCAGGATGTGGATATTTTTGATGACTCCTTGGTGGTAGCTGATGAAACCAGTTGGAGAAGCCTATCCGGCATACGTGCCAATAGACGTATCCTTCAACTAGTGCCAAATTTAAAGGTAAGTCTATAGTTTATTTTTTTTAATTTTGCAGAAAAGTTTTAATGATGTCATCTGCATCTCTCTTGGTCTTTTTCTAAAACAATTGGTCCAATTTCTTTTGTTGAATTTTATGTTTTTTGGAAGTTGGGTTTAATTGCACAAACTTTGATATGCATTATTGAATTTGGGTGTCTGCTGCTGCATTTTGTTGTCTTGCACTTTGAAAAAAGGCAACGCTTAGGATATTACTGATGCTTTCTAGCAACTGATCAAGTAAAATATCTGATGTAATTGCTGAGTTAAATATCAAATGTTATTGGTGCAACTTAAAGTGGGTATATATGGTGTATATTTTTCATCCAAGACTGGTCTTGCTAGATCATGTGACAAATTGACAATATGAGGATATTAATCAAAGAAAGTGCCGCAAGTTGTTTGTCAGTGCAACTGTAAATTAGCTGGCATCTCAGATAACAATTTCTGGCTGCTGCAATGCCTAATCTGTTTAATTTCTGTTGATTTATATAAAGAAAAAAAATGCTATATCAGTCCATCTTTCACAAAGCAAGTCAACTAAACTGCAGGATTGTCACTCCTTTTGGCCTGGATCTTGTATCATTTGACATTGTTTTCTTTAAGTTCGTTTTATTTGTTTGAAGCTAATTGTCTCCTAGCATCTGGTCTCCGTATCTGTAGTATGTTATGATCCTTGAAATTTTGTAAACCATCAATGCATCCTTATGTTCTTTACAAGCCTCATATGAATGACAAGTATTGTGATTCATTATTCTTCTGCTTCTGTAATTCATTTTTGACATTTTTTTAAACTGCCAATGTATCCTTATGCCCTTTACAAGCCTCCAGTAAATTTATCCTTTTCAATACTCTGTTGGTTGTATTTCTCATTCTCAAACAAGCAAATTTGAAAGCCCTGTATGTCAAAAATTTCTATTGCTTACAATTTTTTATTCAATTGGTAACATCTGTGGAATCAAAGGAATTTTATTTTTTAGTGTTTATCTAATGGATGCTTTCTGTCTTAAATGTTCCTTGGCCTTCAGTTTTCTTCCCAATGGATATGCTTTCTCCTATTCATGGTACTGTCAATATACAGTGCTACCTTGCTGTAAAATCATGAATAAAAACATACTCTTTCTTTCCAACACTACACGAATTTAATTTGTTTGGACTTCAGATGATCTTACTAGATGCTAAAATTGTTTCATGACTCTGTCTCTTGCCAATTAGCTTATATGGTGTTCCATTTAGTTTTCTCAAATTCAGTGACATTAATTGGTTGGCATTTCCATGTTCTCTTGACTTGATGTTTTTGATGTAGTGGTATTTTTGATGGCTTCTTGTTAAACAATTTATTGTGATTTCTCAATGAAGCAATGAGTAATATTTATAAAGCCAATATCAAATGATAGTTTCCATACATAATTACTGGATGCGCTGTTGAATATGTGGATATTAATAAGGACTTTTTGAGTGTTTTTAATAAATTATGATGTATCCTGTCATTAGTTTTAATGTTATTACTAAGAAATTCCTGTAAAAGATACTGGAGCATGACCAACATTATGTGTGTGTGTGTGTGTGTGTGTGTGTATGTATGACTTAAAACTTCTCTCCTTAGATGTTAGACAATTATGCTGGTACATAACCTCTGTGCCAAAAAAAATTTCTCTGTTATAAAATTTGTCAGGATGACTGTTTTCCAATATCACATTTATCCTTGGATAAGATGTGCAAGGTGTGCAAGGCTTGATGCATATCTTGACATAATTCCTGATACGATAGTCTGATGCAACTTTACATTGTCATCAGTTTTTGGTACATGCATATTACTGGCCTATATATAGCATGTAGAAGGAGGCTTATAGATGACCATTGTACATAATTAGATATTATTTTTCCAATTTTTCTTGAGGAACTGTATCCAGGGCACTGGTATCACGATGAGTAGCTGCAGAACATCAGCATGGTACCTGCTATCTCTGTCTGCAGACAAATGCATTTTTATGGGTGTATTTAGCTTGTGCAGAATTTGGGCATTGTTGCATTGGAACAATGGTGGTAAATTGACTGAACGATTTTTGTGCATTGCTACGTTGAGTAATTTCAAGAGGCCAATAAATATTTGTGTCACCATAACTTATTTGAGTTCAAGAGTGGAATTTATCATTCTATGACTCTTTCTGCATTTGAATTCTTCATTCTGTTGAGAACACTGATTTGAGCTTGTTCTTGGAGATTTATGAGATGATTGGTGGCAAATCACATTGTTGGTATTGTATGGAACTAATTTTGTATCCATTTTTAAGTTTCCCATCATTGTACAATGCGTGCATTTGTGCAAGTCTGTGGGTGGGGATTGGTACTGCAATTTTGGTTCCTTTTACGCTATGCTATGGGCAGAGGCTTATCAGATGCTAGAATATTTATCAATTATCTAACTAATGTTCAAATACCGTCTATCCTTGTCTCTTTGACAATTGTCTCTAAGAAACTGAAATGGCTGGAAGTAATCAACAATTGATTTATATTGTATGTATTTCTGCTACTGAATTCAATTTTCATTTTATCTCATATGCAGAATTTCCAGTCCATGTTGCGATGCATTAAATTATGGGCTAGAAGACGTGGAGTTTATTCGCATGTATGTGGTTTGGCATGCTTATGCTGTTGAAATATTCTAGTTGCTTGACCTTAGATGGCCTTTGTGTATGCTGAAACAAAATACTTGGATTTCTCATTTCTTTTGCAGTTACTCGGCTACTTTGGAGGGATTCATTTGGCACTCCTTGCAGCTTATGTTTGTCAGAGGCACGCTAATGCCAGTTTGAATGTTCTCATAAGTATTTTCTTTGACACCTTTTGCACTGGCCTTGGCCTATGCCAGTGACGCTGCAAGACCGATCTATACCATTTAAGTATCATGATGTGCGCCTGCTCATGCCTATAATGATGCCTTGTTGGCCATTGGAGTTTTGCAATTCTAATACTACAGGAAGCACCTTCCACAGAATCATGGAAGAGTTTCAGCGGGGGTTTAATATGACCAAGGTAGACCTGTATTTTTTCCATATGCAAAGTAATGCCATTTATATGGCTGTTGCCTTCAAACCTTCTGATAGGTTGCTTGTCTTGGATCAAATGCATTTGAATAAGCTGAAGATCATGTTATATATTTTTTCCCAAGTACAAAATTAGATCCATTGTGATTTTGTTTTTTCAGTACCTCTGATGCATTCCTTTTCTTCTCCTTTCTTTGCTTAAATCTTTTTTTTTTAAATGAATGTTCTTGCATATGCCATAACATTCTCATTCAAGGTTACTGTTCTGATCATTTTTCCTCTAAAGTCTGAACAAAATCTAGTATTTATATATCTTCCTTTTCTGTCTCAATTTCTTTCCCTGCCTTTCATGTGTCATTTTTCTTCCATCATTTTTTATAACCTGTGCTGTGTTTTTTTATTGGATTTAGCAAGAAGGTCTCCCCTTTACATAGCTATGTAATCCCTACATATGATAAACTGCGAAAGAAAATGAGAAAGTAGATTATTAGTGCCTAGTATCAGTTACATTAGCAAAAAATATTTTTTTACTGTTATCTCTTTGGTAACATCTGAATCAAACATGGATTTTCTTGTTTGGGGAGCCAACATGACTTTATCATTGGCCCTTTAGTGCAAAACACTATAATTTGTATTTCCCACATTTTTACTATATATCAATCTGTTGCACCTTATACTTTGTTTTATATAGATGGACAACCTGTTCTCTACCTTTAGGAAATTCTGTTTTAGTGCTGGTAGGATTTTACTTGTAAAAGAGGCAAATTCTAATGACTTTTTAAAGATTAATATATTGATGCTCATATGGTTGTCCTTGTGAACTAATATGACAGTCCCAAAAACTGCAAGTAGGTCATGAGATATTGCTGTCTTGATGCATTTACAATTATTTGACTGATCATCTTTTCATTCTTGGAAAAAAGGGATAAGGTTGTAAATATGATTTTATGCTTTGCATGCGAAGATAGTTTTTAATCAATGCATCCGAGTTTGTTCTGTATTGGACCAATTCGGGTGTGATTTCTGTTGACAAGTGTTTCTCCATGTATTTCCTGAGAATGGTACTAATTATTCAGCATTTTGCAATTGTTCATTAGCATCCTGTGAAAAATTGGACTATCTGTTGTGCTAGATGGATATTTATTTGAAGTTGTAATGAAATTTACCGATTGGCAATGAGTTGTTGACCTCATGAGATATTTGTAGCTCTTCATTTTTTTCTAAACCTTGTGTTGATTTTTATAGATACTTGCCTCAGTATTGTTGTGCAGGATCCCTTGATGTTGTTGAGGCTGAAGGAAGATTGGGGCGCGCCTCCTTCCTCCAAGCTTGGAGGCGCGCCCCCTAGGGCACCTTGGCATGTGAAGAAACTAGAGAGAGGGAGAGATGTGGGAGAAAATGGTGATCTTTGTTACTCTTTGTCTCACAACCTAGGATTTACAATATACATGTATATATATACCTGTACATGGACCGAAATCCTAACCTGTAAAAAACTTGCTGGGCTAACTTAGTCCGAATGCACTAAGTAGCCCCTATGAGACCCACAAATTAAGGCCTTATGACCATCGAGGGCTGAACTTCCAGCCTAAGACCAAAACGAGTACTAGCCCTAGGACCATATCTGTCCTAGGCTAAACCTCTAGTGGCCTCCCAAGGCTTGGGAGCACCACTAATCCTAACAAGTATCACATGGTCTGGGCTTGCAATATGGTTTTTGTTTCCCAAATAGTGGAATAAGAATGTCAAGATAGTCCCTTTCCCATCACATTCTTGAAATTATAAACACATGTTACAGACCATAGATATTTTTGAGAACTTTGAATTGGACAATTGCTTAGCAGGGTAAACTTGATCAGTGCAAAGATGTTAAGGCTTTCTGAATGATGGTAAATATCCGAAACCCTTTACTGCTTGGTCTATGAGAGATAGAGAGATGTCTATTAAACATTTGCCAAAGAGTTAATGGTCCTGAAAATGCCAAGTTTTTTGAATGTGCTTTCTTTAACACTTTGATGCATGTGTTCTCAAATTGCAGGATGTTGGGAGGGTGGATTTCGACTGGAGCGGTCTCTTTGAAGCATATCCTTACACAAAGAAGTATGATCATTTTGTATGAATATTCCTTGCTGCTCCTGATGGTGATGAATTACATGACTGGGTGGGATGGGTGAAGTCGCGCTTCTGCAGTCTCTTTCTCAAGGTTGTCTACCACCATTTTTCCATATACTACATGCTATTATTGCTTGTTGAGGGGCAGCTGTGGATTTAGCAATGTCATGATTAAACCTGAAATCTTGTCTCCTTCTTTTAGTTATCTATAGATTCTGCTTTTCATTGTCCATACCTCCCAGCGTACCTTGGAAAATCGATTCATTCTTAAGATTTTTTTGGATGTATAATCTGTATGTATGCATGCGTACATGTGTTTGTCTGTGTATGGTGACCTTTCACTTTCTGTTTCTTATGACCATTCTTGCCACTTGTATTACTTTGTGTCAAAAGTAAATTCATTGGGGTTTCCAAATTCCACAGTTAAACTATCTGTTCAATTTGCGGAACTAGCCAATTCTCTGTTTGACTCATGATTGTCAAGCCTAACTGTTTGGTGTCAATGGTCAACTTTATGGATCCTGCCAAGAATTTCTATCTAGGGCCAGCACTTGTTCTATTTTAAGCTTTTTCCATGTCTTTTCGATATCTATTCCAGTTCTGTGTCCAATGCTTTCATATAGAATAAGCAGTGATGCAATTATTATTTGCTGCTTGTTTTCTTTTAGCGTGGAAGCTTTCCTTCAGCCTTTTAAGCTTTCTTAATTTCTTGCAGCTAGAGAATGTGCAAGGATTCTGCGACCCAAACCCTACTGAATCTGTTGATCAGAATGTGGCTGAGCCTAACACGGCATCCTACTGGGGCTTGTTACCTAATGAGACCATTTTCATTGACATCGACTCTGTAAAAGAGGACTTCATGAATTGTGTCTACAAGGATCTTTATGGTGACAAGAGTTCCTGATGTAAACTGGAATTGTCGATTGTCAAGTCTGCCCAGCTTCCTAAACATGTGCAGATCGACTCAGGGGGCACAAAGGGATCAAAGGCATGCTGGAGAATACTGGATTACAACCATCTGAGAAAACCTGTTTACTCACAGTGTCTCCCGCACTATCTTGTGGGTTATGTGGCATCCGATAGGGAGTACCATAGTGCTATTGGATAAGCGATCAGTTTAGTCACAATGATTTGGTGGAGGATGCATTGTCATTCTCCGTGGGGCCGAGTTTTGATTTCGGATGTTGGATTTGTGAGATATCTCTCATCTTTTGGGCTTGGAGCATGCTCCTCAGATTGTCAATTTAGAGGATTTGTTTGTGGGCACCTGCAGATGGAGCTCAGTGGGGTTACCAGCTTTGGGTTGTAAAAGATTGCACATATTAACAGGGGATAATTGGACTTTATTTGTTTGTATTACCCTAGAACTGTAAATGATCTGTGTTGTTTAAATTAGTGACATTCTTTTTTCAAAGCCAAAACATATATATCTCCTTTTTGAACCAGTTATTTCAGGTTCATGATTGGAGTTATTGAGAGAACCGTGTCAGATGATTTCACCACTCATGATTGATGGGCGTAATCTTCATGCTAGGTTTTGAACCGTGACATTACTAGGCTGTCTTTGGCGCCTTCTCCGGCCCTAATATCTGTCGCTTGCGAACTCTATGGATTGCATCCTTAATAATGTTTTTAGGTGGGCTTTTAGTTAGATTGTATGGTTGAACTTATTATCTTGTTCTTTTCTTTGGTAAGAAGATAAGTTTTACCGTTGGTTGCATGTTTGTGCAAGAATCTTATTGGTGCATTGTCACAATATGTCCCCTTCTTTTCCCTTTTTTCCTTTCAGATCAAAGAATGAGTACAATAATTAAACAAGTCTAAGAGGACGGACACAAGCTGCCCACCTAAAGCAAAAAACAAAGAGGAGGAATCCAAGCTTCGATCTTTATCCAAACAAAAATAAGTAAGATATATTCAACCATCATTCTCACGTGATCCTGAGGTTCTTACACTTGGTGTATCACTGTCCTTTCGGCTTCGTGTTTACGATACCATCGTTGCCTGCAAGCAGTAGGTACTTGTCCTTCCTGGTGAAATTTGTGCACTCGAAGCCCAGGGCACTTCCAAGCTTTCTCTGTACGTGGTTGGCTACTTCGTAGCTGCTGCAACTCTTTCCACCAGCGGAATGCGTCGGTATCTTCTTCAGGAACTCGATGTCATAAACCGGACAAGGATTTGCGAGGAAGTAGAAGGTATCCAAGAACTTGAATCCCGCTGCTGTGGTGCCATAGAACATACTCACTCTGGTGACCAATGCCACTGGGATAATCTCCTCTGCCAACTCTGTAAACAGTGGACTGAACCTCAGCAGATAAGGTTCCCTGCAAGTGGTCCCTTCAGGGCACACCACAAGGTCTCCTTGGTTCAATAGCCTCTCCATATTTCTCTTGTCCTCCTCTTTTTTTCGGGTCAGTCTCACCGTTCTGATCGGCGACAAGGCTTCAGAGATGGGGCTGACGCTGTAAGTGACGGCGGTCACGATCTTGTTGAGCGCGGCGGAGATGTAGACCGGGTCGAGGAGGGTCCTGTGGTTGCAGACGTAGAGGTGACCGCGACCACCGGGCTGGCGCTCGGTGTTGGAGGTGGGGGGAGTCAAGATCCTGCACTGCACCCCAGAGAAGGCTTCTATAGGGATGGATACTCTATAGGGCAGAAAAAAGAAGACCAGGCATCTAAGGATGGATAAGGGAACACCAAGGGGTAGCCAGAGGAACATGAAAAGTGTGTTCATTGGGGTTGGCCTGAAGGCCAATCTGCCATCATGGAACACCAGGGGCTTTAAGTATTGTTCTCTGGGTAAGACATGCCAGGTCCTCTTATCAGCTTCAGTTACCAGGTGGACTTCCTGCAATAAGATATCCCAATGAAGTCGTCGTTCATTTTCAATCATATATATGGTGACCTCATTCAATCATAGCCTTTTAGGTTCATTCTGGTGGCTCGAAGTCGCTAATAGTCGAGCCATTTAGGTTGGAGAGTGATCAAGGGGTTGCTGTATATTTGGTTCATTGTTTTTTTATGTAAATATTTGGTTCATTGATGTCTAGAGCTCGGGTCCATGTTAACTATATGGGTCCAAAAGCTAATCAAGGAACAGTGACAGGGAGGGAACTCGGACCAATAACATATATTGCCGTCGACAAGACGAATTTGGAGTTATAGTATTGGTGCTGACAAGACCTCACCTCCATTTTTATCTTAAGGAGTTGGATCTAGAATGCGCATACCATAAAGAATACACTCTGCTGTATCAACCACAACCATGCCCCCCTGGCGAAGGAACGCAATCTATGGTACCCTACTTTACCCACCAGATGTCCCGTCAATAGGCTTACCCTACTTTACCTACCTCAACATCCTCCATGAGCTAGCAATCCATGGTAGCAAGCCAAGATCACGTCAAATTAATAGCAATTCACTTGTTGGAGGGACCTTTTCTTTTACGTACCCGGACTTCCTAATCTTCTAATTACTTTTTCTAATTACTACTACATAAAAAACGTCTAACTAATTAATGCTAGTACAGAGTCGGGATTGATTGTTTTTGTTGGTGTTTGAATAAGATGCAGGTATCATTTTCTTAGGTAAGGCCTTGATTAAGTTCTGGGCAATACACGATCAAAATCTAAGAAAACAAACCCTAGATTTGAAGATTAATAAACCCTTTTCCAGGGATGAGTCCAACTAGAGGGACGAACATGGTTGCATTCGGATGCCAATAACACGTCGCACGTACAGATGAAAATCATGTCATGCAACCTTCCATGAGATTGACGACACGAGAAGTGGATGTACTTGAGTGTTGTTCCTCGAAAACACTAATAACAGTACTCCTAGTGGCATTAGTGAATTGGTTCGTGCCATTAATTCATGGGGTCATAAGATTCACGGGAATTTTGTTTTCATCTGTGCCAGCTAACATGCCAGCTGTTTATGTAAAATTTTTTATCATGATTATAAGATTCTGTGTAGATATATATATTTAATGATTTATAGATCTTAAATATTTATATAAGATTAAGAAATATAAATAATATTTTTTGATTAATTTTTTGAAATAAGATCTCGATCGTTGTAGAAGGTATTAGAGCAGATCGATCATGTTGACTAGGATTACTGTAGCATGAGCCTAACAATCTTGAGTACTCAGAGTTTGGGCCTTTTCTTACTACAATTTGCCTAATTAATAGATTGAGATAATGCTCTTGTTACTATATCGCATTGCAGGCATTCTTAAAGTTGAAAATTCAGAAATATTTTTTTTTTTTTTTAGAGAGAAAGGGAAGGAAACTGGCCTGTGTTTTAATCGCCCGAATGCATCATTGACGATTCGAAATTAGAAACTTAGTTATATCTTTTACGTTGAAAAATATAATGGATTTCCGGTTGCTGTGTACGTATACATCCTAGAGCTTGAAAATTCTATGGTATTACCAAGTGTACTCTTGGCTTGATATTATGTCATGTTTTATAAAGCTACACAAATGATCAACAGGCTTAAGAAAAAAATACGGGTAGAGACTTCCTTTACAAAATAAAAAAGGAATGAAGATTTCCTTCCTTTCTTTTTTTTTTTTTGGTATATTTGAAATCTTCAATTTGAGGAACAGGTTTTTGCAATTTCCCATCAGGGCAAAGGGCAGCAGCAAATTAACTTGAGTTCACACAAAATGGGAAATGACCATGCATATATGTTAAAAAATCTGGACGTACTTTTGTATGATCTTAAAATGAAAGAAGTATCATAAATTGAAAGAGGATAACGAACCCGTTCTCTCGGGCTACGCCCCTGACCCCTCTCTATGACCACTATATAGATTTATAAGAAATCCTCCTTTTATATGAACTCGAGAGGATTCATGTCATGGATTCTTAATTTAGACTCTCTGTGAATGGCTGTACTCTATTGCAACCATATGTACCACATCTAGATCATAATAACCATAGAAAAAAAAAAAGATGCATATAGATTCAGAAGTATATAAGCATATATAGGCCTTTTTTTTTTTTTTTTTTTGAGAAAATATGTAGGCTTTTGTATGAAAAAAAAAAAACATATTTCAACTCACCTTGCAATGAGAGAAAAGGTGGTGCTGAGAAGAGCTGGTGCAGCTTCCAAACCCAAAGGCACTTCCACCCGTATCTTCTTCACCAAACAACACCTTCGTTTCCAAGTCCACCTTACCCCCCTCCATTAGTCCAGTGTAATACCCACCAAAATCCTTCAACTCCCTCCCAACTACCACCTCCACCCCCAAGTAATCTTTGAGAAACCCTTCCACCATGATCCTTGGCATGCTTGTACAACAAACTCTTCTTCTACCCCTCCTCAAGACTTCAAAACCCTCCAAGCCCACATCTTCCAAGAAGAACTTGGGAAGTACTGCTCTTCCAACCCTCAACCCCTCCTTTTTTATCCCAAAGAAGCACACCATGACCATCAATCTAAGCCCCACCTCATGGCTCAGACAACAAAGTAGAGGGTATAAAAGCAAGAGGGTAAGGCCCCTCAAGGAGCTTCCAGCCTCCAAGGCCGTAAGCATGAAGTAAGGAAAGGTGGAGGACCTCAAGAGCCCTCCCTCCACATCAAACACCACTGTTTGTTCCGAGAGTTCCATAGAGAGGCTCTTCTGTAGCTTTAAGTGGGATCCATGGGGACTTCTTCTGTGGAGGAAGAGTGGGCTGTAGATCCTTCGGCCAAGGAAACAGTAGAAGGGGAGGAAAGACTTGAAGAAAGCCTTTGACGCCATCTGAACTCCTCTCTCTTTCCCCCACTCTTTCTTTTGTTCGTTTATGGAGGAGAGCCGAAGGTTATACAAGGTGGTGGTGGATATGTAAATGGCTGGCACATATTTTACCCTAGATTTTTTAGAAATTACAATCATGGCACTCGCCTGCTGGTTTTGACTTGGCCTTCTGCGCTGGGAGGCAAATTAAGATACACGTTGATCCACCGAAGGTTGAAGTCCACAAGAAACAAGCGAGACCGATGCCTCAACTTAACCTCGTTATTTTATTGCAATAGGCCCTTCGCGGGCCCCACGAACCATCCTACGTGTCGAAGTTCCGCGAGCCATGTAGATTTGGTGGGCCCACAGTGACGGTGGCGTCACACTTGTCGATTCGTGGGACCTCGGTCTTTGAACTTTGTGACGTCGGTATCTCTTTTGCCGGCTTGCACCCTTCTAATGGATGGTTCAGATTTGCTAATGTGAGCAGGGGCCGCTGCTTTTTTTTTTTTTTTTTTTTTTTTTTTTTTTTTTTTTGTAATTTAGAGGGAAAAAAGATCACGTATCTTGCACGAAGGAAAGCCCATCCCCTACGGGCCCACTTAACGTCAACTTCTACCTGCTACGCTTATCTTAGGACATGACTTTCTCGGTAATGAGAAGAGGCCATCCCCACTGGGTGGTAGAATACATGTCTGAAAACATATGCAGAAGCTCTTTTAAGAAGATATTTACACCTATTGGCTAAATTGTTAGCTTATAAGCATGCTGTTTTATTATGGCCATTCTTATTTCTAAACAAAGTACCTCAAGTGTTGGCGGAAAAAAAAGGTCAAGTAGGTGGCTGTGATTTAAACAGAAAGCTTATTAATTTGGCATTGGACAAGGCATATTTTATATCAAAGGGAAATCTTACCATAAGATACTTGTCTAATGAATCATCTGGCAAAGTTGTAAAGTAGATAAAAGTCCTGCTGGGAGCTCCCATTTATGAACAAGTGGTCATTTAGATTAGGTAGATCGTCTAGTTTGAGAAAAGCTAGTAGTGTACAATTGCTACTAGTCATGTAAGGCGGCTTATCCTCAACTGCCAAGCTAAATTCTAGATTTTATTATAAGTTATGGCACTTTGGGGAGATATAGGGGTACTTGTTACCGTACATAAGCTATTATTTCTAAAAACCGTTTGGTGGCATTATATTAATGGGAATGGTTCCCACGAATTATAGGCCAGCAGAAACGATAGATTTATTAGCAGGCAAAAGTAAGAGAAACACTTTCGAGTGTTTCACATATATTTAACACATGATGGTACGATGACATTGTTGACCCAATCTAATTACCTAATTGAACTATTTAACTCAACTGCCAAGCTAAATTCTAGATTTTTTTGTAAGTCACGACACCTTTGGGAGATCGAGTGGTACTTATCACCGTACACAACCATTATGTCTAAAAACTACTTGGTGACGTATCCTATGTAAACAGGATAAATAAAAAAAAAATAAATTGGAGAAAAAATTATTTTTCATATTTTTTATTAAAAATTAATAAAATAAATTTTTTTTATAGAAGAATTTAAAAGAACGATATAGATTACTAGCTAAGTTGTAAAGAATACATAGCAAATTTTTTTCTTTTCTTGCTAGCTAAAATAAGCAAGTGGATCAGTTGGATAATAAATTTTTGACATATTTTCTAGGTAAATGGACTAACTGGATAATAAATCTTGGTTGTCCTTTTCTTACTAGCTAAACTAGACGGATATTGTTGCCCTTTTTTGCTAGCTAAAATAAGTAAGTAGATAACACATCTTTATCCCCCCCTCAAGCTAGAGGCTGGTGAAGATCAACCAGACCAAGCTTGGACAAAATGAATGTAAAGACACTAGCAGACAAAGATTTAGTGAATATATCTACCAATTGAAGATGGGATGGAGTATGAATAGTTTGAAGAAACCCACTGTTTATATGATCACGAACAACATAACAATCTATATATATTAATATATTTCATATGTTCATGAAATGTTGGGTTGTTATTGATGTGAATGGTGGCTTGATTGTCGCAATGCAATGAAATGGGAGTGTGGAGGAAAATCTGAAAATCTTGAAGAAGAAATGAAATCTACTTGAGCTCACAAGCTATGTTGGCCATGCTTCTATATTCGGCCTCAGCTGAAGAATGACTCATGATCGTTTGCTTTTTTGATTTCCACAAGATAAAAGCATAGTCCAAAAAGATGCAAAATTTTGTGATTGATCTGCGACTTGTTGGACATGCTGCCCAGTCAGCATTGCAATAAGCTTGAAGCTTGAAGAATGATGCTGCTGAAAAAAACATTCCCTTGGAAGGGCATCCTTATAAGTATTTAAGAACTTGTACAATATTTTGCCAGTAAGAAATCTTTGGTGATTGAAGAAATTGACTGAGTTGTTGAACAGAGTATGTAATGTCCGGTCTAGTCAGACATAAGTATAATAATTTTTCAATAATTTTTTGATACTTTTCTGGGTATGGCATTAAATCTCCCATATCTGGTGATAAATGAAGAGCTTTTGCCATAGAAAAAGGGGCATGTTTAGTATTAGAAAGCCCAACGTCTTGTAGCATGTCAAGTATATACTTGCATTGGCTAATAAACAAACCTTTTGATGATCGAGCAAGCTCAATACCTAGGAAGTATTTAACATATCCCATGTCTTTAATGATGAACTCAGCATAAAAAAACTTCTTAGTTGAGAAAATGGAATGCTTATTTGTATCAGTGATAAGAATGTCGTCAACATAAATAAGAAGAGCTTGAAAATCATCTCCAGAGGATTTGATGAATAGACAATGATCAGAAGATGATTAAGTGAAATCGAACTTTTTGAGTTCGAACTTTTTGAGTTTGTTTGTAAACTGTTTGTTCTATTGATGCTCCGCTTGTTTCAACCCATAAAGAAATTTAATAAGCTTACACACTTGGCCATTGGCCCATTGCATGCCTTTGTATAACCTTCTAGTGGTATCATGTAAAGATCTTCGTCAATGAAACTATGAAGGTATGCATTGTTGATATCAATTTGATGAATGGGCCATTATTTAGCTGAAGCAATGGTAAGAAAAATGCATACCGTAACTATTTTAGCAACCGATGAAAAACTACTTACATAATCAATTCCTTCAATCTAGTTATAGCCCTTAGCTAGCAGCCGAACTTTGAATCTATTCACTATGCCATCCGGCTTGTACTTTATAAGATATACCCATTTTGAAGCTATAGATCTTTTTCCTGCTATAAGTTCAGTCAACTGTCATATATTATTACGCTCGAGAGCATCCAATTCTTGATTCATGGTTTGAACCCACTGGACATCATTCTTAGCTGGATGATAAGAAGATGGTTTCTTGACACGATACATTAGCAATAAAAGCAAGATAATCATGATTAGAGGTAGGAGCAGAAATGAAATAGTTATGAAAAAAAGATGTACCTGCAGAACCATCTTGATTAGGAGATAAAGCTGTTGGTAAAGAATTAGCATGTGTAATTTGTGCTACAAAATCGTATAGCCAAGCTGGTTTTGAGACAGTCCTAGTACTTCTACGAAGAGGTGCAATAGGAGGTACAATAGGTGATGTAGGACATGACTCTTGATGAGGTAATGGGGGTGGACACTCAACTGGAATATTAGAAATAGAGAAATTATGGATGAAGGATATTGACTAGATCATGAAATGGAAGACTCATATTTATAAGAAAAAATAGACTTATGAAAGACTACATCTCTTGACATAAATACCGTGTGTGAATTGTTATCATAGACTTTATATGCTTTGTACCTAGATGCATATCCAAGAAACAGACATTTTGTAGTTCGTGGTTCAAATTTTGTTTTGTATGGCTTGGTGTTGGTGGCAAAATATATACAACCAAAAACTCTAAGGTATTTATAATCCGGTAATTTGTGATACCAAACTTCGAAGGGTGTTTTCCAATTTAAAACCGAGAAAGGTAATCTATTTATTAAGTAGACAGCTTTAAGTATGGCCTCATCCCAAAATTATTTAGGTAGATAAAAATAAAATAAGAGTGCTCGAGCTATCTGTAACATATGCTCGTGCTTTCTCTCAACCACTCCATTTTATTGAGATGTGTGAGGACAAGATTTTGGTGAAGGATTCCTCGATCTTGGAACATAGATTGGCAAGAGACATTGATGAATTGTGAGCCATTATCCGTGCAAATGAATCGCACTCGTTTATGGAATTGTATTTTTGTTAAATTTAAAAACATAATGAGGTGAGATAGAGTTTAGTTTTATCTCTCATTACGTAAGCCCAAGTTGTTCTACTAAAGTCATCTACAATGGTTAGAATAAATTTTGCTCCAGTGATTGTATGAATATAATATGGGTCCTATAAGTCTACACGTATCAATTCAAATATAGTTTTACTAGAAATTGTATTGATTGAAAAAGGTAAATGCTGCTGTTTTGACAAAGGACAAACTTTACAAGGTAGAGAATCTTTAATAGAAATATTGAGATTTGAGATTTTGAATAATGTAGACTTGGACACATGACCTAAACGTTCATACCACAAAGCACAAGAGTTTGTGACAGACTGAACATTATTGCAACTTTTATGAAAAATAAACTGTGAAGGAGTGTTTGCGAATGATGATGAATAAACCAGCATGTTCTTTTCCAATAGCAATTATCTCCTTAGTCCAATGGTCCTGCAAAGTATAATGAGAAGGAAAAAAATAAACCATAGTGTTAGTAGATTATAGAAGTTTACTGACTGAAAGAAGATTATACTTGAAAGAGGGCACATACAATACATCTGTGAGAGTTATTTTTGGGTGTAAATAAATAGTGTCTACACATATAACATTCTGTTTGGTCCCATCAGGTAAGTATACATTTGAAGGGTTAGGTGGTCTATATGGTTGAGAAAACATTTGTATATTTGAGCATATATGGCTGGTTGCACCTGTATCAACCATTCAGGTATCAATATTCTCATCACCTTTGTTAAGAAGATACTAACGAGGTTCATTACTTGCAAAGTTCGAATAATTGGTAGTGTTTGGTTCTATCGTCACCTTCCCCTTCATATATTTTGCTATTTCTTGCTGAATTACGATGGACAGATTAGTGCTCCAATCACTAGGCTGAGATGGAGGATTGAGTGATGGCTGTGTATGCCTGATTCTGTTGATTAGCACATTTTTGCTTCAGCTCGTTATACCAATCTGGGTAGCCATGTGGTTTAAAGCATGTGTCACGCATGTACCTTATGCCTTGCAATGAGTACAAAATTTATTCTCCTTTCTAGTAAAGTCACGCTTCTTATTGCTGCTAGAATTCTGATCTTTTTGAACATTAGCTATTTTTGTACCTTCGACCTTATAATTCAATTTTTTAACCATCATTGCTCCGATGTGATTCATCGAATCTGAAGTAGAGAGAACCTCATGCTGCTTTTCAATACGAAGCACCATAGAATCTATGCTTTATTCACAGCGGATAATGGATCGAGTAGCAAGATCTGGTTGCGGACATGATCATAGCTATCATTCAAAATTGTATCAATTCATCTTCATTCTCAATACTTGCAATAGTTTTTGCAGCCCTACATGTACGGATCGGAAAATTTCTCAAGCAAGATAACTCATCCTAAAGCATTTTCGGCTTTGTCATCGATATATTTTCTTGAGAGAACGAGCTAATTTCTCGTCTAATTTGGTAAAGCAACGAGCATTGCTTTCACTAAATCTTTGTTCAAGTTCATTCCAGAGTTCACATGCAGTAGTTACATAGAGAAATGCCTCTACTAGATCTTTAGAGATAGAGTTCAAAATCCATGACAGCACCATGCTATCGACTCATTGCCATTTCTCAAACAATGGAGATTCAGCATCAGGCATAACACATTTTTCATTTATAAAGCCAAGTTTATCCTTAGTCTTGAGTGCGATCGTCATCGGTCGACTCCATGATAAGTAATTCAATCCAGTTAAGGAAGCACTTATCAGGAGTATGCTCGGATGATCAGAATTCTGAAGGTTATAAGGATCGCCGGTAGGAACTCTTTCGATCTGAACACTAGATTGAGTTTCTTCTTCCATAAATTTTTAATCATCATAAAATTTAGAGTATTCTAGGCTACAATGATCATGGCTCTGATACCATTTAAATATGGCAAATAGAGAAAGTTAAATTGAAGAAAAAAATTATCTTCACCTTTTTTTTGATAAACTAATAAAAATATTTCTTTTATACAAACGAAAAGAACTATCTAGAATTCAAAAGAATGATATAGAATACTAGCTAAGCTGTACAGACTAAGAAAGAATTATAACAAATCCTTTTCTTTTCTTGCTAACTAAAATAAGTAAGTGGATTAGCTAGATAATAAATCTTTGGCATCCTTTTCTAAATAAGTGGACCAGCTGGATGACAAATCTTTGTTGTCCTTTTCTTGCTAGCTAAAATAGGTGGATATTATTGTCCTTTTCTTTTTAGCTAAAACAAGTAAGTAGATAACACATCTTCATCCTAATCGGAGATGTCAGCCTTTGTCATTCATTCAAATGACCAAGTGCATCTTGAATTTGATGCTATTCTTTAGTCTGATATACATTATATTTATTTCTAACGATGATGATGCCGATATAAGGTATATTGATTTCAATAACGAGTGCTTGTTTTGGTGAACTGTTGTCTCTCCGAAGATCAGCTATATCGTTCATGGGGTAGTTGAAATGTTGGGGAAATCATGTACATGCACTTCACCGTGTCAACTTTGAGTTCATCTTTTACCTTAGTCACTTCCTTCACTGCTTAACTGCATCTTTCTTGCTACTTGCTCCAAAAAAAAAAAAAAAAAAAAGAGGACCAAGGTTTACATGTGCTTTGTGTTATGACAGATGTAGTTACCATTGAAGTCTCTAATTGGGCTGGAGATCGAACTACAAACCACATGGAGTTCTGCACCAAAATGGCATGTCTCCAGTTCTTTGATAATGGCTCAAAGGACCTGAAGTGCTGGCTAATGAATGGAGTGGAATGGTGCAATATATGTTTTGGGTTTTCAGTTTCGGTGGGGCGGCCTGGCCAAATATTTTAAAATCAACCTTGTATGTTGTGTAGAGATAAATAATCTAGTGTGTTTGTTAGTTTTTTTTTCTTCTTTTGTTCTCGGTCCCAAAAAAGGGGAATGGCTCCTACGAATTACGGGTGAGCAGAAAAGATACATTTATTGGCAAGCAAAAGTAAGAGAAATGCTTTCGAGCGTTTCAAATATTTTTAACACATGGCATGTGCACTCGGCTCATATTGTTGACACAATCTAGCCTTATCCAACTATTTAATGCGTAAAGTAATTTTTGAACTTGAACCACTCAAAATCTTTTGTGATTTTCACTTGATTGCACTCACCACTAGTTGCACATATTTCATAGTGTTGAGCCGGAACTTAAAAAAAAAAAAAAATAGGGAGGGGATTGAGATTGATTTCGAAAAGATTCCCCCCCCAAAAAAAAGAAAGAAGAAGAGGACTCTTCTCCTTAATCCCATCGGAAGATGGACTTCAAAGGAGGATCAAACTCTATTAACAAATCTATAAAACTCCCTCCTCCCTCTAATCATCTCACCTCCCAAATCCTGATCAACATCGGTAGAAATCCGATGAAGAGTTTTTAATTTTTATTTTTTCATCAAGATCTCTCGGTGAGCCACCGAATACCGTGCTGAAGATAAGGTAAAAGTCTCTAAATTCTCTTCTCCTCTCTTTCTTAGTCCCTCAACTATTGTAAATAGGTTCAATTGCCTGATTGCCGTAGGGCTTCTCTTGTTTCCATCTTCTTTTCTTCATCTGCCGCATTGCTAGCCATTATCGACCATGCTGGGGCTGCCAAGAGCCAGAGTTGCTAGGGACAACTACCGCTAGGGTCGCTACCATGGGTGTGGTCGGCCTATACTTTTATCCTTTCTCTATTGCTATGAAGAAGAAAAAAGGAATAAGAAAATGGAAGTGAGAAGAAAGAAAAGAAAAAAAAAGAGATAATTTTTTTTCTTTTCTCTCTCCTCTCTTTCTCTCTCTAGAGATCTTATGGACTAGTGGCAGGTCCAGAATGTCTTGTGGATCTGGACTACCCTTAGGAGGGGTCCTAGACCAGTATTGTGTGATCATAAGTCTCGGACTAGTACTATGCAACTACTTATCTAAATTTCTATAATTTTTTATTAGAGATCCTCGATGTTTATAATTAATTTGATTTTACAGGCTAGTTCTATAGATGAGCAATTATCGGGGCAAGACGGTGTGGAGTCGAATAGTACTTTATCTTTGAGTTCGTAGGTCGAGGAGCAACTTGGTATTCGCTGTATTTGGATCTATCATCAGTAGAGATAAGGATTTCGAACACAATCATCGATATGATTATGAAAAATTTATTTATTACTATATCAGCATGATCGTATATATTATTTATATATCGGCTCATGTATCACATGTTGATGAATTGATGTTGCATGGTTCATGATTAATTGGTGCTTAATTATAGATATTATGTTAAATAAGAAAAAACATGTTTTAACATGATTGATGGGTTGTAGGCAGTATTTGGATTAGTCGGTCATGCAAGAAATATGGTGAGTATGCTGGATCAGCCTCAAGTTAGGGTGCGGTATTATTATTTTTTGGCCTGCCATGGCTAGAGCATAATAGTGATTAATCTAATATCGAAAATCAAATTATGACTTTAATAATATGGATGGAGCATGGACAGTATTTTGGATTGATTGGTCATGTAAGAAATGAGGTTTATGTGCTGGGTCAGCATTGGATTGAGGTGCAACATTGCATTTGGCCTACCACAGACTAGAGTATGGTTATAATTAGTCCAATATCAGGAAGATAAATATTAATTTGCATAACTGTAAGAGTGGAAAAAATAAGAGTACGTAGACTAGTTGGCCATATGTAAAACATGATGTATCAACCATGGGCTGAAATATGATTTATGGTTGTCGATTATAGGCAGAAGTATAGTGTGTGTTTGGCATACTACGGGCTGGAGCATAGTTGTGGTAGTTCAGTACTAAAATCAAACCAAGATGATGAACCATATTTAATTGAAGGATATTTGGACTAATCAATACATGTAAAATATGATATTTGTGATGTCAACTATAGTTGAGATGTGGTTTCGGCCATCGGTGGAAACGTGGTATGTGTTTGACCTTCCATGTGTTGAAGTGCAAGCGGATTTAGTTCAGTGCCAGAGTAATAATGTGGTCATGATCCAACTATGTTAATAAGATAATGAAAAATAATTTTACTAAAATATTGTTGAATATAATTGTTGTTTAGATGATATATAAGTAACATTTATCTCAAGTTTTCAATTTCGGTGGGGCGGCCTGGCCAAATATTTTAAAATCAACCTTGTATGTTGTGTAGAGGTAAATAATCTAGTGTGTTAGTCAGTTTTCTTTTCTTCTTTTGTTCTCGGCCCCAAAAAAGGGAAATGGCTCCTACGAATTACGGGTGAGCAGAAAAGATACATTTATTAGCAAGCAAAAGTAAGAGAAATGCTTTCAAGCGTTTCAAATATGTTTAACACATGATGGCATGTGCACTCGGCCCATATTGTTGACACAATCTAGCCTAATCCAACTATTTAATGCGTAAAGTGATTTTTGAACTTGAACCACTCAAAATCTCTTGTGATTTTCACTTGATTGCACTCTCCACTAGTTGCACATATTTTATAGTGTTGAGCCGGAACTTAAAAAAAAAAAAAAATAGGGAGGGGATTGAGATTGATTTTAAAGAGATTCCTCCCCCCAAAAAAAAGAAAGAAAAAGAAGAAGAGGACTTTCGATAGAAGTTTGCTTCTTCTCCTCAATCTCATCGGAAGATGGACTTCAAAGGAGGATCGAACTCTATTAACAAATCTATAAAACTCCCTCCTCCATCTAATTATCTCACCTCCCAAATCCTGATCAACATCGATAGAAATCCGATGAAGAGTTTTCAATTTTTATTTTTTCGTCAAGATCTCTCGGTGAGCTGCCGAATACCTTGATGAAGATGAGGTAAAAGCCTCTAAATTCTCTTCTCCTCTCTTTCTTAGTCCCTCAACTATTGTAAATAGGTTCAATTGCCTGATTGCCGTAGGGCTTCTCTTGTTTCCATCTTCTTCTCTTCATCTGCCGCATTGCTAGCCATTACCGACCATGCTGGGGCTGCCAAGAGTCGGAGTTGCCAGGGATAACTACCGCTGGGGTTGCTACCATGAGTGTGGTCAGCCCTATACTTTTACCCTTTTTCTATTGCCACGAAGAAGGAAAAAGGAATAAGAAAATGGAAGTGAGAAGAAAGAAAAGAAAAAAAAAAGAGATAATTTTTTTTCTTTTCTCTCTTTAGAGATCTTATGGACTAGTGGCAGGTCCAGAATGTCTTGTGGATCTGGACTGCCCTTAGGAGGGGTCCCAGACCAGTATTGTGTGATCATAAGTCTCGGGCTAGTACCATGCAACTACTTACCTAAATTTCTATAATTTTTTATTGGAGATCCTCGATGTTTATAATTAATTTGATTTCACGGACTAGTTCTATAGATGAGCAATTATCGGGGCAAGATGGTGTGGAGTCGAATAGTACTTTATCTCTGAGTTCGTAGATCGAGGAGCAGGTTGGTATTCACTGTATTTAGTGATAAGGATTTCGAACACAATCATCGATATGATTATGAAAAATTTTATTTATAACTATATTAGCATGATTGTATATATTATTTATATATAGGCTCATGTATCATATGTTAATGAATTGATGTTGTATGGTTCATGATTAATTGATGCTTAATTATAGATATTATGTTGAATAAGAAAAAATATGTTTTAACATGATTGATGGGTTGTAGGCAGTATTTGGATTAGTCGATCATGCAAGAAATATGGTGAGTATGCTGGATCAGCCTCAAGTTAGGGGGCGGTATTATTTTTTGGCCTACCATGACTAGAGCATAATAGTGATTAATCTAATATCGAAAATTAAATTATGACTTTAATAATATGGACGGAGCATGGACAGTATTTTGGATTGATTGGTCGTGTAAGAAATGAGGTTTATGTGCTGGGTCAGCATTGGATTGAGGTGCAACATTGCATTTGGCCTACTACAGACTAGAGTATATAATTAGTCCAATATCAAAAAGACAAATATTAATTTGCATAACTGTAAGAGTGAAAAAAATAAGAGTACATAGACTAGTTGGCCATATATAAAATATGACGTATCAACCATGGGCTGAGATATGATTTATGGTTGTCGATTATAGGCGGAAGTATAGTGTGTGTTTGGCATACTACGGGCTGGAGCATAGTTATGGTAGTTTAGTACTGAAATCAAACCAAGATGATGAACCATATTTAATTGAAGGATATTTGGACTAATCAATACATGTAAAATATGATATTTGTGATGTCAACTACGGTTGAGATGTGGTTTCGGCCATCGGTGGAAACGTGGTATGTGTTTGACCTTCCATGTGCTGAAGTGCAAGCGGATTTAGTTCAGTGCCGGAGTAATAATGTGGTCATGATTCAACTATGTTAATAAGATAATGAAAAATAATTTCACTAAAATATTGTTGAATATAATTGTTGTTTAGATGATATATAAGTAACATTTATCTCAAGATTTCTACATAGTGATACGTATGTAACTAAGTAGCTATATGAATAGACTAGATATGTAGATTGGCATGACTTATATATATATATATATGCTTTATAGCATATATATTGATATGTTGAGCATTATTTAAATTATTGATGTATGAATTTTACTGCTCTCTTATTGGCTAAATGTTAACTCAAACATATTTCATAATCACGCTGGTATGAGTATGAGGGTTTTTATTGGATCGCAAGGTTCACATAATCTCTTTTCTTTAGAGTTGCAGTATGTGTAGCATCGGTTAGATTTGGACATGAAGTTTGAGCAATGGAGTCATTAGTTAGTTAATTTTTTAATATCAAATAAATATTTTAATCTTATGAACCTTATTTAATAATGATGGATTGGTTTGTTTTGATAAATATGGTTGAATTTTTATAATTTTTTCTTTATTTTTATGAATTTATTTATTATTTAAGTTTTGCATGATTTCAAGAGTATTGTTATAGGTTCATGTGCCCATTTATATGATTGACCCGTATGTTAGATTTGGGGTGTGACATATTTAATTCCAACATGAGAGGCCGATAGAATCCAATTGTAAAAAGATCTCAAAGTCACATCATAAGGAGGTAGAAGTAATAAAAATAATTAAAAAATAATATATATTGGCATGTCCAGAAAGAAAATAAAAAGGGGATATCGTCAACATTGCTATCTTTGCCATGTCATGTAACTGAAATAACGTGCAATGTACTATGAGCTTGTCACAAGGCAAATCGAAGTGCTTACATTCATCAATCATGAATCAAGCCAGCTAGTTCTAATGCATCACAACATTCTCTTTTACTTCTGATGTTTTCCTTTACTATTTCAAAATATCATAAATTTTCAAGCAAGATGCACCATTAAAGGATCTGAATGTGCATATAATTTGAATAGAGAATCACAATTGCTCAAGGATGCTAGGATAACAAACTTGTGCATGCTGCCTTGCTCTAATCAGTGGATGAACTATGTGGAAAAAGTAAAATATTGCAACCTATAGCCTATTGCATCCCATGGTATACATGGCTAGGAGAGCAGTAGTAATTTGGTTTGCTTCCTATCCTTGGAATCCTACCAAGCAAAATATCAAATAACCTATAATGGTTGATTTTGAAACTTACCATGAAGCTTTAAGTCTCACTAAGGTATCACAAGATATTATCGGGTTACTTTAAGTGTGACATTGCTGGAGGCATTTGTGTCCCAAAGTGCATTAATATATATAAAAAATACCAAAATTGTAGCTCACCTTTTGCAAGTGACCATGTGGTGCCAGAACAAAGGCATTTGCTGCATGGTGGCAGTCAGTGGAAACCAAAACACCCGGCTGTTGTAAGTTTTATCAGGTCTCCAGTAGAAGCCTTCGATCACTTAGCTTCTCATTTTGTGTAAGGTGATGATTAAGACATTTGAACAGCCCAGGCAACAAAAACAAATCAACTTTTCTCTTGGTCATACTCTTCTCGCTAAATGCTTACAATATGTGGACAAAGTTAGCGTGCCAGAGAGGTGTTTTGAAGGAGCTTCTTTGGTTGACTTCATGTGAATATTAAACATGTTAAAATGGCGATTTAGATATCAATTTGGTATCTTAATTTGCAAGTTATTGATGTCAAAACACAATCTTTTACCCCTATTTTTTTTTTTTTTGAAAATAACTCTATAGTTCTTCGTGAATGCTCAATGCTTATTTTATTTGAAGGGCTAAAAGTTCGGAAGAAAATGGAAAGGGAAAATTGAGAACATTTGGGGCTAGGAATGTTCAAAAACTCACTCAAAGGATTAATATACAGTCACACTATAAGCGAAAATTTGGTGCTATATATGATCTACATCAAAGATTAGGTATACGTAATACTTCTTCAGGTTATTCTTCTAATTCCATAATATTTATATTAGCAGCTACAATATTCATGGGAGTGGAGTCTGGATCCTCCCTACTTATTTTTAACTTTTTGTTGTTAAGTCAGTTTTTCTTTTCTTCTTTTGTTCTCAGGCCCCAAAAAGGGAAATGGCTGCCTACGAATTACCGGGTGAGCAGAAAGATAACTTTATTAGCAAAGCAAAAGTAAGAGAAATGCTTTCAAGGTTTCAAATATGTTTAACACATGATGGCATGTGCACTCGGCCCATATTGTGACACATATCAGCCTAATCCAACCTATTTTAAATGCGTAAAGTGATTTTGAACTGACCACTCAAAATCTCTTGTGATTTTCACTTGATTGCAGCTCTCCAACTAGTTTGCACATATTTTAAATAGTGTTGAGCCGGAACTTAAAAAAAAAAAAAAATAGGGAGGGGATTGATGATTGATTTTAAGAGATTCCCTCCCCCAAAAAAAAGAAAAGAAAAAGAAGAAAGGACCTTTCGATGAAGTTTGCTTCCTTCCTCCTCAATCTCATCGGAAGATGGACTTCAAGGAGGATCGAACTCTATTAACAAATCTATAAAACTCCCTCCTCCATCTAATTATCCACTCGTCCAAATCCTGATCAAACATCGATTAGAAATCGCGATGAGAGATTTCAAATTTTTATTTTTTCGTCAAGATCTCTCGGTGAGCTGCCGAATACCTTGAGAAGATGAGGTAAAAGCCTCTAAATTCTCCTTCTCTCTCTTTCTTAGTCCTCAACTAATTGGTAATAGGTTTCAATTGCTGATTGGCCGTTAGGGCTTCTCTTGTTTCCATCTTCTTCTCTTATCTGCCGCATTTGCTAGCCCATTACTGACGCATGGCTGGGGCTGGCAAGAGTCGGAATTGCCGGGATAACTACCGCTGGGGTTGCTACCATGAGTGTGGTCCAAGCCCTATACTTTTACCCTTTTTCTATTAGCCACGAAGGAAGGAAAAAGGAATAAGAATAATGGAAGTGAAGAAGAAAAGAAAAAAAAAAAAAAGAGATAATTTTTTTTTCTTATTCTCTTTAGAGATCTTATGGACTAGTGGCAGGTCCAGAAATGTCTTGTGGATCTGACCTGCCCTTAGGAGGGGTCCCAGACCAGTAATTGTGTGATCATAAGTCCGGCTGTACCAATGCAGACTACTTACCTAAATTTCTAATAATTTTTTAATTGGAGATCCTCGATGTTTATCATAATTTGAAATTTCACGGACTAGTTCAAAGATGAGCAATTTATCGGGCAAATGGTGTGGAGTCGAATAGTACTTTTCTCATGAGGTTCGTAGATCGAGGAGGAGTTGGTATTCACTTTGTATTTAGTGATAAGGAATTTTCGAACACAATCATCGATATGATATGAAAAATTTTATTTATAACTATATAGATGATTTAATATATTATTTATATAATAGGCTTCATGTATCAATATGTTAATGATTGATGTTGTAATGTCAATGATTAATTGATGCTTAAATTATAGATATTATGTGAATAAGAAAAAAATATGTTTTTACACATGATTGAGTGTGTTGTAGGCAGTATTGTGGGATTAGTCGATCATGGCAAGAAATTATAGGTGAGTAATGCTGGATCAGCCTCAATTAGGGGGCGGTAATTATTATTTTTGGCCTAGCCATGACTAGGAGCAATGAATAGTGATTAATCTAATCATCGAATAATTTAAATTATGAACTTAATAATAATGGACGGAGCATGGACATATTTTTGGATTGATTGGTCCGTGTAAGAAATGAGGTTTATGTGTCTGGGTCGCATTGGATTGAGAGTGCAAACATTGCATTTGGCCTACTACAGATAACATGGAGTTCTGCACCAAAATGGCATGTCTCCAGTTCTTTGATAATGGCTCAAAGGACCTGAAGTGCTGGCTAATGAATGGAGTGGAATGGTGCAATATATGTTTTGGGTTTTCAGTTTCGGTGGGGCGGCCTGGCCAAATATTTTAAAATCAACCTTGTATGTTGTGTAGAGATAAATAATCTAGTGTGTTTGTTAGTTTTTTTTTCTTCTTTTGTTCTCGGTCCCAAAAAAGGGGAATGGCTCCTACGAATTACGGGTGAGCAGAAAAGATACATTTATTGGCAAGCAAAAGTAAGAGAAATGCTTTCGAGCGTTTCAAATATTTTTAACACATGGCATGTGCACTCGGCTCATATTGTTGACACAATCTAGCCTTATCCAACTATTTAATGCGTAAAGTAATTTTTGAACTTGAACCACTCAAAATCTTTTGTGATTTTCACTTGATTGCACTCACCACTAGTTGCACATATTTCATAGTGTTGAGCCGGAACTTAAAAAAAAAAAAAAATAGGGAGGGGATTGAGATTGATTTCGAAAAGATTCCCCCCCCAAAAAAAAGAAAGAAGAAGAGGACTCTTCTCCTTAATCCCATCGGAAGATGGACTTCAAAGGAGGATCAAACTCTATTAACAAATCTATAAAACTCCCTCCTCCCTCTAATCATCTCACCTCCCAAATCCTGATCAACATCGGTAGAAATCCGATGAAGAGTTTTTAATTTTTATTTTTTCATCAAGATCTCTCGGTGAGCCACCGAATACCGTGCTGAAGATAAGGTAAAAGTCTCTAAATTCTCTTCTCCTCTCTTTCTTAGTCCCTCAACTATTGTAAATAGGTTCAATTGCCTGATTGCCGTAGGGCTTCTCTTGTTTCCATCTTCTTTTCTTCATCTGCCGCATTGCTAGCCATTATCGACCATGCTGGGGCTGCCAAGAGCCAGAGTTGCTAGGGACAACTACCGCTAGGGTCGCTACCATGGGTGTGGTCGGCCTATACTTTTATCCTTTCTCTATTGCTATGAAGAAGAAAAAAGGAATAAGAAAATGGAAGTGAGAAGAAAGAAAAGAAAAAAAAAGAGATAATTTTTTTTCTTTTCTCTCTCCTCTCTTTCTCTCTCTAGAGATCTTATGGACTAGTGGCAGGTCCAGAATGTCTTGTGGATCTGGACTACCCTTAGGAGGGGTCCTAGACCAGTATTGTGTGATCATAAGTCTCGGACTAGTACTATGCAACTACTTATCTAAATTTCTATAATTTTTTATTAGAGATCCTCGATGTTTATAATTAATTTGATTTTACAGGCTAGTTCTATAGATGAGCAATTATCGGGGCAAGACGGTGTGGAGTCGAATAGTACTTTATCTTTGAGTTCGTAGGTCGAGGAGCAACTTGGTATTCGCTGTATTTGGATCTATCATCAGTAGAGATAAGGATTTCGAACACAATCATCGATATGATTATGAAAAATTTATTTATTACTATATCAGCATGATCGTATATATTATTTATATATCGGCTCATGTATCACATGTTGATGAATTGATGTTGCATGGTTCATGATTAATTGGTGCTTAATTATAGATATTATGTTAAATAAGAAAAAACATGTTTTAACATGATTGATGGGTTGTAGGCAGTATTTGGATTAGTCGGTCATGCAAGAAATATGGTGAGTATGCTGGATCAGCCTCAAGTTAGGGTGCGGTATTATTTTTTGGCCTGCCATGGCTAGAGCATAATAGTGATTAATCTAATATCGAAAATCAAATTATGACTTTAATAATATGGATGGAGCATGGACAGTATTTTGGATTGATTGGTCATGTAAGAAATGAGGTTTATGTGCTGGGTCAGCATTGGATTGAGGTGCAACATTGCATTTGGCCTACCACAGACTAGAGTATGGTTATAATTAGTCCAATATCAGGAAGATAAATATTAATTTGCATAACTGTAAGAGTGGAAAAAATAAGAGTACGTAGACTAGTTGGCCATATGTAAAACATGATGTATCAACCATGGGCTGAAATATGATTTATGGTTGTCGATTATAGGCAGAAGTATAGTGTGTGTTTGGCATACTACGGGCTGGAGCATAGTTGTGGTAGTTCAGTACTAAAATCAAACCAAGATGATGAACCATATTTAATTGAAGGATATTTGGACTAATCAATACATGTAAAATATGATATTTGTGATGTCAACTATAGTTGAGATGTGGTTTCGGCCATCGGTGGAAACGTGGTATGTGTTTGACCTTCCATGTGTTGAAGTGCAAGCGGATTTAGTTCAGTGCCAGAGTAATAATGTGGTCATGATCCAACTATGTTAATAAGATAATGAAAAATAATTTTACTAAAATATTGTTGAATATAATTGTTGTTTAGATGATATATAAGTAACATTTATCTCAAGTTTTCAATTTCGGTGGGGCGGCCTGGCCAAATATTTTAAAATCAACCTTGTATGTTGTGTAGAGGTAAATAATCTAGTGTGTTAGTCAGTTTTCTTTTCTTCTTTTGTTCTCGGCCCCAAAAAAGGGAAATGGCTCCTACGAATTACGGGTGAGCAGAAAAGATACATTTATTAGCAAGCAAAAGTAAGAGAAATGCTTTCAAGCGTTTCAAATATGTTTAACACATGATGGCATGTGCACTCGGCCCATATTGTTGACACAATCTAGCCTAATCCAACTATTTAATGCGTAAAGTGATTTTTGAACTTGAACCACTCAAAATCTCTTGTGATTTTCACTTGATTGCACTCTCCACTAGTTGCACATATTTTATAGTGTTGAGCCGGAACTTAAAAAAAAAAAAAAATAGGGAGGGGATTGAGATTGATTTTAAAGAGATTCCTCCCCCCAAAAAAAAGAAAGAAAAAGAAGAAGAGGACTTTCGATAGAAGTTTGCTTCTTCTCCTCAATCTCATCGGAAGATGGACTTCAAAGGAGGATCGAACTCTATTAACAAATCTATAAAACTCCCTCCTCCATCTAATTATCTCACCTCCCAAATCCTGATCAACATCGATAGAAATCCGATGAAGAGTTTTCAATTTTTATTTTTTCGTCAAGATCTCTCGGTGAGCTGCCGAATACCTTGATGAAGATGAGGTAAAAGCCTCTAAATTCTCTTCTCCTCTCTTTCTTAGTCCCTCAACTATTGTAAATAGGTTCAATTGCCTGATTGCCGTAGGGCTTCTCTTGTTTCCATCTTCTTCTCTTCATCTGCCGCATTGCTAGCCATTACCGACCATGCTGGGGCTGCCAAGAGTCGGAGTTGCCAGGGATAACTACCGCTGGGGTTGCTACCATGAGTGTGGTCAGCCCTATACTTTTACCCTTTTTCTATTGCCACGAAGAAGGAAAAAGGAATAAGAAAATGGAAGTGAGAAGAAAGAAAAGAAAAAAAAAAGAGATAATTTTTTTTCTTTTCTCTCTTTAGAGATCTTATGGACTAGTGGCAGGTCCAGAATGTCTTGTGGATCTGGACTGCCCTTAGGAGGGGTCCCAGACCAGTATTGTGTGATCATAAGTCTCGGGCTAGTACCATGCAACTACTTACCTAAATTTCTATAATTTTTTATTGGAGATCCTCGATGTTTATAATTAATTTGATTTCACGGACTAGTTCTATAGATGAGCAATTATCGGGGCAAGATGGTGTGGAGTCGAATAGTACTTTATCTCTGAGTTCGTAGATCGAGGAGCAGGTTGGTATTCACTGTATTTAGTGATAAGGATTTCGAACACAATCATCGATATGATTATGAAAAATTTTATTTATAACTATATTAGCATGATTGTATATATTATTTATATATAGGCTCATGTATCATATGTTAATGAATTGATGTTGTATGGTTCATGATTAATTGATGCTTAATTATAGATATTATGTTGAATAAGAAAAAATATGTTTTAACATGATTGATGGGTTGTAGGCAGTATTTGGATTAGTCGATCATGCAAGAAATATGGTGAGTATGCTGGATCAGCCTCAAGTTAGGGGGCGGTATTATTTTTTGGCCTACCATGACTAGAGCATAATAGTGATTAATCTAATATCGAAAATTAAATTATGACTTTAATAATATGGACGGAGCATGGACAGTATTTTGGATTGATTGGTCGTGTAAGAAATGAGGTTTATGTGCTGGGTCAGCATTGGATTGAGGTGCAACATTGCATTTGGCCTACTACAGACTAGAGTATATAATTAGTCCAATATCAAAAAGACAAATATTAATTTGCATAACTGTAAGAGTGAAAAAAATAAGAGTACATAGACTAGTTGGCCATATATAAAATATGACGTATCAACCATGGGCTGAGATATGATTTATGGTTGTCGATTATAGGCGGAAGTATAGTGTGTGTTTGGCATACTACGGGCTGGAGCATAGTTATGGTAGTTTAGTACTGAAATCAAACCAAGATGATGAACCATATTTAATTGAAGGATATTTGGACTAATCAATACATGTAAAATATGATATTTGTGATGTCAACTACGGTTGAGATGTGGTTTCGGCCATCGGTGGAAACGTGGTATGTGTTTGACCTTCCATGTGCTGAAGTGCAAGCGGATTTAGTTCAGTGCCGGAGTAATAATGTGGTCATGATTCAACTATGTTAATAAGATAATGAAAAATAATTTCACTAAAATATTGTTGAATATAATTGTTGTTTAGATGATATATAAGTAACATTTATCTCAAGATTTCTACATAGTGATACGTATGTAACTAAGTAGCTATATGAATAGACTAGATATGTAGATTGGCATGACTTATATATATATATATATGCTTTATAGCATATATATTGATATGTTGAGCATTATTTAAATTATTGATGTATGAATTTTACTGCTCTCTTATTGGCTAAATGTTAACTCAAACATATTTCATAATCACGCTGGTATGAGTATGAGGGTTTTTATTGGATCGCAAGGTTCACATAATCTCTTTTCTTTAGAGTTGCAGTATGTGTAGCATCGGTTAGATTTGGACATGAAGTTTGAGCAATGGAGTCATTAGTTAGTTAATTTTTTAATATCAAATAAATATTTTAATCTTATGAACCTTATTTAATAATGATGGATTGGTTTGTTTTGATAAATATGGTTGAATTTTTATAATTTTTTCTTTATTTTTATGAATTTATTTATTATTTAAGTTTTGCATGATTTCAAGAGTATTGTTATAGGTTCATGTGCCCATTTATATGATTGACCCGTATGTTAGATTTGGGGTGTGACATATTTAATTCCAACATGAGAGGCCGATAGAATCCAATTGTAAAAAGATCTCAAAGTCACATCATAAGGAGGTAGAAGTAATAAAAATAATTAAAAAATAATATATATTGGCATGTCCAGAAAGAAAATAAAAAGGGGATATCGTCAACATTGCTATCTTTGCCATGTCATGTAACTGAAATAACGTGCAATGTACTATGAGCTTGTCACAAGGCAAATCGAAGTGCTTACATTCATCAATCATGAATCAAGCCAGCTAGTTCTAATGCATCACAACATTCTCTTTTACTTCTGATGTTTTCCTTTACTATTTCAAAATATCATAAATTTTCAAGCAAGATGCACCATTAAAGGATCTGAATGTGCATATAATTTGAATAGAGAATCACAATTGCTCAAGGATGCTAGGATAACAAACTTGTGCATGCTGCCTTGCTCTAATCAGTGGATGAACTATGTGGAAAAAGTAAAATATTGCAACCTATAGCCTATTGCATCCCATGGTATACATGGCTAGGAGAGCAGTAGTAATTTGGTTTGCTTCCTATCCTTGGAATCCTACCAAGCAAAATATCAAATAACCTATAATGGTTGATTTTGAAACTTACCATGAAGCTTTAAGTCTCACTAAGGTATCACAAGATATTATCGGGTTACTTTAAGTGTGACATTGCTGGAGGCATTTGTGTCCCAAAGTGCATTAATATATATAAAAAATACCAAAATTGTAGCTCACCTTTTGCAAGTGACCATGTGGTGCCAGAACAAAGGCATTTGCTGCATGGTGGCAGTCAGTGGAAACCAAAACACCCGGCTGTTGTAAGTTTTATCAGGTCTCCAGTAGAAGCCTTCGATCACTTAGCTTCTCATTTTGTGTAAGGTGATGATTAAGACATTTGAACAGCCCAGGCAACAAAAACAAATCAACTTTTCTCTTGGTCATACTCTTCTCGCTAAATGCTTACAATATGTGGACAAAGTTAGCGTGCCAGAGAGGTGTTTTGAAGGAGCTTCTTTGGTTGACTTCATGTGAATATTAAACATGTTAAAATGGCGATTTAGATATCAATTTGGTATCTTAATTTGCAAGTTATTGATGTCAAAACACAATCTTTTACCCCTATTTTTTTTTTTTTTGAAAATAACTCTATAGTTCTTCGTGAATGCTCAATGCTTATTTTATTTGAAGGGCTAAAAGTTCGGAAGAAAATGGAAAGGGAAAATTGAGAACATTTGGGGCTAGGAATGTTCAAAAACTCACTCAAAGGATTAATATACAGTCACACTATAAGCGAAAATTTGGTGCTATATATGATCTACATCAAAGATTAGGTATACGTAATACTTCTTCAGGTTATTCTTCTAATTCCATAATATTTATATTAGCAGCTACAATATTCATGGGAGTGGAGTCTGGATCCTCCCTACTTATTTTTAACTTTTTGTATCCAGTTATGTCCGATTCAACTGCTCACCATCCATTGGGCTGGACCCAGCAATCAAAAGATTTGAATAGGTTCTATCTTGTTCCATCACGTATTGTTGATAGCAAAGCCTCCTATATACTTAAGAAAGATGTTACGTGAGTTTACCAAAAACCAAAAAGATGTTACGTGATTGAATTAGACAAAGATGGACAGAGACGCAGAACTGGAGGCTGAATTGGATAAGGAACTCTTGAAGTGGCTCAACATCTATACGCTCATTATAGTGGGTTGAACTGTGGTCAATATGGAGAGAATAATTTGCTATAGAGATCCTGAAGCATTAGATTACACTGATGGCATCTTCTTAGGGAATGATCGATTGCATGTGCGGATATGAAATGTAACATCTTAATTAGAATAAAGAAGTTTTAGGCTTCTCCGTTAGCTAGTTATTTGAAGATTGCGACAGTGAACTGAAATCTAAGGTTTCTGTGACTGATACAAATATATAGCAGTTACACTACCATCTCAAAAGATTCTGGCATATCTTTGGATATCAATGTAGTAGAAAAGTCTCGACTCTACCAGTATTCCATTTCCTTTCTCTGAGCAAAGTTGGCCAGCCAGTCTGCACAACCTAGTAATTAATATTCTTATTTGTCATTGTGATTTGTTGATCCGAAACAAAGCAAGAGAGTGGAGCTACATGGTAGGCAGAAGATGTCCATCAGCAGCTGTAGCCGACCTTCTGGGATTAATGAACTATTGCTTTAGGTTATTTTGACGCAACCAAGCTTAGTATATACTTTGTGACAAAGAAATAGTAGGCAAATGGTGTCAGAATATGACTGCACAAGAACAAGCCACACAATCTGAAGGAACTCATCATCTTACCTAATTGTTTCCTATCTTTATATCATGTACAATAATGAAATTGACATCACATCTCCTCTTTCTCAACCATATATTGATAGGCTCATATATCTGAACAAATAGACCTACTCACCTTCCGTCTTGTTGCGTTAAGCTGCCAGTAGAGGAAGGTCCAGCGACCCATTAAAGCGTCGAATAACACAACCCATACAGGCCCAGCATATAGCCTATCATCACAAGTCATGGAAAAGGCTATAAAAAAGAATACCACCACAGTCAAAATTAGCACCATGTTTTCAAGATAGGGTACTGTAACCACCGCTATTTTGTGCTCGTATCCCCCTAATTTCCTTACTTTAGAGGCACTTATATAGTTGGTTCAAGATAAATATTGACCATTGTTCATTTTAAAAATATTTGATCAGAAATGAAGGCAAAGGAGCATCAGTTGATGCATGAGAAGGGATGGTGAGCCCGAGCGTTCTATTTCATCGATCATGCATGGTGTTGGTGCAAGGAGACCTATCGAAGGGGTCAGAATGCTACTGATGTTACAACTACATTATCACAGATTATGTTCCATGGTTGTACTAGGAGAAGAATCAGCTCAAGTTAAGCTAGAGGAATTCAAATCAATGGATCGGGCATCTGAGAATGAGGCTTCACATTTTTTTTATCCTGAAAAATATAAATAACGTTGTAAAGAGATGCTTTTGAACAAAACATTGTAAAGAGATGTTGAATTCAGTTGATAAAAAGCGAAACTGATCAGCATTTAATCGACACTTCCCATGATCGCCCATGCATTGAAAGACAACAGATGTAAGCTTGCTGATGGTTTTTTAGCCCTATGCGATTTGAATGTTGATGATTGAGAAACTTTGCATGAAAAAGTGAAAGGAAAGACTGCATCTTAGTTTGGATCAAAGCACACAAGCCATCAATCATCATTGATATGTGCTCTTTTTTTCTTTCTGCCGTTGTCCTTGAGAACAGACTCAAAGAAACAAGTAGGGTTTAGAAACGAGAGCTGTGGTCTGGTGTTGGGAATTAAGTAGCCCAAGACCAACATAACTGATTCCATGCAGCATTTGACAAGTACGTTGCTTGAGTCAGTCAGTCAAGATACATTGGAAATATAAACAAAATGATGAAGTAATTATGACGATTAGCCCAAGCCTTAAAATATGAAGCGTTTATGTGTATTAAAGAAAATCAAATAAGACCGATGAAAGATAATTTGATGACTAACTCATTGTGTAGTAGATTCTACAAATAACTTTGAAACATGTTCCCACCTAGTCAAGGAGGATATCAAGGAGCTAGAATGCTTAAATCGAGTCAAACATATATATATTTTAATGCGTCCCAAAAAAAAATCCAAATTTTATTGAATACAATCTTTGGAATCATCTCTAGTGAGATCCATCAATTCCAACGGAATATTTCTCATTTATTTATTTTTATTATACTTGTTGGGTTCGAATCCGCTCCTGTCGAAGTTCGGCCTGGTATCTGATCCCAGAGCGGTCCTGCGATGGCCAATCTTCAATCTGTCGGTCGATCTTTTAGGCTGCATGAGTAAACTTCGAAGCCCATAACATGCTACAGACATCGTCCAGACAAGTTTGGTGACCAATCATCAAAGTAGCCTACCTCCTTCGTTATAAGTGGCTGGTTCTAATCGAGCTCCTTTTTAGACGAGCTTGAACAATAGGAGTGACCACCTAAACAGTTAGCTGTACATTCAACCCCTGCGTAACCTAGTCTGATCGATCTTGAAGCTAACTGAACTCCAATCTAATCAGATCCCCTTTGGGCCAAGTCTCATCGTGATAGACTGGATCTCACGGCAAAAGCCATAGATTGGTAGAGCTTCTCCCTAAGCGAACTTCAATGCTTTACTACAGATGGCGGATCTTAACTTCGTGGTGTTCGGAATCTTGTACAAGCAAAATAAAGTTAACAGAAGAGCCTCATCCCCAAATTGATCGCTGGCCAGCCACCTTGAGACTCCGAATGAACTCCTTGCAATCGTCTAAAGGATTTCCACCCAGTCGATCTCCTTTAGTCAGCAGGCAAGTTCCTTTTAATCGATCTCCTTTCGGACGAACTCCTTGTAGTCGCCCAAAGAGCTTCCTTCAGTCGAACTTTCTTCAATCGTCAAGAAGGGCTCTTGCCGGCCAAACTTCTTGCAGTCGTCCAAAGGACTCTTTCCAGTCGAACTTCCTGTGGTCACCCAGAAGGACCCGTCTACGCAAGTTCGACCCCTAGTTCAGTGCAAGCCAACCTATACGCAGATGATCTTGGGAAAGCCTAAGCTCCTCCAAAACTATTATGGTACGAAGCTCTTCATTGCTAATAGTTGTTCCATTCGAACTCCAGTCATTAATCTCCAACAAATCGGCATGTCACGACAATGGATATCATCTTCTTTAACAAACTCTACATGACCCCGAACGGTCTACTATCAGATGGTTATGGCAATTACTATTAGTTTGTTATAGTCTTCGTCTATAAAAGAGACCCTTCATATATGTGTTTTTCTAAGCTCTCTTCCTCTTCTCGTTACTCTATCACTTTCTTTTCTGAGCATTCCATTTTTGTTGGCCAGAAGAGCTGACTTGATCGTCAGAAGATCCTACCGGAGCCACCCACATCTTCGGTCAGGACTTATCTTGCAGGTCATCGATGGTGACCTCATCTTTTTCTGCTTCAACCTAGTCCGACATTAACCAGATTCTGCACCAATAGGATGGCGCTAAAGAAAAGGTCCTTGAGCCATTGTTATAAAAGATTGCTCAATTAAATTTATCTGCTCTCTTCTTTTAAGCTCTCTTCTTTTAAGCTAGACGTCCGTGACGATCTTACTGAGGAGCAAGAGGAACCCATGAAAGATCTTATCTCAATTTCTTTGAATGATAAAAATAAAGAGCATACAGTGCAGATCGACTCCAATCTGGGAGAAGAGGTACAAGAGCAACTCGTCAAAGTTTTGTGGAGAAATGCATATATTTTTGCTTGAATTTTCATAGACATGCCCGAAATTGATGCTGAAGTTATGGAACATCGTCTGACTATTGATCCTAAACATCGATTAGTGAAAGAAAAGATGCGCAGCTATGCCCCAGAGAGAATACAGCCAGATCTACCCCAGTGAAAGAAAGATCACATCTAGATGAGAGAAAAGATCAGATCTCTTATCTTTGCTCGGGTCGAGAACTTCACGATTGATTTTCATTGTTGCTTTTGGAGCCGCACATGCGTCCAGCCTCTATAGATGATCCACATGAGGCTACAACAAAATCGAAGATTCGTCGAATAAAGATTCACTCGAAGTGCTAGCTTCTCGTGGATCCCTCATGATGGTTAATTTAAAATTTATTCTATGAATCTTTTGGACACTCCAAGAGACTAAGAATAAGAGGAGGAATAAGGAAGAAATCCAATCTTTGGATCTCCCAAAAATTAGAACTAAACACATTAGAAAAACATCCTAAGAGAAGACAAATCTTCTCTTTCAGGACATCAATGATTGATATATCCTGAAAACATCCTTATGCTAGGACAAAGGGAAGACCTTCTCCCTTAGACTTTTTTCATATTTTTAGATCTCACACTTTCTAATTTTTTACATAAAAAAATCTCACAAAATATGGAGAAGAAGGATTTTCAAAGAAACCCTAAGAGAAGATCTTCTTCTCTTCTTCTTCTCACATCAGGACATGATTAGATCACGTCCAATAATGATCATCATGCCCCAACACCTTGGAGCATAGATCCCCATGCCCTCTTTCTCTCTCTCTCTCTCTCTCTCTCAGATTTTTATCATATAAAAAATATATGAAAGGGATAATAAAAAAGCTTGAAAGAAAAATACAAGAGAAGACAATTTTTTCTTACCTTTATCTTAATTAGGACATCGACCTTTGTTGTCCAAAAAAAATCCTTTTCTCCAAGGAATATGGCGCCACATATCCTCATGCTTTCAGCCTCCTTTTCACCAAGTTTTTGCCATGGAAACCCCAGACTTTGATGCCACACATTGAAACTCACGTAAGAGAGCGGAGGGAATGCGCACAAAATTTAGAAGGGAAGGTGCCACAAAAAAAGAGGGCGTGGGATGCTTTCCATAGAAAGAAAAGAAGAGTTATAAGAGATTAAAACTCTATCTAATCTTTCTTAGTTTGACTCATTCAAACTAATTTCCATAACCACAGATATATGGGCGTGGAGACCACTCATTGGCGTGAGAAATCTCACGTAGAGATCTAGAAATAATAGGGTGGGCGTGGGTTCTCTTAGGTGTAAGGGAAGTGAGAGAGTCCTAGTTCTTAGGCATAAGGAAAGTGAGAGAGTCCCAGTCTAACTAGGACTTATCCTATTTAACTAGATCAAAATATTTTTGAACCCAATTAGATATGAAAATAATAGGGTGGGCATGGGTTCTCTTAGGCACAAGGGAAGTGCGAGAGTCCCAATTTTTAGGCGTAAGGAAAGTGAGAGAGTCCCAGTCTAACTAGGACTTATCCTATTTGACTAGATCAAACTATTTTTGAACCCAATTAAAATAGAATTTGTGCATGCCTAATTATGGATGATTCTAGTCCAACTAGGAATCCAATTAGGTTAAGTTTAAACTATATTTAAATCTAATTTAAATCGTAACTCAATTAGAAATTAGGTATACTTAAATCCTAGTCTAACTAGAAATTATTTTTTCTTGTATTTGGCTTATCCAATAAATCAATTAAACTTAATCTAATTAAATCTAAATCAATTCTAATTGAATCTAATTCAATTAAACTTTATCTCAGTCCGTTTGCTCAATCAGATTGAGCTAATTAGCAATCTAATTGCTAATCTATCCTCCTACAATACTTGCTTTAGGTTAAATATCAATCGCATTGAATGTTTGATCTTAGAATGATTCTTAATCATTAATTAACCATTTGATTAGGTTACAACTTCTTATGTGTGATCCTATAGGTTCGAACCTAAGTCGATAGCACAGGAACTAATTTCTGTACCAATCAAAATAACAATCTAGTAATGGTTCCCAATATTTGGATAGATCGAATGTATATAAAGCAACATTCTTAGAACCCTGACCCATGGTTATCGTATAATTCATTTCTATGATCAATAATACTCAAGATGACTTTGAGTATGCTATCAACACTCATACAAGTCATCTCTATTATATCTCAAAATTTTGTAAATCCCATGACTCCTCACGAGGATTATCCGGATCTAGATTTTTCTAAATTAAAATACAATGAGTCATTCTCTTCCTGAAGCTAATCAGGAGTGGTCAATCCCATCTTGACTCACACACCGACTTCACAAGTACTTAACTATATCTAGAAATCTTCTGAAGCTATATTAAAAATACAGACAGTCCGACATCAAAATATAGTAAATTGTTTGCAAGTCACCATGGTGATCTCAGATCGGAGGAACATTTACATCCATTGGTCTTAACTAGCTATTCTTGACAGTAAAGTGCTATATTGATCACGTTCAGTATAGATATACTCCAACATCTTATCTGAATGTCATACCAGTGTCTCCACACCACTTGATTACGAAGACAACTAACACATATAGCAAACAATGATCTACATTTGATAAGTTATCATCCTTATTAATAACTTATCATTTAGTCATGAATAATTTAAGAACCATCCAATAAATTTTTCTTTATCAATTGATTGTGGTTTTAAGAACTTCATCATAATATAGAAGTTTATTTAAGAAAGATAGAACTTCTATGATGAATCAGTCAAATAACTATTACTATTAGATAATTCATATACTAATTTTAATTATCTACTACTTAGATGATTGACTTTAAGAAATATTTTTCAATAACTCCAACTTGGACTAAAGCCAATCCAAATGATATCAAATATTTTATCTTCCACTTGAGTTTGTAGAACTTCTTAATTTCGAGATCTTAGCAAATGGATCGGTCAAGTTCTCCTTTTTTTTCTATCGATCTTCTAAAGATCGATGTTACCCTGATCTAAAATCAAAGATGATAGCGATATAGAATATGCTGGTCCTTTGGAGTTTTAGCCTAAGCTATGGCTCCAGTGCTATGATAGGACTAGACCATTGGTGGAGGGTGCCACTCCCAACCTGCTAATGAACATTAGCAATTATGGCAGCATCATATGCCACGATGTACTTTACATCACTAATTGAATAGGCTAAAGTATCCTGCTTGAAATCTTTTCAGCAAATTGCTCCTACAATTAGGATATAATCCGACACTTTTTGTTATCATCTTGTTCTGACTGAAATTAAAACATTCACATATTTTAAGTTAGTATTTTCATATTTGAGTCACTGGATCTTAGTATTTTTCAAATACATGAAGATTGTCTATACAATCTTCAAGTGATCCTCACTCAGATCAGACTGGTATCTACTCACTACCATTAGTGAGTATACCATATCTGATTTTGAACATGAAAAAATTATATGATAGCCAAACCTTTATTCCTTGCAATGCTGAAATATCATTTTTGATTAAGAAAACTTCATCCACAAATAACACAAGGAATAACACTACAGAATATTTTGTCCAATTATAAATGTAGGGTTTGTCTTCATCATAATAAAGACATACGTTCAAAACGTATGTTCTTCCAAAACTGAGATAATAGCCAAATGAGCTTTACAGGTCTTTACCTTCCCGTCTGCGCTACTTTGATTCTTTTGAAAATACATTCACACCCAATGGATTTTATCCCTTCAGGTGAATCATCTAGTGTCCATACACTATCAATTTTTTTGGAATTCAATTTGGATTATGTGGCTTTAAGCCACTTCTCAGAGTCAGACCACTGCATTTTATCTCTATAGGTGATCGGATCCTTGTTGTTCTCCTCGAGCTCAATAGGATTGCCGTTCCAGACTTAGATATTGAAGTATCTATCTGACTAATGCGGTACTCTATCGGATCTCCTTAAATATGCTACTTTAATGAGCTTTGGATTTGATTTGATCAAATTTAGTTCTATAGGTTTACTAGATTATGTTGATTCATTTCTACCAGTCAAACATTTCTAAGTTCAACTTGACAGGCATTGGTTCCTTCTCTAAGAAACTTCTTTCCAAAAAAAATATCCTTCTGCTGATGAACATCTTAGGTTCTTTAGCATGATAGAATCAATCATTCTTAAATACTTATTGAACCAAGATCCAAGTTTATCTATGTGCAAATCTATGACATAGGCCGATCAACCCCAAATCAAAGGTGAGAGAGTTTAGGTCTATGCCTGATCCATATCCTATATAGAGCCTTTACAATAAATTTACTTGGTATATTTTTAGAGTAAAACTAGTAGTCACACAAGAGCACAACCCTAAAGCAGGCAGATAAGTGAATTCTATCATGGATTGAACCATGTTTAACAAAGTTTAACTTCTCTTTTTAGATACACTATGTTCCGAAAAGGAATCCACTGAAAGAAAATTCTATTCTCTCCTAGATATGCCACAAACTTACTGGATAAGTATTCCTCTCCTCGATCTGATTGAAGAGTCTAATACCTTATCCAGCTTATTTCACTATTTCATTATTGAATCATTTAAACATTTTAAATAATTCAAGTCAGACGTATCTATGCCCAAATAGGTCGTCTGTAATAAAATATTAATATATTTTTTTGGCATTTAAGTTCATAGGTCTACAAACATCACTATGTATGAGACTTAGAACTTTATCGACTTCTTCATCTTTTTTAGTAAAAGATGACTTTATCATCTTCCATTCACAATCATTGGTGTCAAGATTTTTCTCTCAAGCTAACCTATTTATCTTGTTCTTTTCAAGATGACTAAGTCTATAATGCCAAAGGTAGATATCCATGACATAATCTAATTTGGATATTTATTAAATATGTACATTATACCTAATAGACTTTATAAATGTTAAATATCATTTTCTTATTATCCATGTATTATTGTAACATTATTCATAATAATGTTACAACAATCTCTTTTATGGATAAATGATAACTATTTCTGACCAAAAGGCTAATAGAGATCATATTTATCATAAACAATGGATAATAGTGATAATCACTCAAAATGACAACTTTTGAAAATAAGCTTGTCAATTTCTAAAGCTAGGATTGAAACATGACTTCCATCCATAACATTCAGGTATTTCTCATGATTATCAAACATTCCACTTTCTTATAGTTCTTACAATAAATTGCATAAGACCACCGATATCTAATATCTAGGTAGTAGAATTACATATAGAAAAAATTTAAGGTGTTATTATATAACATTCTTAATGAGTAACTCTTACTCTTTTATCTTGTTCAGCCTGTTATGGTTAAGAGAAGTAAGACAATTCTTCTTCCTATGATCCTGCTTCTAATAGTAGAAGTACTATGCCTGATTTGGATCAATTTTAGACTAATTATTTTGACTGAACTTAGAATTTTCAATATGAATCCATTCATATTACTGAATCAAATTTAATTTTTGATACTAATTATCAAAATTGGATCTCATTAGTCATCACTATCTAGCAGTGATTGGAGCAATTAGGGTTTAGCCTTAATTTGAGAAAAGAGAACATAGACCTAATGTATATAAATTATTTTAAGCCTAGAGACTTGAACTTTAGTCTTAAGGTTATTCCACTATTTTATTCGAATTGATAGCCTTTATCTCAAATTTAAAAAATTACTTTAATTTTTTAGTAGGTACTAGAATCCACATAGACTACACACAAGTCCGACTTTGATCGATCAATCCATGTGCATCTACGAGCAGGTTCATTAATCAATTATTTTTTTAAATAATTTTTCGTAATTTAATTCTACCCCAGAAATCTAATCAGTAGGCTTTGGCCTCCACTGTAAGGATCCGATTAGATTCAATCATTAATATGACCATACTTGGTACATCCAACCAATGAATGATTAAGTTCAACTTTGGTTGGCCAACCTAACTACCATTAGAGAGATATTTTTAAGTCATCATATTATGAATGATAATTTTATTAGTTAATAAGCACCAGGCCTTTGGACCTCCAATAATTATTGAGTTAATGGATTCATTGTCATCCCACTTAATGGAAGGCTATGACTCAATTATCCTCATAACTTTATCATTTTAAGAACCTAATAATTTTAAAAAAATTAAATTATCAGTGATTTAAGGATAGAAATGATATGGATCAATTTATTTTCATTGACTTTATCAAGTCAAGTCCTCCCATTGACTTCTCAAGTATTTGACAAGGGCTAGGATCAACATCAGTCCATGGACATCTAGATTAGTCTCACTGAATAAAATCAGTCTCATTGATTTTTTATATGACATGGGTTAGCACAAATTAATGAGCAACCTAATCAAACTCTGATTAACCACATTGGCCAGGTAAGTAAGATCGGTGGAAGGGTCTGCCAAGGCTTACCTTAGATACCATCAGAAATGATCAGATAAGTGAGCTACCAATTAAAAATTACTAGTTTGGAATGCTAGACTTACCTTAGACATCAATCGATTTATCAGTTTTGATTTGATTTGTCTAAAGATTCAGATTCGACTACTGAGCCACGATCAATATCCATTTGTTAGATGTATGGATTTTGATCAACTACAACTATTAAATTGATTTATAGAAATAACCTAATCCTAATTAACTATTAACTAGGTTTGATCAATTTCTTAACTTAGTCTATATTTAATTTAATCCTAGGTCTAATCCAGTTAAGGATCTGATCAAAGCTAACCCATTACCCATTAATCCATATTTTATAAAATTATCTTAGAATCTTCAAATCACAAATCTAGATCCTAAATAATTACTTAATTCTTAATTAAGTTTAAAGCTTATGAGTTTGAGTTTATAAAACATCAGAACTAATTTCTGACTTAATCATTTGAAACATTTTCAAATTATAAATAGTTTACATTGAATCATATTCAATATATGGTTTTAAATCTAATTTATTTTAATATTTTGATCATATCATAGTATTTTGAATCTAGAATTTTATAGAAAGTAAGTTCTTAATTTAAATTCTATAAAATAAATATATCACATACATTGTAGATTTAAAATAAAAAATGCATATCAACATATGTAACAAGAGAATTTAGATCTAAACATAAAATACATCATATGGATCAGATCATAAACCATTTAAAATTAGATTTAAAATTTAAAAATAAATTATAAATAATTTTAGATCTCATCTAACATATTTATGATTTAGATTATTCAGATCAGCACATACTAGGACAACCTCTCTACTCTAAGGGATAAACGTTACAACAGGATAATCTTATAGCAGTATGTGCAATCCAATATTATTTAGATCTAATCTAAATAATTCAAAATAGATTTAATATCTATTTAATTTTAGATTTAAAATTAAAAAATAAATCATAAAATTATTTGGATCATATCTAACTAATTCATGATTCACATTCAGATCAGCACATACTAGGACAACCTTTTCATTGTAAGGGATTAACCTTATAACAGGACAACCTTATGATAGTATGTGCGATCTTTAATTAATTTTAACTTTTAAATTTATTCTCAAGCATATAGGTACATGTTATAAAAGAACCTGGCTTTGATACCACTAATGAAAAAATATGCAGGGTTTCATGCATGAATTTCAAAACTTTTTTTGAAAATTAACGCAGCGAAAGTTATAAATTAAACTATTTAATCTATAAATGTATGTGATCAAATTACTATACCCTATATCTAGGATCTATAATATGTCATAATGCATTCTCAAATATGAAAATAAAAAAAATTGATATTAATCTAATCAATATCTTAGATCTAGAATAATTCTAGATCTAAAATCTAGATTACATCTAGATGAGAGAAGAGATCAGATCTCTTATCTTTGCATGGATCATTAATTTCATGGTTGATTTTTGTTGTTGTTTTTGGAGCAGCACATGCATCCGACCTCTACAGGTGATCCACACGAGATTGCAATAAAATTAGAGGTTCATCGAATGAATATCTGCTTGAAGTGCTAGCTTCTCACGAATCCCTCATGATGGTTAATTTAAAATTTATTCTTTGGATCTCTTGGATACTTCAAGAGATGAAAAATAAGAGAAGAAATAAGAAAGAAATTCAATCTTTGGATCTCCTAAAAATTAGAATTAAAATATATTAAAAAAGATCCTAAGAGAAGATAAATCTTCTCTTTCAGGACATCAACGATTGATACCCTAAAAATATCCTTATGCTAGGACAAAGAAAAGACCTTCTTCCCTAGACTTTTCTCATATTTTTAGATCTCATACTCTCTGATTTTTCTCATAGAAAAATCTTACAAAATATAGAGAAGAGGAGTTCTCAAAAAAATCTTAAGAGAAGATCTTCTTCTCACATCAGGACATGATCAGATCATATCCAATAATGATCATCATGCCCCAACACCTTAGAACATAGATCTCCATGCCTTCTTCCTCTCTCTCTCTCTCTTAGATTTTTATCATATAAAAAATATATCAAAAAATAATGAAAAGGCTTGAAAGAAAAATATAAGAGAAGACAATCTTCTCTTATCTTTATCTTCATTAGGATATCGACCTTTCTTGTCCAAAAGAAGTCCTTTTCTCCAAGGAATATGGCGCCACATATCCTAATGCTTTCAGCCTCCTTTTCATCAGGTTTTTGTCATGGAAACCCTAGGTTTTGATGCCACACACTGAAACTCATGTAAGGGAGAGGAGGGAATGCGCACAAAATTTAGAAGGGAAGGTGCCACAAAAAAAGGGGGCGTGGGATGCTTTCCATAGGAAGAAAAGAAGAGTTTTAAGAGATTAAAACTCTATCTAATCTTTCTTAGTTTGACTCGTTCAAACTAATTCCCATAATCATAGATATATGGGCATGGAGACCACTCATTGGCGTGAGAAATCTCACATAGAGATCTAGAAATAATCGGGTGGGTGTGGGTTTTCTTAGGCACAAGGGAAGTAAGAGAGTTCCAGTCCAACTGAGACTCCTCCTATTTAACTAGATCAAAATATTTTTGAATTTAATTAAAATAGAATTTATGCAAGCCTAATTATGGATGATCCTAGTCCAACTAGGAACCGAATTAAGTTAGGTTTAAACTATATTTAAATCTAATTTAAATCCTAACTTAATTAAAAATTAGGTACACTCAAATTCTAGTCCAACTAAAAATTCTTTTTTTTTTTATATTTGGCTTATCCAATAAATTAATTAAACTTAATGTAGTTAAGTTCAAATTAATTTTAATTAAATCTAATTCAATTAGACTTGATCTCAATTTGTTTGCTTAATCAAATTAAGTCAATTAGCAATCTAATTGTTAATCGATCCTCCTATAATATTTGCTTTAGGTCAAACATCAATTGCATTAAATATTTGATCTTAGAATGATTCTTAATCGATAATTAACCATTTGATTAGATTATAATCTCTTATGTGTGTGACCTTATAGGTTCGAACGTAAGCTAGTAGCACAGTGTATAGGTGGTGTGGTGCTTCCAAGCCTCGGGAGGTCACGGGCGGAGCCAGGATAAGGACTCCAGGGAGGCTAGGACAGATGTGATACTAGGGCTAGGACAGAAGTTATCCTAGGATGGAGGCGGCATGTAACTCTCCATGGACTTGAGGTTCGGATATTGAGGGCCTCAAGATATTTGGTTGGTGCTTCGAAGATCTGGGATTCAAGGTAGAGCAAAAAATCAAAGCCAAAAAATTAAGACTGCAGAAAGAAAATTTTTTGCAGGTTAGTTAGCTCAGTCCAAAATTAGATCGGCTAAGTACAGGTAAAATAGAAAGATCGAGTTTTGAAACTGCAGGCACGGTATAGAACTGGGCCAACTTAGTTTCAGACTGAGCCGACCTAGTGGAACTTAGCCGGCTCAGTGCTGAGACTGAGTCGATTAAGCCGACTCATTGCACGGATAGAGTTACGTGAGGGTCTATTTTGGACTAGGATCTGAATTGATCCTAGGAGTCTTAAGGCCTAGTTTGAGAGATCTTAAGGAGGCTAATTCATGTGTGGGTTGGGATTAGATCCAGGGGATGAGAGCATGTGAGACTTGGGCTCGGTAAGTGCTTTCATATATTGGGTTAGCCTAAGGGAGTTTTTGAGCTAAAATTTATTAGGATTCATGTGGAAACTCTAGGATATATAAATCAGGACATTATAACTTTTACAAGAAGAAGTGAATATAATTGAGCTTTTCTTGCTAACTCTCTTCTCTTTTCTCTCTGATTCCAACATCAAAACTCTAGCTTCTCTCATCTTTCTTAGATTTTCTTTAGTTTGTTGGATTAACACCCAGATTCATGCAAGAGATTGGATCTACGACTGTGGCTTCGAGCAACCATAGGAACAATAATTGGTATTAAAGCAAGGTTGAGGTGAAGGAGGAAGAAGATCAGTTTTCAGTAGAGATCAATAGTGAGATTCAGATCTAAAAGCTTTCTCCAGGTTTTTTGCGGAAGAAAGAGATCATAGGGCTACTATCCACCATTCCTAGTCAAGATATTTCTTAGATCTATCTGTTTGCTGTTATTTGATTCGAATTGATCATGAAAAATAGTGGGTTAAAGGTAGGATTAGAGAAGTTTGATGGAAAGAAAAGTTTCACAATATGGATGGTAAGGATGGAGGATCTGCTGGTTCAGATGAGATTGAATTCGACATTGAAAGATAGACCGAAGGAGATCACAGAGAAGAAGTGGGTGTTCTTGGAGAAAAGGGCATGTGCCACGATTAGGGCTTGTTTGACGGATGAGATTTTGTATGATGTGTTGGAGGAGAGAACATCCAACGAATTATGGTCGAGGTTGCAGTAGTTATACATGAAGAAAATATGTGCAACAAGTTAATGCTGAAAAAGCAACTATATAGCCTTCGAGTGCAGGAGGGCGAGGATGTTGCGGGACATATTCAGCCATTCAATCGGATGAGCATGGACTTGCTCAATATAGGGGTAGATTTAGAAGAGGAGGACAAGAGTCTATTATTGCTGTATTCATTATCTAGGAGCTTCGATTCATTGGTGACAACTTTACTATATGGTAAGGAGATACTGGTGTATGAGAATATCGTATCAGTGCTCAGATCCAACAAGCGGTAAAAATGGATGACGAAGAGGAAGATCTTCTAGGAGAGTCTTGTGATTTCAGAGAAGCACAGAAAAGAAAAGAAGAAGGGCGAACAGAGGAGCAGCAAGGGGTCCAAAAGATGCTTTAAGTGCGAAGAAGCAGGGCACTTTAAGCAGAAGTGTCCACTTTGAAAGAAGTGTAAGAGAGGAGAAAGCTCGAATTCCATCAATACGATCATTGAAAGTGAAGATTTGGATGAGCTCTTGGTGGTCTCGGAGGAGCCCATAGGGTGCGATGTATTTGAGATGATTTTAGACAGGTCTGCAGAGTGTAGAGGATCCAAAGGGTCAGCGATGATATTCGAGGTACAGCGATAGGCCTAGCAGTGCAGTGTTGGATGGTTGGCCTCGGGGGACTCGAAGATAGAGTTGGCTTCTGCAGCATCAGGAGGACTTCAGTTTCAAGTGGAGCACTGGGGAGAGGTGGCTTCATGGGTGGAGAAATCTATGACACGGATTTAGAGTAGAGGGGTGCAGAGGGAGGATCTATTCCCAGCACCAGTGCCGAGGTTGTACAGATCCAAGTGGAGAGGATTGTGCAGGGAGATAGGCATGGCTCTGAGGGGATAGTGTCAGGTGGAGCATCAGGATATGCAATGAGTGCCGGTAAAGAAATGTTGCATGATCTCCAGAGAAGTTCAAGACAAGTGATGCAGCTGCTAAATAAAAGAATACCTACAACTTCAAAGGTGGTGTAGAGAAACAAGCCAAGAACTTTAGCAGTGGAGGCGATCATCCCGAAGGCCTCAAAGGGAGCTCAGTAGTTGAAGAAGAATGGTAGTGGCAAGGTGAGCACGAGAGGCTATCAAGACATGCAGGGATAATAGGATCATGCAGGAAGATGTTGTCAGGTGTGCCGAGGCTTGGACGCACCAAGGTGGAGATTGTAGGTGGTGTGGTGCTCTCAAGCCTTGGGAGGCCACAGGCGGAGTTAGGGTGAGGGCTCCGGGGAGGTTAGGATAGGTGTGGTCCTAGGGCTAGGATAGGAGTTGTCCTAGGATGGAGGTGGCATGTAACTCTCTATGGACTTGAGGTTTGGGTATTGAGGGCCTCAAAGAGCTTGGTTGGTGCTTCGAAGATCTAGGATTCAAGATGGAGCAAGAAATCAAAGCTAGAGAATCAAAACTATAGAAAGAAGATTTTCTGCAGGTTAGTCGGCTCAATCCAAAACTAGGTTGGCTAAGTCTCAGAGCATAGGCAAAATAGAAAGATCGAGTTTTGGAATTGTAGGTACGGCACAGAACTGGGCTAGCTCAGTTTCAGATTGAGCCAATCCAGTGGAACTTAGCCGACTCAGTGCTGAGACTGAGTTGATTGAGCTGGCTTAGTGCATGGGTAGAGTTATGCAAGGATCTATTTTGGACTAGGGTCTGGGTTGATCCTAGGAGTCTTAAGGCCTGATTTGAGAGGTTTTAAGAGAGCTAATTCATGTATGGGTTGGAATTAGATCCAGAGGATGAGAGCATGTGAGACTTAGGCTTGGTGAGTGCTTTCGTGTATTGGGTTAGCCTAAGTAAGTTTTTGAGCTGGAATTTATTAGGATTCATGTGAAAACTCTAGGGTATATAAACTAGGATATTGTAACTTTTACAAGAAGAAGTAAATACAATTGAGCTTTTCTCCCTAACTCTCTTCTATTTTCTCTCTGGTTCCAACACCAAAATCTTAGCTTCTCTCATCTTTTTTAGATCTTTTTCAGTTTGCTGGATTAACATCCAGGTTCACGCAAGAGATCGGATCTATGGTTGTGGCTTCGAGCAGCCATAGGAACAACACACAGAAATCAATTTTTGTACCAATTGAAGTAACCATCTAATAATAGTTTCTGACGTTTGGATAGATCGAATATTTGTAAAGCAACATTCTTAGAATCCTGATCCATGGTTACCGTATAATTCATCCCTATGATCAATAATGTTCAAGATGGCTTCAAGTACGCTGTTAACACTCATACAAGTCATCTTTATTATGTCTCAAAATTTTACAAATCTCGTGACTCCTCACGAGGATTACCCAGGCCTAGGTTTTGCTAAATTGAAATACAATAAGTCATTCTCTTCCTAAAGCTACTCTACTTTTTTCTCTCTGGTTCCAAATTTAAGCCCTAGGTGCCGGCCATCTACTTTGTTCTTCTTCTCTTCAATAATTGGTATCAGAGAGGTACTAGGATCTAACATATTATTTATGCAGCATGACTTTGACATTGAGGAGATTGATATCTAGCACGTGCAGGAGGCTATCCTTAGGCATATGAGGAGGTTGCTTAACGGGTTCAGATATAAGCTCCATAGCCACTAAAAAGAAGTCTTTCATGCATGTGGGGTGGCAGTGGCTTATGAGACACTGCATAGAAGTATTTTATGCCCTAACTGGGATTTCCTCAGCACCAAGTATGAGAACCTTGCATAACAGGTATAACTATTATGTATAATAAAAATATGAATTATTGAATTGATGCGGTATTATAATATGTTCACTAATATCTTGAATGCGTATGCTTATTAGGCCTTTTGCGAAAAGAATACAAAAAACTGGTCAAGGCTCATGGTGTTGCTGAAGGGAAATCTTGATTTCCCGGATCAGGTTCGTTCAGATCTGATCAGATCAAGAGATATATTTCAAAAAATTTTACTCTTGGATCTGTATTAGATCTGAGATGTTTCAGATTTGATTATTATTATTTTAGAAATTAAAATAACCTCGACTGCAGGAGATAAGATCTCCCCCAAGCACCCACACCAACCTCGATCGTAGGAGATAAGATCTCTCCCAAGGCAACCTCAGCTGTAGGAGATAAGATCTTCCCCGAGCATCCGGACCAACCTCGACCGTAGGAGATAAGATCTCCCCCGAGGCAACCTCGACTGCAGGAGATAAGATCTCCCCAAGGCAACCTCGACTGTAGGAGATAAGATCTTTTCCGATCGCCCGCATCAACCTCAACTGTAGAAGATAAGATCTTCCCTGAGCACCCGCATCAACCTCGACTGCAGGAGATAAGATCTCCTCCGAGGCAACCTCGACCGCAAGAGATAAGATCTCTCCCGAGGCAACCTCGGCTGCAGGAGATAAGATCTCTCCTGAGGATTCGAGCTGACCTTGGCTATAGGAGATAAGATCTTCTTCGAGGCAAACTCGATTGTAGGAGATAAGATCTTTTCTAAGCGCCCGCATCAATCTCGACCGTAGGAGATAAGATCTCTCTCAAGGTAAATTTGATTGTAGGAGATAAGATCTCCCCTGAGGCAATCTTGACTGTAGGAGATAAGATCTTCCTCAAGCATTTGGGCCAACCTCGACTGCAGGAGATAAGATCTCTTTCGAGGCAATCTTGACTGTAGGAGATAAGATCTCTTTCGAGCACCCGCATCAAAACTCGACTGTAAGAGTAAGATCTCCCCTGAGGTAACCTCGATCGTAGGAGATAAGATCTCTCCCGAGGTAACCTCGACTGTAGGAAATAAGATCTCCCCTGAGGGTCTGGACTAACCTCGACTGCAGGAGATAAGATCTTTTTCGAAACAACCTCGATTGTAGGAGATAAGATCTCCCCCAAGCGCCCGCATCAAAACTCAGCTATAGGAGATAAGATCTCTTCCAAAGCACCTGCATCAACCTCGACTGCAGGAGATAAGATCTCTCCCGAGGCAACCTCGACTGCAGAAGATAAGATCTCCCTAGAGCATCCGGGCCAACCTCAGCTGCAGGAGATAAGATCTCCTCTGAGACAACCTCGACTATAGGAGATAAGATCTCCCTCGAGGCAACCTCGATTGCAGGAGATAAGATCTCCTCCGAGCATCCGAGTCAACCTCGGCCAGAGATAAGATCTCTTCTGAGTGACCGCGATAACCTTGGCCAGAGATAAGATCTCTCTCGAGCGATCACGCCAACCTCGGCCAAAGATAAGATCTCTTTCGAGCGATTGAGGTCAACCTCGATCAGAGATAAGATCTCTTCTGAGCTCGATAACCTTAACTAGAGATAAGATCTCTCCCGAGCGACCGCAATAACCTCAACTAGAGATAAGATCTCTTTCGAGTGATCGAGTCAACCTCGGCCAGAGATAAGATTTCTCCTGAGCTCGACAATCTTGACCAGAGGTAAGATCTTTTTCAAGAGATTGTGACAACCTCGGCTAGAGATAAGATCTCTTTCGAGCGATCGAGACAACCTTAGCAGGAGATAAGATCCCTTCAAGGCAACCTCAACTGCTGGAGACAATATCGCCTCCGAGGAGCTCAACCTCCGATCTCGACCGTAGGAGACAAGATTTACTTCAACCTCGGTTGGAGATTAGATCTTTTCCGGACTTCAACTTCAACATCAACTTTGGCTGAAGATGAGATCTCCTCCGAGCTTCAATCTGAACTAGCACGGAGCTCTAGAAGAGAACTTCGACAGTCATTTTTTCTGCACTCTCTTCCTTCAAGTTTCAAACTCGAAAGTGGGGAGACCATTATTGGGTTTGAACCCCACTTCTACCGAAGTTCAGTCCGATGCTTAGGCTAGTGCAACCGATAGCCACGAAAGAGTTTTAGTGGACGAGCCTTAGTTGAACTCCTTCAACTAGCCAAACTCTTAAGAGGTCAAGCTCGTCCCTCGACCGAACTCCTCAGCGGTCGTCCCTTGGCCGAACTCCTCAGCGGGAACTTCTCATCAACTGAACTCCAGTCGGACTCCTCTCAGACATCCCCTTGGTCGGACTTTTTCAAGAGTCAGACTCCTTCCAAACACCTCCTTCGATCGAATTCCTGGATCCCTCATCCAGACGAATGCCTATAGAAGTCGAACTCCTTTTGGGCTCCTTCAGCTATTGTTCCTTCCGGATGATCCTCTCCAGCTATATTTCCTTCGAGAGTCCGAACTCCTCCAAAATAGGTACACGTCAAAGCTCTTCAATCCTTCATTCGGCTTCGAATGGCTCAGTATCAAGATGACTGCAGCCATCACCATCAGTCCACTACAGACGATAGTAATCCGCTATCAGATGGCGATGGCTGTCATCGTCAATTCGTTCAGGCGACATTGTAGATGATGCCTTCCCTCGAGACTGACTCCATCGGATCTCGAGCATCCCGCCATCATGCGGCTACAGCTGTCACCATCAAGCTCCGCCTATAAAAAGGACCCTCCAGATACGCTAACTCTAGGCTTTAAGCTCTTTTCTCCTCCTCTAAACTCTGTCGAACTCATTTTCGAGCACTCCATTTCTGTTGGCCAGAGTTGACTTGATCATCGGAGGATCCTGCCAGAGCCAACCCCCACTGACTTCGGATGAAACTTAATTTTACAGGTTTCGACGGCGACCTTATCCACCTTCACTTCAGTTGGATCTGACGATGACTAGTTTCTGCACCAACATTAGCTATAACATATTCATTGTTGAAATTGAATTGCACCAATAAAAATTCTATCAACCTCAGTAGAGGAGGAGTAGCCCTATGATGATCATAAGATCGAGTCCTCAAACCCATGACCATGGTAGTATGAAATAATGAAAAAAAAAATTATTAATTTTTTCACATCGAACTCGAATTGAATGATTCATACATATGACGGGTGTTAGGTCTGACGAGTTTACCTTGACCTTGATCCTATTGGAGTTTATGATAGAGAAACCCAATCACATAGGTAGCTGCACCAAAAGATTCATATTCGATTCTAATGGATTGTCATCATATACTGTTAGGTGTTATCAATGAATTTTAGATCTAATTAGAATTGTCTTGATGATCGATAATTTTAATTGGCTGAATCAAAAGAGTTCTGATCTATCGAAAGATATTTCAATGATGGAGATCATGATATGTCCCATTATCCATATAGAACTAAATCTAACTGGATCACACAAACAAGAATTTGGATCTGGATGTCATAAATTAGGCTAACCTGATTTGATTGATTTGGATTAGATCTAATCAGATTCAAAAAAATCATACTAACACACGATTGGACCTGACTTTCTCCTTCTATCGTCTTTCTGATTTATCTTGACTGAGTCAAATTGTATTTGACTCATCTAAAAATCTTATATAGGTTTATCCTGATCTGACTGGACCTTATCTTGATTAGAATAGAGCTTGTCCTGATCAAAACATGGTTTATCTTGATGAGATCATGGCTCATCCTAAAATCATGAGATGAAATTAGGACAAGACCATTTTAATCCAATCTTTATAAGAATTGAGGGAGGAGGCGTGCGCCCTCTAGAGATTATTTGAGGGTGCACGCCCCTAGGTGATTTCACAAACAAAAATGAGGGTGCATGCCTCCTTATGGCGTGTGCCTTAGTGGATAAGGTTGGAAGAGTTTGAAGGAGTTCAAACTCTAGGGAGAGATAAGCCACGCGCCAACACTCCTTTATCCTCTCTCATCCATGCCACTTTTCCCATAATTTTGTGTGACAAAAATAGAAAAAAATCTAGTGTGGGCGTGGAAGGCTGAAGGAAGTCCTTCTACTTTAAACAAAGCAGTTGCTTAAAGCCCTAGGACTCTAGGGTAATGCCTTGGTCTATTTAAAGACCCCTGCATCCTAGTTTTTTGCATTGCAATATTTAATCCATGGTGAAGCCCTGCCCATCTCTTCTTCTTAATGCCTCCCACCTTGATTCTCCTTCTCTTCTCCATGCCTAAGGCGTTGGATGAAATCAGTGTCAAAGATTGAAGGCTGCTACTACGAAGAACAAGTCAAGATAATCCTGCTCGTGAGATGGACACAGTGCTGCCAAAGATCAGATCTAAGATGCCACAGAAGTAAATCAGATCTAATATTTTGAGATCAAATTCAGAAGGAGGAGATCTTTAGATCCGACCTAAGTGGACTTGGGTAGAGGTTGGGCACGTGCGCGGCTGGCATCGAAACCACGAAGATTCGTCAGATCATCGCTGTGGGTAAACCATTTACCCGATTAGGTAATATGAGATGTTAAAGATTTTATTTTAATTTTTATTTTGTAATTATATTAATCTAATTAGATTTAAAAACTCTCAAATCTGATCGAATCTTAGAAAATAATTTTTGAAAAATTTTGCTTCAGATTAGATCGATTTTGCAGCCTAGGAATAGTGATTTGTTCAACTGGTATCAGAGCTACGGTTGCAGTTCTCTAGATCTATTTTGATTTAATCTGACTTATTTTTTATGATCTGATCATTTAGTTTTTATATATTGCATGAGATATAATTAGATCTGAAATAAGTAGATGCATTTAAAATTTTCATATGTATGATATATGCGATGCATGTCTAGACTAGTTCTATAGTTCTATGACATGAATAGTCTAGATCCAAAAAATTTTATGATATGATTATTTAAATTTTTATTTTTAGATGTTATATGAGATATAATCAGATTAGAAACATGAGTTTATATGTTTAAATTTTATACATGAGATGTACACAAAGCATGTGTAGGTTAGATCTTTAATCGTATATGAGATATATGTATTAGATCTAACTATTTTATAGTATAATTTATATTTTTGATTAAGTCATTCCTCTTGACCATTCGATCATAAGAGTAAGAAGGGTTTAAAGATCCTCTCTTTTCATTCGATGGGATGCTCTTATGGCGTATAAGGGTGCTGCGCATTTGTCCTTAATCAAAAATCAAAAACTTAGTTTTCTGCAAAATCCTAGATCCAAAAACCCTAGGATCTTTACATGCTTTGATCTTGAACCAAGTTTTGGCTTAACTAAGAATTAAGTTTATAAAATTAATTAGATCTAAAAATTATGAATTTTCATATCTAAGCCATTTTCATAAAACATGGGTTCGGGTGTGGATAGCTTGATTAGGTCTAGCGGTTAATCAAACCAAATCAAAAGTTGGTTAGATGGGATTAAGAGTGCTTAGATTTGACTAGCCCATTAGATGTAAGTCTTTATCAAGGTCGACTCACGGTCATATATGATCGATCACTTTAAGACCTAATTTGGCTTTGCGATTCGAGTCTGGATTGTAGGCTAATCTGATCAGTTCTGGTCAAATAAGTTGATGTCTAAGATAAGTTTGGTAGATACAATTAGTGGTCTTTAATTAAGAGCTACTTGATCTGAATGCATTCATGATAAGTTAATGGCATATCCCTCCCATTGATCTCACTTACCTGATCGATTGGCTCGATTTAGTTCTGATTTGAGATGACTAACGATTCGAGCTAACCCATGCCATTAGGTTAGTCATAATCGTTATGACTAGTCGAGTCTAAGAGACCTAAATTAATTTTTTTTTAAAAAATATTAAGTCATTAGTCTTCCACCATTATAGATGTGTGGGCTCTTCCTGGGGTTGATTGTTCATAGCTGGATACAGTGGTTCAGTTGCATTGAAAGATACAACCACATCTATTAGGCATAGGATGTTACGGATTGGAGAATGGGTTGGGCTCAATATTTCAAATATGATGAAGATTTCAGTTATGAATCCAGTTCGTGCAAACAGTGGATCTAGCTTAACTAAGGAGTGAAGCAATATTTTGAGCATGGTGAGCTTCATGAACTAGAGATCAAATTTGGATGCATCATGTTTAGAAAAATATTAGCCAAGAGTTGTCCATCTATTGGTTGACCCATCACCAATAATTGTTAGATGAGAAGAGGAGCCAGTCGATGGAACTGCACCACCCACAAAAGTTAATAATCGTGGAGACTTTCATATCTCTACTAAGAAAGTGTAGGAATCCTAGAAAATAGTAGAAGCCTAAATTTATTTAAAAATAAAATTTTTAAATAAATTAGTCTAGTCAAATTATAAATCTAACTAAAAATTTTGACTCTCTACGGAAAAATATCTACATCAAACCTCCTAGTCGGAATCTTAGATACCCTCAAACTAACCAGACCTAATTATAAGAATTGACTCTGAAACTTGAAAATTATTTTAAGTTTTAAGAAGCCATTGATAAGAGCACAATATTATCGTTAGGATATCGTATTTATCAATTTAATTTTAATTTTTTTAAAATAATTAAAAAATACATAGGTAGCAGTGAGTCGAATCGAATCCATAGAGAAGATAGTATTTTAGTTTTAAAATTTTTAATTTTATAAAAAAAAGAGTTTAAAAATAAAATTGAAGTCAAAAAATAGAAATTATAAATAAAAGATAGAAATTAAATAGTGTAGAAAAATAAACTTGGTACTAAGATCTACTAGTTAGATCTTAGCATCTATTTGCAATAAAAATAAAGAATGATTAAAAGTAAAGGGCAAAAATTAAAATTATAATTAAAAGTAAAAAGCAAGAATTTAAAAGGCATGAAAATAAAATTTGCATTAATTTAAAAGTTTAAAAATTAAATACATGAAATTAAAAAGATAGAAAAAAGAAAATAGAAACTAGTATTGATCTTGATCTCGGATCGGTATTGGCATTGAGATAATGTAGAAGACAGCTCTTCCTCTAGGCACCATCTATCTTGAAGCAACTATGAATCCTAAGCATGGCTCTACCCCATACCATCACCTTTCTTTGACCAAAGACAATGAACTCTAAAGGCATGGATCCTTTTTTAAGTGTTGGAGAGGAGGTTCCTTTGCTATAAGTCAATATGGGATTAGAGCAGTGTGTTGATCAGCATATATGGAAGAAATCCAAATAAAAATTGAATTAAAACACTGCCTATGGAGCGTTCTATGAGTTCTAGGTTTTTTGGCAATCCGATCGTAATCCAACGCATCAAAAAATACCAAAAATTAAGTTTAATCAGCCTAGATTCGATCGGATTGAACATGGACCATCGAATTGTGCTCATTAGGAGAGTTTCGACCATTGGATTGTGCTTTGGATGCTTGGATCAAGTTGAGGGATGTCGCCAGTCATTGGAACAAGATTTGGGCAAGATCTGGCTGTTAGATCGAAGCCTGGAGCATTCGGGATCATCAGATTGCACGATGGAAGCTGATGGAATTCGAATCAAAATAGAAGAATGCACGGACCATCAGATCTGAACTAGCAATGACCACAGTTGTCGGATAGCGCCTTAACTGTGCCCATGACCACATAGACTTGGCGTTCTGCGAACTTGGACCAATCACCATGCGATACGTCATCCAAAATTATCTTTTTGCCCCGTGAGCCACATATTTTTGCTGTAGACTTGTTAAGGGTCCACGATGGACCGAACACTGTAGCGGTCCATCGTGGACCATGTGGTATTTTGACGTCAACCTAACATTAGTCCTGAGAGCAAGTGGGTTGGGCGCTGGGCTTTATGGGTGGGCCGGGGTTTTGGGCTGGTGCTGGGTTACTAGCGGACTGGGCCGTGCTGAGCCAAGCTAGGTTTTTGTGAGCCTACTAAGCCTAATCGAAGAGAACTAGGCCAATATATTTATTTATTTATTTTTTTCCTTTGAAAATTCATATTGGATCCATTTTAACTCTGATTTACTTCAAATTTATTTTATTTGAATCAAAAAGATGAGCTCTTTTTATTGATGAATATATTTTCTAAAATAAATAAATAAAAATATTTAATAATTAAAAATAAAGATATATTAATTTATAAATTAATATTTTATTAGTGCATTTATGGTAATTATCAGCTATCCTATGTACTAGATTAGAAACTTTTTACTTTCCTAGCCCATCTAACCGCTGATCAAAGAGCATCTCATGAAAAATGATCGGACGATGATAATAAAGTTAGATGCTACATGTTGGACTCAATTTCTAATGAGTTACAGCACCAACATGAAGATATTAGGACTACATGCCAAATATTGGCTCATTTGTAATAGTTGTTTGGTGAACAGAATCGTGCAGTGCACTACCAAGTCTCAAGGAGACTCTTTAAGATGTAGATGCATGATGGATAGTTGGTCCAAGATTATTACCTAGTGATAATTAAGGACCTAAAAGAGCTTGAGAAGCTTGGTATCTTGATGGATAAAAAACTTTAGATTGATGTGATCCTGCAGTCCTTGACTGATCCATATGGATGGTTCATTATCAACTTCCATATGAATAAACTTCAGTACACCTTGGCGGAGTTGATGAATATGCTGGTTACTGCTAAGCAGACTTTGAAGGATTCAAAGAGCTCAGTTCTTACTGTGGAGCGGACTTCTTACAAAAGAAAGTTTTTTGGAAAGAAGAAAAAGTCTATAAAAAAGCAGAACATAGAAGGAAAGAAGAAGAGCAAGCCAAAGAAGAAGACCACGGAGAAAGAAAAATATTTTCACTGCAACTCCGATGGTCATTGAAAATGGAACTACCCTACGTACCTAGCTAGCCTGAAGAACAAAAAGAAAGGAAGACCTTCTGCAGGTATGATCATCATTGAGACTAACCTTATGGTTTCTTCTGCATTCAATTAGGTGCTTGACTCTGGTTATAGTGCTTATTTGTGCACTTCTATGTAGGGTCTTAAGGATTACAGGAGGTTGAGGGATAGTGAGATAATCCTGCATATCAAAAATAAAGCAAGAGTTATTGCTATGGTCGTTGGATCGTACCCTTTTTTATTACCATCTGGATATGTCTTAGTTCTTAGAAACTATTATTTTGTACCTGCTACGAGCAGGAATTTGATTTTTATTTCATGCTTAGCACAAGAAAGTTATGTAATTGCTTTTTTAAGAACCATCATACTATTCTTTTTGAAAAAAATAAAATTATAAGTGGTTTCTTAATTAATGATTTCTATCAGTTACATATAGATGTTTCTATTTTTAATGTTGAGCAAAACATGAAAGCCATAAGAACAAAACTACCTAAGGATAGTATCAACGAAAGGTATCTACGGCATCTTAGGCTAGGTCATATAGCTGAAAATAGGATTAACAAATTAGAAAAATTTAGATTAATAGATTCATTGACTTTTGAGTCATATACGAATTATGAGTCATGTCTTGAAGGCAAAATGACCAAGCTACCTTTTATAGGACATGGAAAAAGAGCTACAGACCTACTTGCCCTGGTACATACAAATATGTGCAGCCCATTTGATGCGCCGATCAAAAATAACTTTTTTTACTTCATTATTTTTATTGATGATCTATCTCGATATGGGTATATCTATCTGATGCAACATAAGTCTGAAGCCTATAAAAAGTTTAAGAAATTCAGACATAAAATAAAAAAAATAAATCAGAAAATCTATTAAGGTTCTTCAATTAGATCGAGAAAGTAAATATTTTAGTTAAAAATTTTTGGACTATCTCAAGGATAATAGCATGGTCTCATAATAGACTTCATCTGGAATACCTCGACTCAACGAGATTTCAAAATAGAGAAATTGGATTCTATTAGATATGGTCTGTTCCATGATGAGCTTCATGGATCTTTCTAAATTTTGTTGGGGATATAGTTTAATGACACATATTTATTTATTGAATAGGATTCTATCTAAAATCGTTCCTACCACACCGTATGAGATATGGCATGGTAAGAAGCTAAGTCTGAGTCATCTTAGAATTTGAGATTATCTGACTCATGTCAAGAGACAGCAAGAGTCTAGATTCCTTAGAGCTTAATTTATTGGATATCCTAAAGAGTCGTTAGGATATTACTTTTATCTTCCTGAAGACCACAATATGATTGTGAGTCGACACGTCATTTTTCTTGAAAAATAGTTTATTCAAGATGATGGCATTAGAAGATAGATTAGGCTCGAGGAGAAAATCTCCAAAGAACAACGATCTAAGGAACCTGAGCAACCTAGTCAGTCTGAGCCGATCCACATACTACTTCCTCCACCTCGTAGGTTAAATAGAATTTTTCGTTCTCTTGAGAGATACTTGGATCCTATTTCAGAGGATGTAGAGAAAATATTCCTCATGAAAAATGAAATTCATGAAGATGATCCCAAAATTTATGATGAGACGATATTAGATATCAACTTTGAGAAATGGCTAGAGGCAGTGAAATCAGAAATTGACTCAATACGCTCAAACCAAGTCTGAATCTTGATAGATCCATCTAAAATTATAGTAACTATTGGATGTAAATGGATCTTCAAGAAAAAGATAGGTACAGATAGAAATATAAAGACAGTCAAGGCTAAGCTAATGGCGAAAGGGTATAGTCAATACGAAGGTATTGACTATCAAGATACCTTCTCACTAGTACCCATGCTAAAATCTATCCACACATTGCTTGCTATTGTAGTCTATTTCGATTATGAAATATAGCAAATGGGTATGAAAATGGCATTTTAAATTGATATCTTGAGAAAGATATCTATATGGAACAACCACTTAATTTCAGTTCCGATGATGGTGATCACAAGATCTACAAGCTATAAAGATCCATCTATGGACTTAAGCAAGCATCTCGGAGCTGGAATGCTCATTTCAATGATGTAATTAAATCATTTAGTTTCATCAAGAATGAAAAAAAATCATGTATTTTTAAAAAGATCGGTGGGAGCACTGTTGTCTTACTTGTATTATACGTAGATAACATCCTCCTAATTAAGAATGAGATTTCCATGTTGACCTCGATCAAAGTGTGGTTGTCTAAAGAGTTTTCTATAAATGACCTAGAAGAAGCATCCTTTATTTTGAAAATTAAGATTCATAGGAATAGACCAAAAAGGATGCTGGATCTCTCATAGAAGATGTACATAGCTAGAGAAGGTGCTGAAGAGGTTCAGCATAGAAAACTCCAAGAGGAGACTAGTGTCCTTCAGACATGGCATTTATCTCTCCAAAAAAATGTATTCCAACATACCTGAGGAGATTGAATGCATGAAAAAAATTTCTTATGCTTCGACAATAGAGAGCCTCATATACGTCATGCTATATACACGACTTGATATCGCTCATGCTGTGTGTCACAAGCAGGTATCAGTCGAATTTAGATGAAGAGCATTGGACTTCTATGAAATGTATTCTTAAATACTTGAGGACTAAAGATATGTTTATTATCTTTGGTAATAGAGAACTCTAGGTCCAGGGATATACAAACTCAGTTTTATGTCTAATATAGATGATCGAAAGTTGACATCTGATAGTTTATTCCTATACAATGGTAGTGCTATAAGCTAGAAGAGTTTCAAGCAGATCATGATAGCAAACTCTACTATGAAAGTAGAATATATCACTACCTCAGAAGCTATGAAGAAGACGTTCTGGTTCAAGAAGTTTGCCGCAGAGCTCGAAGTGATACCGGCATCAAATGTTGTCCCTTTATACTGTGATAATAATGGTACCATAGTCCTAGCTAAGGAGTCAAGGTCTCACCAGAAATTCAAGCACATCGAACGATGATATCACCTCATCCACGATTATCTCAAGAAGAAATACGTTGAGGTTAAAAAAGTCGACACCGCAGATAATGTAGCTAACCTACTGATGAAGTCATTAAGCCAACAAAAGATCAAAGCCCACCTTGAGAAAATGAAACTTAGATTTGTAGTCAATTCATTTTAGATCAAGTGAGAGTTTATTAAATGTGTGCCCTAAAAGTCAGATTGACCATCACTTGCAAAATACTTTCTAGGAGCAATTTAGTAATTTTGACTTAAAATTAATAAAAAATATATTTTTTATCATATTATATTTTTAAAGTATTTGTGATATATCTATTGAATTAATGGGTATGATAACATATTCTCAAGAGTTGAGAATTTAAGGCTTGTGTTATCATAATTAACTCATAAACTCTTTCAATTGTTGGATCATCATGAGGATGATGAACGATCCAAAAGATCGGTGTATGATCACTTTTTTAGGATAGATGAGTCTTGAGTTTATAGTATAGAGATATCGAAGTGAGAGTATAGATACTTATTAAGAATAAGAGCACTGAACGTGATCCACTACTACAAAAAAAGGGCTATGACAGTGGTTTGTAACCACTGTCGTAGCCCAAGAAATTACTGCCATAGCCTATGATAGCGATTTTCTAACCACTGCTACTATGACCATCGCCGTAGCTCTATGGCAGCGGTTATTACAGTGGTTGTTAGAACCGCTACCATAGATGGACTATTGCAGCAGTTTATAAATCGCTGCAAGAGATCGACCTATCGTAACGGTTATGTAACCGCTACTATAGATATCCTATGGCAGCGTTTACATAACCGCTGTCATAGGTAATATAGTAGCAGTTTCTTAATCGCTGCCATAGATCTAGTATAGCGGTTGGCATTGGACCTATGGCAGCGATTGGTACGGATATGACAGTGATTATAAAATCGCTACCATAGATTATAAATAATTAAAAAATAAAATTTTTATTTTTTATATATTTTACTTGATAAATATAGATATATAATATAAAAAAATATAATAAATATAAATTATTCTAAAATATTAAAATTTTATTATCAAATAAAATTTATTATAATATTTTAAAAAAAATAAAATACATCAAAAATCTTCTAAATCTACATCGTCGTCGTCGTCATCGTTATCGAAAGTCAGAGCTGGAGCTGGAGCCGAAGTCAGAGCTGAAGCTGAAATATGGGCCAACATATCCTCAAAGCTCGTGACTCCAATACGCGCACTGAGCATCGACATCATGTCTCTCACGATGCCCTCCAGATGAGATGCACACTTCTCAGCTCGATCTACCCGCATTGCAGTATGATCTGCCCGTGCCAATGCCTCCTCAAGCTTCTTCTGACTGATGGCACCAAAAGTCTGTGAGAAGACGCTCGCCTCGGATCAGTAGCTCATCGGCATGTATCCGGGCCTACATCAAATCCTTCCAAAGTGCTTAGACCCCAAGACCTGAGACAGATGATCATGGGGCCTAGAGGTATTTAGGCCCTCGCTCGTGAGCGCATCTAACTGATCCTGTAATTATAAATTAAAATAAAATTTTATAAGAAATATTATAATACTAATAATATATAATAATATATTTAATACTTACAAAAATATGCCTGATCGCAGCGTTCATTGATCTGCCTGTCTTATCCGTGTAGCTGGATCGAAAGATCTCGCTACGACTGGGCATCACTCCATCTCTCATCAACTATAATAAAAAATAAATTAATTAGAAAGATGATAAAAAATATAAATTTAATTTATCTAGTAAGATTTAAAATTAATTACCTTTCTATGCATACGACTGGCTGCACGGTTCTTCCGATTCTGATGAAAGATAGCCTAATAAGTATTCAAATAAATAATAAATATTTATAAAATATTTAAATAAAATTTTAAGTGTATTAAAAAATTTAAAATTTAAAAATTTTATCTCAAACTTCTGGCTCTTTCAGTGTCTAACTATCTTCTCCCACTGACTCGGAGGACAGTCTTGTATCCAAAGAACAAGCTCCTTCGGAGTGTCTTATCAGTGCTTGAGCTATCCTCTATAGAGCTTGACCTTATAACTCCAGTACAACTTTTCGATCTTCTTCAGTCAAGCATCTTGAGTCCTCTCGTGATTGAAAAAGTCATACCTTCTCTGCATAAATTTATCAAAAATTAGTTACAAAATTATTCTAATCAAATATATATTGTGTAAACATATAAAATGCATAAATATAACTAAGATGCGCGTACTTACCCATATCTTCTTCCATACCCGATCTTTGACGGCAACATCCATCAAATACCAGTCTCTGGGCTCTACGGGAATGATGTCCGACCATCTCACAAGCACTCCAAAAAAGGAATGTATCTCCCACACAGTTTTTTCGACCGACATTCTCTCCACATCATACTGCACCATCACCTGATGCTGGCAGTTTTGCACGTGTGTCATATATGTGGGACCATAAAATATCCGATTGGATGATGCACTTGCAATGCAAATACATTATGCAAATATATAAATGTACAAATACTATATAAAAAATAAAGTTATGCTAATATAATAAAAACGTACACTCAAATGCCTACGATGGTAGAGGCTTAGCTGTCGGTAGAGTAGATGCCGTCGGTGGAGTAGATGCCGACGATGGAGGTCTCTAAGCAGTCGATGTCGAGGTGGATGGAGTATGCTCCGACTGCTCCTTGGATGCTGAACTGCATGTAATCCATCGAGAGGTAGGGGTGAAAACTATATGGCAATTCGGTGCCATTGTAACCTGCAATGTTAATGAACATTAATCAATATAACATCATGACATATCAAATTCTATTCATTCGAAAGTCGAGCCAGCTCCATGCCTGAGATAGCCGACTCCGTGCTTGAGACATTCGGCTAGGGCCCTCTCCCAGCCAACTCGATCATGGCTCGAGCCGGCTCGACTATGTATCTTAGCCGGCTCGACAGTGTGCTATCCCCTCGATCACTCCCTCTCTCGATCTCTCTCACCGACGATGCCAGCGAGGCCGTACCCCTCCCTCCTAGCTTTCTCATCTCTCGATCTTCCTCTCTCCCTCTCTCGATCTCTCTCACCGATGAGGCCGAATCCCATCCCTCCCTCTCTCACTCTCTCGATCTCTCTCATCGGCAAGGCCGGACCCTATCCCTCCCAATGATACCGACGAGGTCGAACCCCCTTCCTCCCTTTCTCGCTCTCTCGATCTTCCACTCTCCCTCTCTCGATCTCCCTCGTAACGAGGTCAGACCCCCTCCTCCCATGATGGTGGCGAGGTCGAACCCCCTCCCTTCCAATGATGGCGGAGGTCGAATCCCTTCCTTCCTCTCTCAAGTACAAATCCATCGGATATTCGAATTTGGATCTAGTACCAATAATTAAAATTGAATTCGAATCTAAATATCTAGATTTCGATCCAAATCCAATCCATTGATAGATCTAATCCACAGCCACCGATATGGCACGATCCAAGACTATCACCACGGCACGACCCAAAAACTATGACATGTAGATAATTATAATATTTATAATAAATATTTATAATATTTATTATAAATATTTTATAAATTATTATAAATATACATGATTAATAAATAATACTATAAAATTAAAAAAAAAAATACCTATGACTATAGAGAGTGGGTCGCACCGAAAGCTCCGAGGATCGTCGGTGATGATGCTAGAAGAGAATGATGGCACTAGAGGTAACCTATGAAACAAAAGCAAGATAGTGAGATAGAGAAAGAGGAAAAAAGAAAAAAGAGAAGAGTATGGGCGGTCGGGGATGGGGGGCAGGAGGAGGAGGCATAGTGATGAGGAGGCCGAAGAAAGGCTTCGCACTCACCGTGGAAGGTCAGAATGGTAGTGGTGGTGGGGGGATGAGATTTTGCGGGGGCCGTAGGAGGGTCGAGGGGTTCGTCGGAGGGGGCTTCGCTAAGGACTGAGGAGGGTCGGATGAGGGGCGCGGGGGGTTCGTAGGGGGCGAGCGAGGGTCGGATGGGGTCGTCGGAGTGGGGTTTTGCTGGATGGCCGAGGAGGGTTGGATTGAGGGGTGGGGGGTGGGGGGGTGGTGGGAAGGGGTGGTCGGAGATGGAGGGCCCAGAGAGAGAGGGGGAAGGAGGGGTGGCATCGATCGGAGGGGAGAGGGGCGGCATGACGGAGGGAGGGGTGATGCGATCGGGGGGAGGAAAGGTGACACCGATCGGGGGAAGGAAGGGGCAACGCCGATCAGAGAGGATGAGGGGCAATGCCGATCAGGGGAAGGAGCCTCATCGATGATGAAGAGGAAGGGGAGAGAGAGAGAGCAAGAGAGATTGAGCGCACACGGAAGGAAAAAAAATTTTTAAAGATTTTTAACCTAACCTATGGCAGCGATTATCGAACCACTACTATAGATCTATGGTAGCGATTATCAAATCGCTGCTACAGAACTACGACAGCGGTTATCCAAAATCTCTACCATAGATCTGATCTATAATAGCAATTTTTGATAACCGCTGCCATAGGTAAAAAATATTTTTTTTTATTTTTTTTAAATATTATATAATTTTAAAATTTAATGTTCATCCTCATTGTTCATTATCTAAATAATTATCATTAGAGTGTTGTCGCAAAATGTTGCCCCGATCCGATGGCCCTAGCTTCATCGATAAGAAAAATTTGATTTCGACGATCACGAACGATGATGTGATGATCTGATAGATAGAGATCTTCGATGGATCCAAAAATCTGAAATGATGATCTCGATGATGTTTGCAGTATACTATCAAAGTTTTACTTCAATCGAATATCGTTATCATGGTCAATTTAGTATGAAATGATTTCGACCGTTAAATTAGAAACAAGCGATCAAAGGATTAAATGACATTCGATTATGAGATAATTTTTTAATTAAATAATTTTTATTATAATTTTAAATATTTTATATGGTGATGATAGTAAAATTTAAATCATTTTGGTATAAACTGTTCATATTAAGTAGATATTGCAAAAGTACGAGCATAACAATTAGTAAAATTTCAGAATGGTTATCAGGAGATGTATAGTTTTAAATCGTTCTTCATCTCACGAGTTGAATTTTATAATCACCATCATAAAAAATGATTAAAATAGTAGCCAAGATCATTTATAAAAAAAATTATCTCATAATCGGACACCGTTTGATCCTTTGATCAATCATTTATCATTTAACGATCAAAACTAATCTATACTAAATTGATCAAGATAATGATATCCGATTGAAGTAAAACTTTGATAGTACACTATAAATATCATTGAGATCATTATTGCAGATTTTTAAATTCATTGGAGATCTTCATCTATCAGATCATCGCATCATCGTTCGTGATCATCGAAATCAAATTTTTTTGATCGATGAAGCTAGGACCATCGGATCGAGGTGACCTTTCATGATGACACTCTAATGATAATTATTTAGATAATGAATGATTAAGATGGGCATTAAATTTTAAAATTATATAATATTTAAAAAAAATAAAAATATATATATGACAGCGGTTACAATTAACCGCTGCCATAAATTAGATTATAGCAATGGTTCTTATGAACCGCTGCTATAGGTCCGATTTATGATAGCGGTTACAATGAACCACTGCTATAAATCGACCTACGGTAGCAATTTTTTGTAACCGCTGCTATAGGTCCAACCTACGATAGCGATTTTCGTTAATCGCTGCTATACATCGGACCTATAGCAGCAATTATAAAAATTGCTGCTATAGATCTGACCTATAACTATGATTTTTATTCTATAGCAGCGGTTAACGAAAATCGTTGCCGTAGATGCTTTGGCAGTGGTTTCAAAAATCACTGCTATAGTAAGCGTTGCCATAGGCCATTTTTGTAGTAGTGACCACCTCGAGCCGTCATAAAGAAGTCTATCTTCTAGTCGATGACTAGCTCGATGTTATAGTTGTGTGTCTAATTTTCTGATCTGAGGTACATCGACAGTTCATCTTAAGTATGTTATAGTTTGACTGTACCATAACTCGATCTCCTAGCCATTCAAAATTCTGAGGTATATGTTGGCTATAGCATGTTGATTGTAGAAATTGGATTACACCAATAATAGATCTATCAACCTCGGTAGAGGAGGAGTAGCCCTATGATGATCATAAGATCGAGTCCTTAAGTCCATGGCCATGGTAGTGTGAAATAATGAAAAAAAATTTCTATTAGTTTTTTCAAATCTAATTCGAATCAGATGATTTACTCATATGATGAGTGTTAGATCTAACGAGTTTACCTTGACCTTGATTCTGTCAAGGCTCATGATAGAGGAACCCAATCACACAGGTAGCTATACCAAAAGAGTTATATTTGATTCTGATGGATTGCCATCATATACTATTAGGTGTCACTGAAGGATTTTAGATCTAATTAAAATTATCTTGATGATCGATGATTCTAATTGATTGAATCAGAAGAGTTCTGATCCATGAAAAAGTATTTTGATGATGTCGATGCTATAGATCGCGACATATCCCATTGCCATATAGAACTGAACCTAACTTGATCACACAAATAAGGATTTGGATTGGAATGTCATCAATTGGGCTAATCTAGTTTGATTGATTTAGATTAGATCCAATCAGATTCAAAAAAATCATGCTAGCATATGATTGGATCTGACTTTCTCCTTCTATCATTTTTTTGGTTCGTCTTGATTGAGTCTTCTTCTATCATCTTTCTAATTTATCTTGATTGAATCAAATTAGATTTGACTTATCTAAAAATTCTCTATGGATTTATCCCGATCTGACTGGACCTTGTTCTGATCAGAACAGGGCTTATCCTGGTCAAAATATAGCTTGTCCTAATGAGATCAGATCTTGTCCTAAAATAATGAGATGAAATTAGGATTAGACTATTTTGACCCAATCTTTGTAAGAATTGAGAGAGGAGGCATGCACCCCCTAGAGATTATCTAAGGGCGCATGCCCCTAGGTGATTTCACGAACAAAAATGAGGGTGCACGCCTCCTTATGGCATGCACCTTAGTGGATAAGGTTAGAAGAGTTTGAAGGAGTTCAAACTTTAGGGAGAGATAAGCCATGTGCCAACTCTCCTTTATCCTCTCTCATCCACGCCACTTTTTCCATAATTTTGTGTGACAAAAATAGGAAAAAATCAAGTGTGGGCATGGAAGGCTGAAGGGAGTCCTTCTGCTTTAAGCAAACCAGTTGCTTAAAGCTCTAAGACTCCAAGGTGGCGCCTTGGTCTATTTAAAGACCCCTGCATCCTAGTTTTTGGCATTGCAATTAATCCATTGCAAAGCCCTGCCCCTCTCTTCTTCTCCATACCTCCCTCTCTGATTCTCCTTCTCTTCTGCATGTCCAAGGTGTTGGGCAAAATCAGCTTCAAAGGTTGAAGGCTGCTGCTGCGAAGAATAAGTCAAGACAATCCTGTTTATGAGACGGACACAATGCTGTCGAAGATCATATCTAAGGTGCCACAGAAGTAAATCAAATCTGATATTTTGAGATCAGATCCAGAAGGAGGAGACCTTCAAATTCGATCCGAGTGGATTTTGATAGAGGTCAAATACGTGCATAGCTAGCATCGGAATCTCAAAGATTCATCAGATCATCATTATGGATAAACCATTTATCCGATTAGGTAACATAAGATATTATAGATTTTATTTTAATTTTTATTTTATAATTAGATCAATCTAATCAAATTTAAAAACTCTCAGATTTGATCTTAAAAAATAATTTTTAAAAATTTTTGCTTTAGATCAGATCAGATCAAATTGATTCTACGACCTAGGAATAGTGATTCCTTCATATTTTGCTTTTCAACTTTTCTTCCTTTTTTCTTTCAAATTAAGCACATTCAATCATGAATTTAACATTTAAATTCACATTCTCTAACTTTCAAATTCAGATTTTCAATTTTAAAAGCATTTTCAATTAACTAATTATTTCTTCTTTAATATTTTATTTTTCTTAGTTTTGCTAACAAAATCATTTTCAAATTAAGCAAATACAAAAGTATGAGCATCAAATGAGTAAACTAAACATCAATTAATCAAAATATCAATCAAACTAAGTAGACAACAAAATTTTACAAAAGTTTAATCCTTATTAATTTTAAAGGATGTTTATAGAAAGATGTATATAATAAAATCAAAAGTATAACATATATGATTGCCAAAAATATGGATTGCTAGGGAGAACTAAAGATGCACAATAAATGTCCTAGCATCCTAAAGGACAAGATCAGGAGGCTCTAGAAAGATGGTTTGGGCTAAGGTGGAAAAGGTGATCTGGTAACTCCTGATGGCTGGCCCCTATTGTCAGTGCTCATTATAGAGATGGTCTGAGCCAATCGAGCAATCTCCTCTTTGACCATAATCAAAGTCTTCATCAACTCTTGTCTCGCCTGCTATTTCTTTAATGTATACCTCTAAAGCTTTGTATAGACAACACTGGTGATCCTCAAAGATATCCTCTCGACCAAAAAGTCCTTATCCAATCTGAATGAAAGTTTGCCTGATGTCTTTGAACGATCTGTCTCTACCTAAGCTCCCTAATTTGTTGTCTCTTCAATCTGAATATCTAGTAATGGATGGCTGGTGGAGTATTGTTGCCCAGAAGTATCCACCCGAGAGGAGGGGGGTAAATTGGGTTCTTATAAAAGCTTTGGCCAAATTTAACTCTAAGCAATTATATGCTTTGATTTTAATCTAAGTGGTGAGGATGAGATGTATATAATATGAGCAGTAAAATTAAGATAACAAAATCAAACTATGAAAGTAAAGTAAGAATTATAAGCATACAAAGAATATAGAGAGATAGAAGAAAAAAGTATAACACAAATACACAAAGATTTACAGTGGTTCAAAGCAATCCGCTCTTACGTCCACTCTCCAAGCTTTTCTTGAGAATTCCACTATAATCTATCCTTGATTATAGTATGTTTATTTTTTTAGGCTCATAAATAAACCTAGTTGATTTTCACAGGAGCACCAATCAAAATCTAATACCGTTAGTTTTCTGGGTTCATTAATAATCCAGTTGATTTTTAGGATCACCAACCAAAATCTACAATATTCAATTTTGGGCTTGGACGGGCCTAAACCCTAAGTTTCTTTCTCTCAAAAAAACTCGTAAAGAAATCAAAACATATAAGTAAAGTTTCAGCATAATATAAAAAATAGAGTATAAGCTCTTTTAAATCCTAAAGAACAAGCCAATAATGTGCTCGATTGAAGCTTGGCTTTTTTTCAAATTATGCTTGAGAGGATGTAGAAGATGTTGAAAAAGATTGCTTTGAAGACTCATTGAAATCTGTGCATAATACTCCTCTCTTTTTCCTTTTCTTTGGATATTCAACGTTCCTCACAAAATCTGAAAGATTCTCTCTCTAAATTCCTTAATCTTTTTCTTCTATTTTTTTCAATAGATTCTTTATCTTTAAATACCTTTAGAGAAGGTTGGAGTGAGAGTTCTTAGCCATTGGAAGCTCTGAAATAGCCGTTGGGGTCAAAAAATAACTGTTGAAAAACTATCCGTTGAAGGCTATTCGCGTAGATCGAGATCTCTCAATTTTTTACGAAATCTCTCGTCAGATTTTGAGACCTCTCAATTTTTCACGAAATGTCTCACCGAAATCATGAGACCTCTCAAAAATCCTGCGAGACCTCTCGCTCTCGGAGCATAGAAACTAAATTTCTATCTCCTGAGACTGAGATGTCTTGAGTTCAACTCGAGACCTCTCGAGACTATGCCAGAATACCATTTCATTATGCCAGACCACTCGAGAGCTCTCAAAAAAAATTTGAGACAGCTCGAAAAATTTTGACTTCATTTTTCTTCAATGTTTAACCTTCCAAACTTGAGTTTCTTGGCCCCAAACTCTTTTAAACATAATTACTTTCTTCAATTTTAATTTCTCTTCTTTCAATCATACTTTCTTCATACCAAGCCATCCAAATATATATGAATTTTTTTTTAAAGTATTTTGGCATGGCATTTTCAGATAATTTATTCTTGAGATAAATTCTTTATTTTGGATATTTGAAAAATTCTACACACATTCTTGAAACACATGATTAAATATATAGTATACTCAATATTTTGGAATCATCAAAATCAATCTCAGGATCAACAATCTTCTCCTTTTTGATAATAAAAAAAATTTGAGTATATGCACAATAAAAGCAAATAATATATTTCTATGTATTTTTCTAAAAAGTATCATGAAGTATAGATTAAACACATGAATGAGTACTTCATGAATATTCTTAATTATTCTTTTGGTTCATTGCACATATTTCATACACTCATAAAAAATATTTTAATTCATATCAGTAAGTATTAAGTTTTCATTTCAAGCATCAATATAATTCATTGAGTTTCTTCAAGCATATACTCAACATTCCTCTCCCTCTTTTTGACAGCATCAAAAATCTCATGGGAAAGAAATAAGAAATAATCATCAAAATCAATAATATGATTGTATCAAAATAAGAATTGCATTAAGTTCAAAAAATTAATTTATATGAGTCATCAAAATCAACATCAAAGCATTAAATTAAGAGATGTATTAAATTCATAAAATTAATTTAAATGAATCATCTCCCTTTTGAAAATTTGTCATTTGACTCAAAATAAGTTTCAAATATTTATTTTAATTTCAAAAATTAATTTAAATTTAAATATTATATGCATTTCCTCTTTTTTGAATGAATATGATCTTTATTCAGATTTTCAAATATGCACTTTTAAGTTTTAAGAGGAACAGAGCTTTTCAAAATATTTGAATATAAAATTAAGTATAATATATACTTTAATATTCTAACTTTTTTTTTAAAAAAATTTTGGTCAATTAGATTTGGAAAAGATATGTATCGAAAATGTATCAAGCAAAGTAAAATAAACAATATCAAAGCATACGATAGTCATATTTTCAAATTCATTGCTTTGAGTAAAATATTATTTTAAAATAAATAATTTATAAGAATTTTATAATGCACATAAAAAATTTAGGATCAAATTTAAATTTTTAAATGAGTATCAAAATTAAGTTTAAAAATTTATTTTTGAGAAGAAATATGCTGTAAATTTACTTTAACTCCAATCATTTACCAAGAACAATTATGCAAATTATGTTTAAAAGATTGGCACATGAAAAGTTAAGTATTATATTTATAAATGAGCTTTAAAATTATAGGAATGTATCAAAATTAATTTATTTGGAGTAAGAATATGTCTCAAACTTCTTTTAACTTTAACTAATTATCCAAACATAAGATAGAGCAATCAAATCATGTAAATGAAATTGGATAAATACGTAAAAGCTCAATCTAAGAAGTTCATAAATTAATTGATTTAGAGCTTAAGATCAAAATCTTCAATCAAATTAAGATAAAAAAATATTTCTTCCCTTATTTTGGAGATATCAAGGATTTATTTTTTTAATATTTCAATAACATTATCTCCCCCTATTTTTCATAATTATAGATCGATTATTTTATCTTTCAACTTTTCTCCCCCTCTGTATTTCAAAATAAGTATATTTTAAATTTAGATTATCAAAATGATATATATATATATATATTCATTCTTTAGCATTATCTTCTACTTTTTTTTTTCAAAATTTGCATGCATAAGCTTTACAATTTTTGTTACTCACCCTTTTTCTTTCAAGTTAAGCACATTTAATTGATACCACATTAAAGATTAAAAAACTAATTTTTAAATTCATTACTTAAAAATAATATGAATAAAATTTAATTTGATACTAAGTATGAAAGGCATTCTTCAAGTCAGGGGACAAAATCAATTGAGATTAAAATGAGAGGGATCTAGATATTGGCTCTATGTGTTGATCTAACTATGAAATTTAAAATCCTTAAGGGTTAACCTAAAATGCAATGTAACTTAATACATCAAGCATTTTAAATTTTATAATTAATGTCTTATCTTTAAGTATTTATTTTATGCTAATTTTTATTAGAATTTTAGCATTTTATGAGGAGAATATCTAAATTTATTTCTTTTGCAATCAAGGGCATTCATAGTTAATTAAACTTATGTTGATTTAAGTTTCTCAAATAAATAATTGACAAGGAGAAGCTATAAAATCATACTGATTTTTAAGATAATTTTATTCATAGCTTGATATGATACTTAGAGGAGAGCATATTGACCTCTTAAAATCAAAGTATTCAAATCATCAAAATCAACCAATCATACTAATCTTATTGATACATGAAAAGAATTTCAAACAAATAAATATAATATAAAATTATATTAAAATCAATAGATTCAATCAAAATAACTTTAACAATTATGGATAGTATGATGTGAGAAAATGTTTAAATTATACCATGCATCAATACCCATCCTTTTTCATTTCCAAGGCATCCATAAGAATTTTCTTTCTTTCATTTCATTTGGATCTTTGGTGCACCTGCAAAATCACTTAATGATTTTTGGTATCCAAATCATCTTAGGTCCATAGGAGTTAGAGCTCGTGATTTTTTTTGGAATCTAAATTTGTTTGATATAAGTTTGGCTATTTCTTTCAATGTTGCATTTAGAAATTTTATGACCAACTTTATTATATTTAAAGTACTTAATTGAATAACTTTCAGTTGAAGCTTTGTTGAGTATATTTTTGTCAAACTTTTATTTTCTTATTGAATCATAACTAATTCCATGTTTGTCAAAAATAGCTCTTTGACCATTTAAAATGGCTTGAAGCTTTTGAGACCCAATTGCAAACTTTTCAATTATGGACTTCAAGCTTTCAATCTCTTTCTTTAGTTTGACATTTTCTTCTAAAAAAGATTTTTCAAATTTACTCTTTTCTTTAGCAAAAAATCTTAGTTTATTAAGTTCTTCTTTCAACTTAAGATTTTCTTCAATTATAGATTTTTTAGATTTTAAAAATCTTTCTTTTTCTTTAACAAATGAATTCTTTTCTTTTATAAAATCCTCTTTTTTAATTAAGAGTTTATTCTTTTCTTTAACTAAATTTTTTTTGGATTTGAGAAGTTCTTCTTTTTCTTTAGCTAAAGCATTATTTTCTTTCAAAATATCTTCTTTTTTAATTAATAATTTACTCTTTTCATTAACTAAGAGAAGATTTGACTTTTTAAATTCTTTATTTTTTAGCTTTAATTTTTTAAAATTATCCATTAATTCATTAAAGGCTTCATATAATTCATCAAATATAAAGTCAGAAGAATTTTTGGAATTTATCTCATTTGCATTAGCCATAAGGCAATGATTAGCGATACCTTCTATCTCTACCTCATTTTTCTTTTCTATGCCTTACTCCCCCTTAATTAAAACTTTCTTTTTTCTTTATCTTTTCTTCTTCATTTTCTTTCCATCCTCATGAGCCATAAGGCATATATTGGGATGAGCTTCCTTAACTTCTTGGGAGCTTGATTCTTCTTCTTAATTTGCTCTCTCATAAATTATTTCCAATTTTTTCCATACTTGATTCATTGAGATATATGAAAAAATTATATTAAATATACATAAATCCAAAGAGCAATAAAGTATATTCATGGCTTTAGCATTTAGTTGGATTATTTCTTTATCAACAATTAATGCATTGTGTGTGTGCACCATTAATAATAATATTCTATAAGTTATAGTCATGTGCTTGTAAGAATATTTTTATCCTAGCTTTCCAAAAAGTATAATTTGAGCCATCAAATAGTGGGGGTCAATCAATGGAATGGCCTTCATTAAATAGAGCTTCCATTTTGGATTGTCAAGATCTTTTGCCTTTTGACCATTGGGTCAACAAATAAATATTAAAGCACCTGCTTTGATATCAATTAAACTAAGTTTTAGATCAAATCATGATTTTTTTAGTTCAATACCATTTATAGATTAATTTATAAATTCAGCTTGATACTAATGATTTTAGTTTTGAATTAAATCAAGATGAATTGATTCAAATTAAATAGTTTAAGGATTTAGAATGATAAATCAATTTGAATTGATATCAGCAAATTAGTTAAGATAAATCATAAAAAAATTTTCAGTCATTCTTCAAAAAGATCATTTCTTTCTTTTCATAAGAAATATCAATCAATTAGATTCAGAAAAGATATATATTTTTAAATTTATTTTAAATAATATCATATCAAACATATAGCTGTGTAAAATCATATTTAAAATAAAGATATTTTTTTTCTTTTTATCAAAAGATAAATCAATCAGATACATGATAATAGTAAGTTGTTTGATATCAAATAATTAAAATTAAAGTTCTCTATAAATATTTAGTAATTTAAAATATTCATATCCAATAAGAATCTTTTAATTTAAATTCATTAATTATAAAATTAATATGAAAAAACTTAAAATATTATACTAAATTTTAAAATAAATCATTTCATCCATTGCATGATATATAGAGAAGAGCATATTAATCTTTAAAATCAAAGTATTCAATAACATGATATGAATTTATTGCAAGCATCAAAATCAATTCATTAAACATAAGAAGTATTTCAGGCAAGAAATTTTAAATGCAAGCATATTAATTAAAGGATTCATACAATCAAAAAGATTTTAACAATCATTAATGGTATGATGAAAAAAAAAAGGTTTAGATTATACCAACAATCATCATCCATCATCTTGACATCTAAGAAATCCAAATAAAGATGTTTTTTGTCATCACCAAAAGGTCCTTATCCAATCTGAATGAAAGTTTGCCTGATGTCTTTGAACGATCTATCTCTGCCTAAGCTCCCTAATTTGTTGTCTCTTCAATCTGAATATCTAGTAATGGATGGCTAGTGGAGTATCATCTAAGTCTGAATCATATGCCTAAGTCCCTCTATGGATCCAACGAGCATTGTATCTCTTAAAACTCATGCCATATAGGGAACACTCATTGTAGATATCAGTATGCATAAGGGCCCTCATGGTCTCCTCCTCAAGATCTATCTCATGCTCTCGGAAGACCAGTATCAGAACCATGCCATAAGGTAGTGAAACTTTGATCGATTTGCTGTAATCTGCATCTGCCTGATGATGAATGAAGGAAGGCTCAGTAGGGTCTCTTGGATAATATGATACATGAGAGTAATGTCTCTCTCCGAGATAAAGTCAATTCTTTTTATCTTCGAGAAGATCCTACTAATGATGTAATGGAGTAGCCTTATCTCGATGCTCAGCTGGCTAGCCCTTACATCCCTTATCCCTCTAATATCATCTCGCTCAAGTATAACTCTCAATCCAATCTCATGATCCTTGATGTCATCAAAAATAGTCCTAACTGAAGGCATCCTAAGTGTGCATCCAAGACTTTCACTATTAATCTCAATGCTAACACCCTTTACCTCTGACACTGTACTTCCTAGTGCTCCGAGTTTTATATTTGAATAAAACTCTCTCACCAAATTGGAGTAGCTCAATTTATCCAAGAAACCAAGGTAATCCCAACCTAAGCCTTGAATTTTTTATCCAATGGTAAAGACTTCATGCTCTAAAAATCCAAAGTTTACTTTTCTACTCGTGTATACAACCCTAGAAGAAATAGGCATCCGAGAGGGGGGTGCTCGAGCAGGTGGAGGGGAAGGGACCTGAGAAGGTGGAGGATAAACTATGGAAGCTCTCTCTTGCTCATTCCTCTGCATTGATCGGTGTTCATGGATGGGAGGAGGCGATGAAGAGGAGCTAGGGCTCGATGAGTTCATGTGGGATCACTTCTTTGATTGACCTATTGACTTGCGAGGTGCTATAGAGACTAAATCACAAAAGAATCTAGGAGAAATTAGAAGGGGATGTTTCGGTTTGGACATGGAGGGAGCCTTAGAAAGAGTTTCAATTTGAAAGAGAAACAATAGACTGAGTAGGGCAATAAAAAGGCTCCAATTAAAAACTCCATCCCGACACAGGGGTGGACTCATCTCAGACACGAGTTGACTGGTCTAGTAAGAGGTTGACTCCTTACAGAACTATTTCATTTTTTTGTTTAGCTCATGAGTCAACTCTTCTATTTCAAGAGTCGACTCCAAGATACAAAAAATAATTTAAAAAATTTTAATTCAAAGAAATTTGTTCAAATTGACTATAAATTAATTTGCAATCAAATTGAGGGTCAAGAATGATATTCAAATCAAATTGAAAGATCAAAAATTGATCAATTTGAAAGTTTGATAATCAATCAAATCTAATGGATCAAATAAGGAGAATCTAGATATAGGCCCTATAAGTTTAGTTCAACTAGGGTATTATGCAAATCCTTGAGGGTTCAGCATAAGATATAATGCAAATAAATACATCATGCACTTGATCTTTTATAACTAGAATATCTTATCTTCAAGTGCTTAGATCATGCAATTTTTAGAGAATATCAATAATTAAGCATCTTATGAAAGAATGTCAAAATAATTAATTCAATTTATAATTTTTACAATCAAAAAGATTCTTATACAATCATGCCTATTTTAATGTAAGTTTCTCAAGAAATGATGTGATATGGGGAAGCTAAAAGATCATGCTGAATTTAAAGAGAGATTAATCTTATATTAACTAAACATCATGCATAGAAGAGAGCATGTTGATTTTGAATATTATATAAAATCAATATGTTCAAATATTCAAATCATAGAGTATGAACATTATAAATAATGATAAGTCATCAAAATCAATCAAATACACTCAATAATTATAGTAATTAATATAGAATGATAAGAGAAATATTTTGCTTTTACCAAATATCATCATCCATTTTCTCAAGTCCAAAGCATTCATCCATAAGAATTTGCATCTTTCACTCCATTGAATGCTTAGTGTACCTACAAAATTATTTACTAAGTTTTGATAGGTAAGTTATCTTGGATCCATTGAGGTTAGAGCATATGGCTTCTTTTGGAATCCAAATTTATTTGATCAAAGTATAACCAATTTTTTTAATATTATAATCTAAAACTTTGTGCCCTACTTGATTTTATTTGAAACAAGAAATGTAATGATTTTTATGTGAAGCTTTGCTAAATGTATTCTTGATAAATTTTTATTTTTTAATTAAATTATAATCAATTCTAGTTTTATTGAAAATAGTCTTTTGATTATTCAATATCGATTGAAGCTTTTGAGATCCTAAAGTAAATTTTTCGAGCATGAACTTCAATGTTTCAATCTATTTTCTTAATTTCATATTTTTTTCAAAAGAGATTTCTTTTCTTTCAGTAATTTTTTTTCTTCAATATGAAGTTTTGATTTTTCAAATTTTTCTTTCAACTTAAAGTTTTCTTTAACTAAAAAAATTTCATATTTAAGAAGTACTTTTTTCTTTAGCCAAATTTTTTTTTAAAATATTTTTTTTAATCAATAGTTTACTTTTTTCATCAGCTAAAAGAATATTTGATTACCACCCAGGTGGTAGCCCAGTTGGTCGTGCACCATTAACCCAACCCTCACGTCCATAGTTCGAGCCACCTTTGATGTCACCATGTATCGAACATTCTCCAATGGAGTGGGCCCCCTTATGGTCATGCCTAGAGGGGGTAGCTATACTGGAAGCCCTCCTCACTCCTTTTTTTAACCAAAAAAAAAAGAAGATTTGATTTTGTTGGTTCTTTATTTTTTAGTCCTATATTTTTATATTCATTCATTAAGTCATTGAAGGCTTCAAATAATTTATCAAATATGAACTCAAAAGAGTTTTTAGAATATACCCTATCATCAATAGCCATGAGGTAGAGATTTATAGCTTCCTCTTCCTTATCCGAACTTGAAATGTCACTATCTCTCCAAATGCCTAACAATACGCTCTTTTTGGTCCTTTTAGGGTACTTTTTGAGTAGAGGCATTCTTGCTTGTAATGTCCCCTCTTGTTGTATTTGTAGCAAGTAATATTTTTCTTTTCCTTCTCTTCATTGTTTTCCTTCTTCTTCAAGCTTTTCTTCATGAGGAATATTTTGAATTTTCTTGTGAGTAGCGCCATATCTTCATCTTCATCTTCACTCTTTTTTCATCTTCTTCTTCTTCCGACTCATCGCTCTCCTCCAAATGTGCAGCTGATTTAAAGATGATGGTCATGTTCTTCTTTGGCTTATCTTCTACCTCCATTTGTATCTTATTTAACTCATAAGTCATGAGTGAATCTATCAACTCCTCTATGGACAGCTTGGTAAGATCTTTAGCTTCTTGTATGGCTGTTACTTTCGCTTTCCATTTTTTTGGCAAATACCTCAAAATCTTACAAATAGGTTTATTATTAGTATAGATTTTACCATGATCATTTAAAAGCATTAATAATATCAATAATTTTTTTAAAATATATCAAAAATTGACTCATATTTTTTATTTAAATATTTCATATTTATGAATAAGCAAATTAATTTTAGAATCCTTAACTTGGCTTGCTCTTCATGAGTAATTTCTAATCTATCCCAAATTTTTTTGGTTGATGTACAAGTTAATATTCTAATGAATTCATGTACATCAAAAGAGCAATAGAGTATATTGATTTAATTGAGCCATCTTTTTATTATACTTATCCCAATTCTTTTCTAGATTAGAAAGAGACATACCATTAACTATAATTATGAATGTATGTGGTCCTCTAGTTATGACTCTCTACATATCATAATATAAAACTTGTATGAAAATTTTCATTCTAGCTTTTCAGAAAATATAATTTAACCCATTAAGTAGTAGTGATCTAGATATGAATTGGCTTTCAGCAAATTAGGAAGCAACTAGAGTTACCATGATCTTTAGCTCTTAAATCGCTAGATTAATAATCAAATATGAGAGCGTCCACTCTAATACCAATTGTTACCTAGAAGATAGAAATTAACCTAAGAGGGGGGTGAACTGGGTTCTTTAAAATTTTAATCAAATTATACTCTAAATAAGTATGTGCTTCTAGTTAAATTAATTTAAGTGGTTGTGATGCGAATAATTCAAATAGCAATGGACTCAAGATATAAATAATGCCATGCAGGAATTTAAAGCTAAGCTAAACAGATATTAAAATAAGTAAAGAAAGAAGATAAGTAACAACACAAACACCATAGAATTTAGTGGTTCAGTGTAATTCTCGCATCTACGTCCACTTTTCAAGCCTTTTTTGAAAATTCTACTATAATCTCTTTAATTACATTATGTTTATTTTTCTGGACTCATGAATAAATTCAATTGATTTTCAAGATCGTCAATCAAAATTTTATACCAATTATTTTTTGGGCTCACAATCAATTTAGTTGATTTTATAGGCTCATAACCATAATCTATAATATCTAATTCTAGGCTTGGATAGGCCTAATCTTCAAGTTTTTTTCTCTCAAAAAAACTTATAAAAAAATCAAAAATATAAAAGTAATTTTTAGTTCAAAGTAAAATTTTTTTGGATGCGAAGAAGAGGCTGAAAGATGGTTCTTTGAAGCTTTTTTTTTTCTTTGAAGCTTGAGAGGATGCTGGAGATGATATTGAAGATTGCTCTTGAATGCCCTCTAAAATCAATACTTGATTCCTCTCTTTTCTCTCCTATTTTGATGTGCAATAAAGCTCACTCAAATTTGAAGGATTTTCTCTTTAAACTTCTTTAATCTTACTTCCCAAATAATTTTCTAGTCTTTAATATATATTTTTGGAGATGGCTGAAGAACAAGTTCTGATTGTTAGAAGCCTTTGACTAGCTAGCTATTGCAGTGGAGAAATGGCTATTGAAGAGGCTGTATAAAACTAGCCGTTATGCCTATTTCGATCTTAAAATTGACTCTAATTTTCTTTGAGTTGACTCGATTGTCCCAAAAGTCGACTCCATCTCGGGATCTAAAAAATACTCTCTATATTTTTTTGAAAAAGCCGACTCATTATGTGCTTGTGTCTACTCGACTTTTGGAACGACTCCAATTTTTTTGAGGTTGACTCAAATCAAACAACCTGAAAACTATTGTTCTCTATCTTCCACTAAGAGAGTCAACTCCTGCAAGGCATGAGTCGACTCGAGACCATGCCAGTCTCCTCCAGCATGCTAGGGTCAACTCCAATTCTTCTGGGATCGACTCTTGTCCTTCCTGAAAGATCTACATTCAATCTTGAAACATGTAATTAGACTCATTTATACTCAATATTTTGGAATCATCAAAATCAATCATAAGATCAATAAATAGATATATAAATTTATGAATATCAATTATTTTTTATCATGCCCATTCAATTGAGATAAAATAATCATATAACATTGTATTATATTATGTTGTATTTTGTATTGGTAGAATAAATGGGCACATGGCCTTTTCTTATGTCTTAAGTAGATGGGTTCTTTGGCTCATGAATTGAATCGACTCTTCCTTGTATAGCCTACCATGAGGGTTTTGGTTGTGGTGTGCCCCCATTTAAATTTTTTAGGTAATGTTTGTACATATATATTTTCACTTGCTCTAAGGATCTTCTCATTGTTTTGGATTTTTTAATGATGGTGAGATCGAGGAGTTCAGTTATATTGAGATTTCTACTCTTATTAATATTCTTTTACTAATAAGAAAGCCTTCTCTAATTATTATGTATGAACGTAATGAAAGAAAATCGCACAGGATTTAAGCATGCATTTTCAAAAATTTTTTGAATAAAATAGCAGCGAAAGTAAATATTAATCTAAAATTAATACTATGCATGCATTGATCATATCAAATAAATCCTACTCAAGATCTAAACATGCTAATATGTGATAAAAAAATAAAATACATTCGATCAGTAAATCAAATCTGCTGACCGATATGATTTCAAAACTTGATACCTTTTTACGAGTAGCTGATCTTCATGATCTGAATCCACCAAAAGAAGCTGTGGTATTATGCTGTAGCTGCACACTCATTCGATCTCTATAGATGGTCCATATGGAGCTCCTGATCTCGATCAGCTCCATCGAAGTGCTAGCTCCTCGTCAGGATCTTCGATGGCTGATCATGATCGATCCCATCGATCGTATATTTTTTAATTTTTTGGACACTCCAGCAAATCAAAACACAAATATTGAAGGATGATGAAGAGGTATTTCAAATTTGGTGATGATCCAATGCTCACAGCACTCGATCTCTCCACCTAAACCTAGATTTTCAAAACTAGGATTTCACTAGGCCCAAAAATCCTGACACATTAAAAATTCTATCACACCTTCTCTTCACTCTAAAATTTTTTTTCGTCCAAAACTAATGCCCAATCAATCTAAAATTTTTACCACATAATGCTAACCCCTTCTTATGCATGCACAAAAATTCTCATAATTTATTGACATGAATACCATGGAAAAAGCGCATGGAAAGAGATAAGGGTCGAGTGGTTGGGAGGTTTTAACCACTCACTTGATTTCAAAAATCAAATGAGCCTCTTATCTTTATCCAACGCTTCTTCCCATATGTTTAACATGCAAAAAAACTCTCCTTCTACGTGCATATATTTTTATTTCTCCAAAAATATTCAACAAACAAAAAGAGAGAGCATGGAAAGCAGATAAGGTTGGATTGGTTCCAACCTCCAACAAACTGAGTTGAATTCAAAACTCAACTTCCTTTGAATCGGTCCAACCCTTGGACCATATCAAAACCAGATAAGAGAGGGGGCACAGAAACCTTCTGGATGAGAAAAAAGTTATGTACAAAAATTTTGGATGTAGAACAAGAGTAAAAAAGTCAAAAATGGTGGGCGCATGGAAGTGTTTGAATTCAAACTTCATTTGACTTGGTCATAATTGGTTTCAACCAAACTAATTAATCTAGAGTCAATTAGATCAGGTTAAATCCAACCAAATTAAACTTAGTCTAATCTAATAAAATTTTAATTAAATTAAAAATTAATTAGATCCAGATTCTGATCAAATCGGGGTCAAAACTCTCATAGCGATTAGGTCATCTCATGACCTGATCGGGTCAAATCAAATTGAATCAAATTCAATCGAACTTGATCGAATCCTCATCACTCAATCAAATTGAGCTAATCAGCAATTGAATTGCTTATTAATCCTCTAAAAATATCTAAGTCTAAATCGAATGGGTTACCGAATAATAGAGTTCCATCAAGATGAAACTCCTGAAGAGTTTCAATCCAGTGGAGCTTTTGAACCCAGTATCTCAAACAAATGAAACTCATGATCTTAGAGTTCTAGACTAGTGGGACTCCTGATCAAAGAGTCTTAGATGAGTAGGACTCAGAGTTCTATTCCAATAAAACTTTTGGTCATAGAGTCCTAGTTCAGTGAGACTCTTGACCATAGTGTCTTAGGTCATCAAGACTCATGATCAGCCATCAGATCAGGTAGAAACTTCTTATGTGTGTGATACCATAGGTTCGAATCCTAAGTCGATAGCATAAGAACCAATTTTTTATATCAATCGATGTGACCATCTAGCAATGATATCCAATGTCTGGATAGGTCGAAAAGTCGTAACGCAATAATGATGAACCTATGGAATATGGTTACCGTATAATTCATCACCTTGATCACGATGCTCAAAAGAACGATCTAGAATTTATTGTCAATCCTAAAATTCATCCATATTGCATTTCAAAATTTAACGTCCATCATATGAACTATCCCGACCGAGGATTTGCTAAATTGAAATACAGCGATACACTTACTCCAACACTTGGAGGGATCAATCTCATCTTGACTCACACATCGATAAGCCAAGTACTTGACTGCACCCAGTAGCCTTCCATCACTAAATTAGAAATTCAGATAGTCCAGTACCTAAGTATAGTGAATTGCTTGCAAGTCACCATGGTGGTCTCAGGTCTAAGAGATACTTATACCCATATTCTTTGGGGTTAATCTTGATAGAAGAAAAGCTCCAAAGTTGATCACGTTCAGTGCAGATGTACCCATACATCTCACTTGCATACTATTACAGTGTCTCAACACTCCTTGGTTATAAGAACAACCAACCTATATGGCACACAACAATCAATACTCAATAAATATCGTCGTCCTAAATAACAATGTATCTTTTGATCGTGAACAATTTAAGGACTAAATGATAAATCATTCTTTATCAAATCTAGATAGTTCTAAGAACTTCATCATAATACAGGAGTTCATTAGAAGATAATAGAATTTATGATGAAAAATATCCAAATAATTTTTATTATTTGATAATTTATATACAAGTATAATAAGTAGCACAATCGTTAATAGACTGATGATTGACTTTGGAACATGTTTCCAACAATCTTTCACTTGGACTAAAGTCAATCGATGCAGTATCTAATACCTATCTTTGATTTGAAGTTGTTGAACTCCTTCACCGCAACATCTTTAGTGAATAGATCGATCAGATTCTCCTTTTCATCGATCTTCTAAAGGTCGACATCATCTCGATCTATAATTTTTTGGACAAGATGGAAGCGACGTAGAATATGCTTCGTCCGCTAGTGTGCCTTAGGTTTCTTCGCCTGAGCAATACCTCCAAAGCTATCGCAATAGAGCAGAACTGGACCATCAAGGGAGGGTGCTATTCCAAGCTCGGTGATGAATTTTTTCAGACACACCGCTTCTTTGGCAGCATCTGATGCAGCAACATACTCTGCCTCATAAACTGAATCGACCATAGTGTGCTGTTTGAAACCCTTCCAACAGACAGCCCCACCATTAAGGGTGAATATATATCCCGACACACTCTTACTATCATCATGATCAAATTGAAAACTGGAGTCTGTGAATTCCATCAGTTTTAAGTTCGATTCATCATATACAAGTCACTAGTCCTTAGTATTTCTTAAATACCTCAGGATAGTTTTAATAATCTTCCGGTGGTTTTCCTCTGGATCAAATTGGTATCTACTTACTATCCTTAGTGAGTATGTCACATCTGATCGTATACATGTCATGACGTACATGATAGAATCTACTATCGAAGCATATGGTATTCTATTCATATGCTCTCTTTCTAGAGGTGTTGTCGAACAATCCCTCTTTGAATGAAAAATTTCATGGCCTATCGGTAGATAGCCTTTCTTGGAATTCTACATGCTGAACTATTTCAGCACAGTATCAATGTATGTAGATTGGAACAATCCAAGCAATTTTTTAGATCTATCTCTATAGATCTTCATCCCAAGGATGTAGGAATCTTCTCCTAGATCTTTCATGTAGAACTATGATAACAGTCAGATCTTTACTCCTTGCAATACAGGGACATCATTTTCGATTAAAAGAATGACATCCACATACAATACTAGGAATACTATTGTCGAACCATTAGCCCACTTATATATATAAGGCTCCTCTTCGTTCTTAACGAAACCATACGTTTTGATTATTCTATCAAATCGTATGTTCTAGTTCCGAGATGCCTGCTTAAGTACATAAATAGATCTTTGAAGCTTACACACGTTAGACTCATCTATGGATGTGAATCCTTCAGGCTGTATCATATACATCTCTTCATCCAGCTCTTCATTTAGGAAAAATATTTTCACATCCATCTATCAGATTTCATAATCTAGATGGATAGCGATAGCAAGCATAATTCGAATGGATTTAAGCATTGCCACAGGAGAGAACATCTCGTCATAATCAATATCATAACATTGACGATATCCCTTAGCAATCAGACAGGCTTTATAGATCTCTACCTTTTCATTTATGCTTCTTTTTCTTTTGAAGACCCACTTATACCCTATGGATTTTATCCCTTCATATGGGTCAACCAATGTTCATACATCGTTGACCTTTATGAATTTTATTTTGGATTTCATGGCCTCAAGCTATTTCTCAGAGTCGAATCTCTGCATTACATTCATATAGGTGATTGGATTCTGATCATTTTCATCGAGTTCGATAGGATTCCCATCCCAGATCAAAAAATCATAGTATCTATCCGATTGACGTAGTACTCTACTAGATCACCTTAAGAATGCATCTACAATGGATTTTAGATTTGATCTAATCAGATCCAGCTCTAGTTCAATAACTTGTGTCTATTTTTTCATCTATCGTACTTTATCAAATTCGACCTTAGAGGCATTAGTTCCTTCACCAAAAAATATTTTTTCTAAAAAGACAATCTTAAGGCTGACAAATACTTTTTGCTCATCAGCAAGGTAGAGGTAGTATCCTTTGATTTCTTTTGGATAATTTATAAAACTACACTTATCATACCGAGGTCCAAGCTTGTCTGTTATTAGATGTTTGATATAAGCCAGACACCCCCAAACCCTAAGGTGTGAAATGATTGGCTTACATCTTGTCCATATCTTATATGATGTTTTATTAACAGATTTACTTGAAATCCTATTTAGAATGTATAGAAAGATCAGCAAATCAGCAAACCCCATCATGGATCGAACCATATCTAATAGGGTCTGATTTCTTCTTTCAGATATACCATTATATTGTGGTGTTCCAGAAGGGATTCATTGGGAGAGAATTCCATTCTCCTCAAGATATGTCAAAAATTTATTGGAAAGATACTCACCCCCTCGATCAGATCGAAGAGTTTTAATACTCTTTCCAATTTGCTTTTCTATCTCATTTTGAAATAGTTTGAACATTTCAAACGACTCCAACTTATGCTTCATAAAATAGACGTACCCATACCTCAATAGATCATCTATGAAGGTTATGAGTAGAAATATCCATCTCTGGTACTTAAGCTCATGGGTCCACATACATCCGAATATACTAGACTCAGGAGTTCATTGGCTCGTTCATCTTTTTTAGTAAAAGATGACTTGATCATCTTACCAAGAAGATAGAACTTACAAGTCGAAAGTGATTCATAACCACTAACCTCAAGAATTTCTTCTTGAGCTAACCTGTTAATTCTATTCTTGTTAATATGACCTAGCCTATAGTACCAAAGGTAGACATCAGATACATCATTAATTCTAGGATATTTACCAAAGAATTAAACCATGTTAACAGGCATAGAAAGTAAATAATTTTTGTTATTCAATTATCCAATCAAAATTGTAACACCATTCAAAATGATATTACAAAAAAAAAAATTATTGATATTTGAAAATCATTCAAGGCCAAAAGGCCTATAGAAATGACATTCAATAAAAAAATTAGATAATAATGACATTCATTTAGAATAACTTTATTTGAATTGATTACAAGGTTCATAATTTCTAAAGCTAGAATTGAAACTTGTCTTCCATCTCTAACGTTCAAAAACTTCTCATCTTGATCAAATCTCCTACTGACCTGCAAGCCTTGCATAGAATTATAAATATGATAAGGGCTTTCAATATCTAATACCCAGGCAGTAGAATCAAATAAGAAAAAATTGCAAGGTGTTATCATATAATTACCTTGCCCAACAACCACTTGCTTCTTCCTCGGCCTATTCGGATCCAGGGAGGCAATGTACAGAGGACAGTTCCTCTTTCAGTGCTCCTGCTTCTTATAGAAGAAGCACTCTGCCTGGCTTTGATCGGGCTTGTGCTTCTTGGTCTGACCCTGTGCAGTCGTTCCAGCATGCGATTGCATCTTCTTATTTTTCTTCTTCTTATTCTTCTTTCCTTTTTTAAAGAGTTGACGACCAGAAGAATACCCTCCCACTACATTCACCATCTTCTTGTGGAGTTGGTGATCCTTCTTAAAGTTCTGCAGCAACTCCAACAAGCCATGGTAGTTCACTGCAGACTTTGTCATTCTAAAATAAGCTAGGAAGGGGAGGAAGGACTTGGACAAAGAATTAAGGATCACATTCTTACCGAGCTGCTCATGTAGGGGAAAGCCCAACTTACTAAGGCGCTCAATCATCTCGATCATATACAATACATGATCGGTTACAGAGGCCCCATCCCTCATTCGAGTGTTAAAAATGGCACAACTTATTTTGTGCCTTTCAACATCGTCCGACGTGCCAAAAGAGTCGTTCAATATTTGAAGCATCTCTTGTGGCTGGATGTTTTTAAACCTGCAGCTGAACTCATCATTCATTGCCACCAAAATTACACATTAAATGGTGGTACGGTCATTGAGCCACTTCAGATAAGTATCTCGAACCACTTTTCTAGCATTCGGGGCTGGCTCCTCAGGTGCTTGATCTGTTATTACATAAAGAATCCGCTCATGCTCCAGGACGATTTTCAACTTACGATACCAGCTATCGTAGTTGGATCTCATTAATTTATCATGGTCTAACAATGACCGGAGTGATCGGTTAGTGGCCATTTCTGTATGATAAAAAAAATTAAATCTAATTAGTATATGAATCAATTATCCTAAAGACTTGAACTTTTATCTAAAGATTCTCTCATTATTTTATACGAATTGATAACATCTACCTTCAATTCAAAAAATTACTTTAATTTCTTAATAGATACTAGAATCCACATAGACTACACACGAGCCCAACTTTGGTTGGTCAACCCATGTGCACCTATGGATAGGTTTAAAATTAATTGCTTTTCTAAATAATTTTTAGTAATATCAATTTTACCCCGAAGATCTAATCAGTGGGCTTTGGTCTCTACTGAAAAAATTCAATTAGGTCCAACCATTAACATGACCACATTTGGTCTTATCTAACCAATAAATGATTAGACTCGATTTTGGTCGACCAACCTAACTACCATCAGAGAGACTTAACCAAATCATCATTTTATGAATGATAATTTCATTAGTCAATAAGCATCAGGCCTTTGGGCCTCCAGTGATCATCAAATTAATAGACCTATTATCACTCAACTTAATGGGAGGCTATGATTTAGTTATCTATATAACTATTTTATTTTTAAGGATCTAATAATTTTAAAAAATTTAGTTAACATATTTAAGAAAAGTAAGCCAATTTCGATCCTCCCTCTGACTTCACTAAGTCAGATCAAAAAGGATCTAATCTAAGCTGGCATTAGGAGCACCTAAATTAGTTAGATTAATTTACCTAATTGACATGGGTGAGCCCGAATCATCAAGTGATCTAATCAAAATCTAACTCATCAGGATTACCAGATAAGTGAGATCAGTGGAAGAGATATGTCATTAACTCATCAAAGACCGAATCAGTGCGAGTAGCTCTCAATTAAAAACCACTAGTCAAACTGCCAGACTTATCTTAGACACCATCCATTTTATTAATTTTAATTTGACCAATCTAGTAATTTTGGATTCGACTACGTAGCCATGAATCAAGTCCATTTGATCCCCGTTAAAGGCATGGACTTGACCAACTACAACTATTGTAATTGAGTCTATAGAGTCCTTAACCTAATCTAAATTAACATTTAATTAGATTTGATCAATTACTTTAATTTAGTCCACTCTTTAACTAACCTTAGATCTAATCTAATTTATGAACCTAATTCAACTAATCCAATAACCTATGTTTTATGATTAATGACTTAGAGTCTTGATTCATAATTTTAGATACTAAATCATTATACTTAATGTTTAATTAAGTTTATGAGCTATGGATTAGGGTTTGACATTTCAAAAATATTTTTTAAATTTTTGAAAAGTTCTTTACAACTTAGTATTATTCACCAATTAAGTCAACTCACTTTAAAATTGAATCAGCTCAATTCAGAAATAATACTAATTGTAGGGTTTAATCTGAAACTATGTACACTACATAATACTAAATCATAAATCAAACTTTATCTAATTATGCATTCATGATCATAAATTAGATTAAAATCTAATATAATTAAATTATAAAAATATTAGATCAAATCTAAGATTTTATGATTAATGATATAGAACAGTAACGTACCGGAACAATCTTTTCACTGTATGAGGTAAACCCTACAGTAGGATAATCTGCAGTCCATGCGATCTAAATTTTAATTTTTAGATCTAATTAATCAAATTATTAGATTAATATTTAGATTAAATCTAAATTATCAATCTAAAATATGCAAGCATATCATGTTTAGCGAACCTGCTCTGATACCAATTGAAAGAAAATCATGCAGGATTTAAGCATGCATTTTCGAAATTTTTTTGAATAAAATAACAGCAAAAGCAAATATTAATCTAAAATTAATACTATGCATGCATTGATCATATCAAATAAATCCTACTCAGAATCTAAATATGCTAATATGTGATAGAAAAATAAAATACATTCGATCAGCAAATCGAATCTACTGATCGATATGAGTTCAGAATTCGATACCTTTTTGCGGATAGTTGATCTCCGCAATCTGAATCCCTCGAAAGAAGCTATGGTGTTATGCTGTAGCTGCACACTTATCTGACCTCTACAAATGGTCCACATGGAGCTTCTGATCCTGACCAGCTCCATCAGAGTGCTAGCTCCTCATTGGGGCTTTTGACGGCTGATCACGATCGATCCAATTGATCATATACTTTCTAATTTCTCAAACACTCCAAAAAATTAGAACACAAATATTAAAGGATGATGAAGAGGTATTTCAAATTTGTTGGCGATCCGATGCTTACAGCACTCGATCTTTCCATCCGAACCTAGATTCCTAAAATTAGGGTTTTACTTGACCCAAAAATGCTGACACACTAAAAATCCTATCACGCCCTCTCTTCACTCCAAGATTTTTTTCATCCAAAACTAATGCCCAATCATACTAAAATTTTTACCACGTAATGCTAACTCCTTCTTATGCATGCACAAAAATTCTTATAATTTATTAAGATGAATACCATGGAAAAAGTGCATGGAAATAGATAAGGATCGAGTGGTTGGGATGTTTTAACCACTCACTTGATTTCAAAAATCAAATGAGCCTCTTATCTTTATCCAACGCCTCCTCTCTTGTATTTAACATGTAGAAGCACTCTTCTTCTACGTGCACATATTTTTATTTCTCCAAAAATATTCGACAAACAAAAAGGGAGGGCATGGGAAGCAGATAAGCTTGGATTGGTTCCAACCTTCAACAAACTAAGTTGAATTCAAAACTCAACTTACTTTGAACCGGTCCAACCCTTAGACCAGATCAAAAGTAGATAAAAGAAGGGACGCAGAAACCTTCTGGATGAGAGAAAAGTTACGTACAAAAATTTTGGGCATGGAACAAGAGTGAAAAAATCAAAAATGGTGGGCGCATGGGAGAGTTTGAATTCAAACTTCATTTGACTTGATCCTAATTGGTTTCAACCAAACTAATTAATCTAGATTCAATTAGATCAGGTTAAACCCAACCAAATTAGGCTTAGCCTAATCTATTAAAATTCTAATCAAATTAAAAATATCTGACTTGATCAGATCAAACCCAATTGAATCAAATTCAATCAAACTTGATCGAATCCTCATCACTCAATCAAATTGAGCTAATCAGTAATTGAATTGCTAATTAATCCTCCAAAAATATCTGAGTTCAAATCGAATGGGTTATCGAATAACAGAATTCCATCAACATGAAACTTCTGAAGAGTCCCAATTCAGTGGAACTCTTAAATCTAGTATCCCAAACGAATGAAACTCGTGATCTTAAAATTCTAAACCAGTGAAACTCCTGATCAGAGAGTCTTAGATAAGTAAGACTCAGAGTCCCAATCCAGTGGAACTCTTGGTCATAGAGTCCCAGTCCAATGGGACTCTTGACCATAGTGTCCTAGGTCATCAAGACTCATGATCAGCCATCAGATCAGATAGAAACTCCTTATATGTATGACCCCATAGGTTCGAATCCTAAGCCAATAGCACAAGAATCAATTTTTTGTACCAATCGATGTGACCATCTAGCAATGATACCCGACGTTCGGATAGGTCAAAAAGTCACAACGCAATAATGACAAACCTGTGGAATATGATTATGGTATAATTCATCCCCTTGATCATGATACTCAAAAGGATGATCTAGGATTTACTATCAATCCTAAAATTCATCCACATTATATTTCAAAATTTAGCATTCATCATATAAACTACCCCAGTCGAGAATTTGCTAAATTGAAATACAGCGATACACTTGGAGGGATCAATCCCATCTTGACTCACATACCGATAAGTCAAGTACTTGACTGCACCCAATAGCCTTCCATCACTGAATTAGAAATTCAGATAGTCCAGTACCTAAGTACAACGAGTTGCTTGTAAGTCACCATGGTGGTCTCAGGTCTTAGGGATACTTATACCCATATTCTTCGGGGCTAATCTTGATAGAAGAAAAGCTCCAGAGTTGGTCACGTTCAGTGCAAATGTATCCATACATCTCACTTGCGTGTCATGCCAGTGTCTCAACACTCCTTGATTATGAAGACAACCAACCTATATGGCACATAATGACCTATACTCGATAAACGTTGTCGTCCTAAATAACAACGTATCTTTTGATCATGAATAATTTAAGAATTAAATAATAAATCCTCCTTTGTCGAATCTAGATAGTCCTAAGGACTTCATCACAACACAGAAGTTCATTAGAAAATAATAAAATTTATGATGAAAAATATCAAAATAATTTTTATTATTTGATAATTTATATATAAGTATAATAAATAGTATAACCGTCAATAGACTGATGATTGGCTTTGAGATATATTTTCAACACATAAGCTCTAAGCCAAATTATGTAAATCTCTATCTCTCTCTCTTATTTGCTTTTTTAGTTTTAGATATTGATTATTAGCATAACGTGAATAATAATGATAACTTTGATTATATGTAATTTCTATGTATGACTAGCCCTACTATTCGGAGTGAAAATGGTATGGATAATATATGTTGGGATCCATTTTCGTATCCAAATCAATCTAGATATGAACAAAAATTTGAAGATCCGACTAATATCCATATTTATAAAAAAAATGGATATGGATAAATAATTATTTGATTCATATTTAAATATTGAAATCTACCTATAATCCTATATAATTTTATATAGTACTTATTAATTTTTTAAAAAAATATACAACTATATAAACATGCTATTAATTTAATTTATCATCTATTTAGTAATATCTTTAATTTTATAATTATAAAATTTAATTATTTAATTAATATCTATAATTATATTTATACTTTTAGCATCCAAATTATATCTGTATCTATTTAAAATAAATATAAATATAAATTTTTATATTTATATAATATTTATATTTATATTTATATTTATTAAATAAAATAAATATAAATATAGATATACTGATATTCAACCCGATTCACACCTACTATCCACCCTCTATTGCCTAATAATTGCCTACTCTTCTTTTGGTAATGATCTTCGTGCCACCAAAATTCTTTTAGTGTGACCCTATGTACTAGAGAGGGACTCTGGGTCAACTAGGAGGAAGGTAAAGGTCTCCAAACTTGTACTAAGAGCATTATGTTTAACATATTATATTGAATATCAAAGCAATGTTATTAGCATTTAGTATAAACCTTAAAGTCCTATTTTCTAAAATTTGTTGCCTATCCAAAACTTTGAGGCTGTATTGCAAAGAACAAATTGACTCAAAGCAAACGGGTTAACTTATTCCTACTCCTCCTCGTTACTCTAAATAATTACTCAATTCTAAAGCTACATCTTCAAAAAGTAGAAATAAAAAAAATAAAAGTTATTTAACTAAGAATATATTTGATTATATTTTTTAATTTTTTTTAAAAAAATATTTTTTTTAATTTTTACTATTAAGTAAAAATAAAAAAATAAAAAATATTTTTGATAACTATGTTGCTATAAAAAAAAAAATTAATGAAGAAGATATCGTAGCATTGTTCGAGCTCATCAACCAAACTAAAAAAAAATTTCTCCATTCATCGAGAAGAAAGCATGGTATTGTTCGGAGCCAAGTAAATAGAGGGCAAGAACATGAAAAAAGGGAGAGAGAAAGGAATGGAGAGATGAAGGGCTCGACGAGAAAGAAGGATTATGAAAGGAAGAAAAAAAGGATGGAAAGATGAAAAGCTCAAAGAAGAAGAGTTCGGACTTTTTACTTTTTTGTTTAGTAGTTTATATATGAAAAAATAAGTTTTAGAAAGTAAAAAAAAATAAAAAAATAAGTTTTAAAAAATAAAATTTTTTTGTTTTATATATAAAATATTTATTTTAATATTTTTAATTTTATTTTTTACTTTACATGATGTTACTAAATATTATTTTTTAAAAATTAAAAAATAAAAAAATTTAATAACTAACCAAACTCATCCTAAATTATTCCATTCTTTTTTAGCCAAACTTTATTAAAGCACCTGACTAAACAAACTGCTAAGAAGAATGACGCATATATTTTCGGAAAGTTGGCACGCAGCACAATATTTTTTGCCTTTCAAACCCCTTAACCCGCTGTTCCACCAAAAAAAAAAAAAAAAAAAAAATGTAAAAAGACCCCTTTATCCACTTAACCCAAGACATACCGGACCATGTAGGCAATATTTAGAGGCGTAACAAGTTAACTTGGAGTAAATGGGTTAGTTTTGAATAGGATAGCTTTTTTTTCTTATTTAGTTTGAAGTAGTAAATGCAAGAATAAAGTGCATCTAATGTACATAAGATTTTATGATGATTTAAACTTTATTACAAGATAGAAATTACCCTCCTACCTTTTGTCTGTTTAGAAAGCGAATAGGAGCAAATAAGCAATTGGAGGGGATAGCATTCCCCCATCTTCCCAGGCAAATCTATTTTACAAAATAATGGAACAAAATGATACCATCTATCACCTAGTTATCTCCTCCCACAGCATAAACATGTTCTCCCCGCCCTTTTGGGTGTTTGGCAAGACCCATTTTGGGCAGCCATCCTCCATTCTCATCCGTTGAAGATACTAGTCATAAATCTGAAATTGCAGTGATACGTGGCCCCATGCATGCTCAAAATGGTACCACATTCTCTATAAATGGGCAACATAAGCACGATGATCTTTGAAATCATTTGTTGGTCTAACAAAGCATCGAATATTAATCATGCAATGAAGGATGCATGCGATCAGGATGTAACATATGGCAACTATATGTGACATGCACCTCCGGGTCTTCATGCATCTCGATGTATGATTGAATAGATAATGCCCCATTCCATCATCAAATTACTGATTTCTTCCTTATAGATGAAAAAAAGGTTAGTGGTCTTCATGAATTAAAAAAGAAAGAATTATACAATAAGGTAAATATTTTTTGGATGCAAATAATTCTTGGTCAATTTGAAAAAATTGAACGAATCCAACCTCACTGTGTAAGTTCGATTTGGATTTTGCATGTATCAGTTTTCATTTTTGGTTCTTGCTTGTGAAACCTAAATGGATTTTTAGTTATACGTTAAAATAAAATCAACAGATCATCAGGCTAATCTTTTTTTCAATCTTCAAGTAACTTGGAGGACAAACCAAACTAACTAAATTTTAGCTTGGTTGGTTGGGTTTTATTCCAAAATTGATTGATTTCATTTTTGTTTCTAAAAATCTAGAATTGATTGTAATTGTTTGATTCAGTTTACTAATATTCATGACACGAAAATATTACTGAAAAAATTTTCATTTCCCACTGCTTGGTTTATAGACAATCTGGAGAACAGTAGGTAAAAGCTGGTTGTCGATGCAGTACCGAGAACATTTCACAGTTATCGATGCAGTACTGAAAACATTTTACGGTCATATATTTTAGCACGAAATCCGCAATGTTTGCGTTCCTTGGGCTTCCCTCGTTCATCCACGGAGGTGCCAAATCAGACGATGCATGGAACGACAATCCCGAGCATTTTTTTTTTTTTTTTTTCATATATATGATATCGTTGTGAGGCCAATCTAATGAAAGAATGCTGGCTCCACAGAACTACAATGTGTGTGGGCCATTTGAACTTGAAGGTTGCCAATACAGAAAGTATCATCCATTAAAGAGAATTCTGCATGTGACCTATAGAAGAAGGAGACCGAGAATTTTTCATTTGAAGGGTGCCAGTACATACACAGAAAGTAACTTCTACTGGAGAGAATTCTGTGATCTATGGCAGTCAACATTAGTTTCACACAAAAATTTAGCATCTCAGCCACTCTGGGGTCAAAATATGAGCACCAAGAAGGTCATACAAGCAACCTACATTCAAAAGTTAAAGACTACTGGGAAGGTGCAAGGTGTGTCAGCTGGAGAATACCACTCCCCATTGGTGGATTGTTACGGTTGCTATTTTGATCATGAGCAGCAAGCCAGCACAGACCCTGGCTGCATACATCTGACTCGGCGGGCACCAAACTGGAGCAAGTCAGGGGGCCAGAAGGTCCAGAACTAGTAGGAAGCTGCAAGAGGCTGTGAAGGACGGAAGAGGGCATGAGAGTTGGCTGCTGTGAGATCGATGAGCTGCTGAGAGTGAGCTGGTTGTTGCTGGCTTGAAGAGATTGCTTGATCCGTCTTGCAGATGCTCCAATGGGTAGATCTGTATTTGCTATAGCTTCCACATCGTATCGGCTAAGCTCAAAGTTGGTGACAGCACTGGCACCTCTGAACTTGATTGCAGCAACATCATAGGCCTCAGCAGCTTCTTCTTCCGTGGCTGAGGGAACGCATGATAAGTTTAAGGGAAACCCCAAATCAAACCAACCAAAAAAATTAAAAAAAGAAAAAAAACATAACTTCCAATGGAAAATATGCTACAACAGGTCCCGTAAAATAGACCATATTAGACGGTAGAGTGATAATGAGCACCAGTAAAATAGACTATTTCAGAAAGTTGACGATGAGCACCACAGAAACCCTTTTCTGTATAAAGCAGTGGCATTCTAACCCCCCTTCAATACACCGTCATCATGCATCACATACATATACAAACATGCACACGCGCGCACAGAGAGAAAGAGAGAGAGATGAAAAAGCTACAATCAACACAGTATATGATCACATTTCAGTTAGGTTCTGTCAAAAAAGGCATGATAATTCGCTCTGGAATCAGACTTACAAAATGTCCCTAGGTAGAGATCTTTGTTGCCCGCAACACGGCCTATCCTTGCTTGCCAACGCCCATGCTGGTGATGCCTAACAAATCACAACAAGCCACCATCACCATGCACATCTTAAAATAAGATCATGGGACATGCACAATGGCAAGCAGTATCATGTGTAGGTATGATATGATTCCCTGACAACAACCATATCTCCACATGTTGAGTCTTACCTTGTCACTCCTCTGTAGATAGATGCTCCCCTTGAAAAACCACTGCTCTTTCTGGAAATATTTCCCAACGGAAAATAACTAGATAAGAATCTGCATTATTTATCCTCTCACTAGCAGTTGGCTATGGATAAGGTCATTACCTTCTTAGAGATGCAATAAACTCTTGCTTGGACATGACCTTCATCTCTTCAATTTCCCTGCTGTAAATTTTTATCTAGAAAAGGAATATCGTACCAGTTTCTTAGTCATAAAAACAGATAACTTCAGAAGATGGGCATTTTTGGTAAAATTCTTGCATAATGAGACCTAAAAAAACTAAAAATCTATTCAATTTGTCACGGCTTTACATACAGATTTAACAGAAAGGGTCAGAAACTAATTCCTCAACATCGATCTAATGGACACGTTTGCTCATACCAAAGAAGAGATTTAGCATAAACAAAGAAAATCTAGCGACAACCAAGTTAAATGCTGAAATTAGGGCAAAAGTACTTTCCACCTTCCAGTCTTTTGACAAAGTTAATGATTGTTGCTAAACAATGAGATAAGAAATAAGTGCTGGTCAGACAGTACCGGAAAGTTTGTAGTGGCAGTAGGACCCCAATATTTCAAAGCCGCAAGATCATAGGCCCTTGCTGCTTTTTCTTCATTGTCATATCCACCTACATCATGACAATAGAGTCAACCTACACATACATTCAAATTAGAAGTTGCTTCACTTGGAATTGAGAATATAAGTTACTCACCCAAGTACACTGTACAATCGGCAGAATCATGACCAAAATGGAATGCATGTCCATGAAAAAGAGAACATAAAATTCATATGAGCCAAATAGTAACTGAAGGACCAAATTCAATGTAAATCAGCCAGAACCAGACAATAAAGTACACAACAAGAGCAGTAAAACAATAGTGGAAATCTGTGGATCCTGTTCATATAGGCACAATTTGACATTTTCTTGTCATTACTTTAGTTAAACTATCGATAATACAGAGGCATAAAACATGAAAAGATTTTACTTTTAGTTGTATGCTTTCAAATGAATTTAGTATTTGCAGCTTGGTTGAATAATATGAGACGAGCCTTACACGTCCTTTTTGTTTTTTTTTTCAAACTTTAAGAACAAAAACTGTAGAGCTATGGTTTCTTGCTTTGACGAACATCTGAGAAAAATGAGTGGTTATGATTAGGGCTGCAACTTGAACGGGTTGGGTTGAGTTTAGGATTCGCCCTAACCCAACTCAACCTCTATCTCCCAACCCAAACCAACCTTGGGTCAGGATATCTCCGAACAAACCCCAACATAAAATAAGTCAAGGTTGGGTTGGGTTGGGTTAGAGTAGAGATAGGCTATATTAGATTGGGCTAATCAAGTCCTGTTCACAGGTAATTTAAGATTGGAGAATGATTTTTCTCGTTGGACCATGATGTGTTGGTTCTGTTTGGGTTTAGATTGGGTTTAAGCTCGACCATAACCCAACACAACTTGGTCTGGATTGGGATTTTTTGGGCGAAGGTCCAACCCAACTCAAGGAGTTGGACAAGTTAGGTTCAAGTTGAGCTCAACCCCAAGCTGTTCCCTCAGTTATAGAGCTTCATAATTCATGTGCCTTTTTGATGCATACCAGTGCTTTAGCAGGTAATCACACCCGTAACTGTTGCGAAATGGTAAGAGCTGACTCCATGTTATATCGTCCTATTCCATTGTATAGCATCAGGAATAAAGAACAGTATGCAAATCACAATTATTATAGAATATTTCTATTACTCATTTATGTATTTGTAGATGTCTTTATTCAGTTATTCCTAAATCACTTTGCAGATTTAGACAGGGAGATACTATCACAATAAGCAGGGAAGTTAGAAGACTACACAAGCTGCAAATTTAAAAGCTATTATATCTATCAAAAGCACTCCTATTCTTGTATCTATTGAAAGAAGAATGCAAACTATTAAGGTCCGGACTTTTGGGGACGCACTAAGGATCACTGATTGCCCGGCAAAAAGGTGTTACCACTGGGGCAAGCCCCAGTCACAATCACATTATTTGCTGAACAGATACATGGCACCAATTCAATGAGCCATTTTATATATACAAGGTCAAGAATAACTGTGGCGGGCAAGCAAGCAATTTCAAGACTTGATATTAAGCACTCCATATATATGTAGATAGCAACGTTTATAAAGAAGTGAGTCAAGGTAAAAAGGCACAAAAATGTACACAGCAGAGAAGGTGACCATGTTCTATATGAATTAAAATATCGGAGATCTACAAGGGTCCGTTAAATGGATCGAATCGTATTTCCTTCAATCCTCAGTATCAATAGGATCAACCATACATTAATTATTTCCAAGCACAACTTAAGCAAATTATTTCAAAGCATAGCTTTAACACGGTTCCTGGGCTCCCACAGATGCTCTTAAACCAACAAAGGCATTACATATTGCAGTTACTCTATCAAGAAACTGAGGAAAGCTCCCATTAACTAATAATTGAAAGGTGTCCTAAAAGAAAACCAGTATAAAATCGGAGGTTTGCGACAACTACTAGGAAAGTTGCGCAGAGGCGCCCAAACAAAATCATAAAGCTATGCCATCTTATCACAATCTAATGAAGGGACATAGAGGAAACCATGGGCTCGGCTTCAGCAGTCAAAGATACTGGTTGGGGTATGAGACTTGACATTGAACACCAAAAGGGCCACAGTGTACTTCGAGCCGCAGCAGCTCGCAGAAGGGACACTTGATCCTTCCCCTATGTGTCGTCACATCACTCCCCCCACCCATCAAATATCAATCCCTCACCCGACCAGCCAAAAGGCTTTATGATGAGAACTTTGACGGAGGCTTTATCAAAAATTAAAGCTCCACCCTTCACTCTGTCTACCGCGCCCCATACAGCAACCAGCGTTCCTCCGTGACATGCCAGGCCTCCATTGCCACAATTTTTTTTTTTTTTTCAGGGGACCCCACCACTCGATGTAGTACAAACTTGATAGGTTGCATCAATATATATATATATATATATATATATATATATATATATATATATATATATATATATATATATATATATATGCCTCACAATAAGAAAAGCGCCGGGCCCGACTTCCACATAAACCGTACCATTTTAACAAGTACACCAATATCAATTACTGCAGAGCTACTAACAAAGAAAAAAGAACTGCCATTAAAGAGTAGGGCGCTATTCATGATACTTCTATAAGGAATAAGGTTTCACAGGAAATTATAGTATTTAAATCCCTACAAGGCACAAAAATAAGAAAAAAAACTTAGTTGAAGTTTTGAAATTAAGAGAAAGAAATAAAACATCAGGAAAAAAAAAAAATCCCCAATTCCAAATCGCTGCCGTACACCCCAGACAAAGCTTTATTTATTTAAGCCCCTTCGGTGGGTGGGACCAGCTCAGACAGTGCCAGTAGTCGCGTCAAAACCCCGCCTGTCCCCCAGTTTTTATCCCCAAGCGGCGGCATCTCACAGAAAGCGAAAGCGCTCCTCTCCCGTACACAAATATAACATAACGAGAGAGAGAGAGAGAGAGAGTAGGGGGGTGGCGTGTACTGGAGCCTGATGGATGCTATTAATGCAAGTGGAACGTAGGAAATCAGGTTCGCACGTGCGTACCTTGCCTGCCTTTCCGCTTCTGCCCCTCGCGCCGGCACGTGTTGTCCCATAAGTGGGCCTCATACCGGCCCGTCCACCTGTGCCTGCGGAAACCACCACACGTGCGCCAAGGCACGTCACCCATCTGACGCTGCCCCCAAACCGACTCTCCTATTCGTAATTAATGCATGAACTTTCCAAGTACATTAACAGGATTATCCCTTAATTACTCAGGTACCTGGTAACCCCTCGGTAGATCGACGTCCTCTGGCACGATCCGACCGGCGCCGCCGACGTCGTCACCGCCTTCCCCGCCGCAGCTCCCTCGGAGCTTCCTGGCGCCAGCAACGCCAGGGGAACCGGCCGCGGGAACGCCGAGAAGGCGAACTCCGTCCTGGGCTCGGGCGAGAAGCCGCCGAGCTGGTTCGCGGGCTCTGAAGCGGGGTCGTCGACCTCCGAGATCGCAGCGTTGCCGGGGAGCCCCAGGGCGCCCAGATCGCCGGGGTTCGGCGGGATCGTGTTCTGGAGACAATCATGCACCGCGCTGATGAGGGACGATGAATCCTGGCCGTCGGTCGGGGTGTCGGAGCACGGGTCCACCGGCGACGATCGCTGCCCGCCGAGAACATCCTCGAGCTTCGGCGCCTGGAGCAAGAACTGAAAGTGACCGATCTGATCGTAGCTACAAGGACGCAGGAACATTTCCATCGGAGAGTAGGAGAACGAGATCCAGTTGTTCGCCGGCACCATATTAAGCAACCTGACCGAAAGAAAAAGATAGAGCGCCTAGCATTTAGGAATCGTTGAAAGCGTTCGATCGAATACCTCACGGGTTTTCAATAAAACTTCAAGCCATGGGGGATTCAAGAAAGCTCCGCTTCCTCGTTCTCCACGCTAATCTCCACCACTTATAGGCCGACCCAAGTGAGAGCTAGAGAAAGATATAGAAGGTTAGCGTTTGTACGGGAGGGTTTCCGGAGCCGCGAGAGAGAGAGAGAGGAGTGGAAAGATAGAGGAGGAGACAGAAGGAGCCCTTTTTACTCACATTATTCGCCGCCCTTCTTTTTCTTCCGTCTCCACAATTCTCTCCCACTGTAGTCAAGAGCTCTGACCAGCTTTGCGGATATTCGGGCGGCGAACGAAGGAGAGAGAGGAACCGAACCACAGACTAGAGAGGAGAGAGATAGAGAGAGAGAGAGGGAGAGCAACGAAAGGGTATGGAGTGAGGGTTTTATACTCTGGGTGGAGGAAAGACGTGGGCGGTATAACTGGGGATGGTGACATAGACGGAAATGGGCTCCGCTTCGGACGGGAAAAGCAAAGAGGAGGACGGATTCTCTGTTACCAATCCTCCGTTACCCTTCTTGCTATTAATCGTGGGCCCCACTTTTCCACGCTGGACAGAAGGCTGATGAGGCCTTCTGGTCCTTCTCTTTTCGTCGAGAAATTCTGCCCTACACAGCTACTGCGTGCACCCGGCCGTACACGCAGCCAATCACGACCGCTCATTTCGCTAATGTAGGTGTGCCTATATAAAAACAACGGCTGTGATTATCTGCGTGCACGGGCAAGGGGTTCATGCAGGGCAGGTATAATTTCTCCTCTCCGTCACGTTCGTCCGCCTGCCCCATCCTCGTTCTCTCGCTTTCCGCTTCACCTTCTAACGCCCCCGTCTTCATGGTTTCCCTTCTCTCCTATCCCCCTTCTCCTCCTCCCCCTCCGTGCCACCGCTACCGTAGCCAACCTCGAGGGCCTTGTCGCGGCCTTTGACCACGCCGGTGGCGTCGAGGCTGCGGTTCTGTGATCTTGGACAGACCAGACAGAGTCGAGGAGGGGAATCGCGGCGCCGGAAATATCTTTGTTGACCGGATAATTGCAAGGAGCGCCGCTTCCCGATCCACTCGACGCAGGATGGGAAAGTGGTGTGGGCGGAAGAGAGGGTCGGAGGGAGGAGGAGAGAGATCTCGATTTAAAAAAAAAAAAAAAAAAAAAAAAAGGAGAGACCTTGATTTTTTTTTAAAAAAATATCAACGAAACTAACGGAGGGAAGTCGCCGTTTCGCTTCACGCCAGCGCGGAAAGGTGTGGGGCTCGGTCAGGTGCATAGCGTGGACAAATGACAATCCCGTAACGGAGGATCCGAACTCGGCAGGCAAAACAAAGGTGGGGTTGGGTCCGGATTGGGGCGCTGACGCATTAATAACGGCGAGCGGATACAGGTGGCATTGAAGAGAAGAATGAAGCCACACCGGTCTTTTTCCCTTGACGCCTTGCTACCAGCCTTCTGGCTCCATGCCTCCCTTAATTAATCAGCTGTTGATGTTCCCACGCCTGTTAGTTACGCCCCACGTTCAAAACCTTCTCGTCCCCTTCCAGGACCATGCGTGTGGTACGCCATGATTCGTTATTAATAGCACGAATAATGAAGTCCAGCGTGTAGCACATTTTGTGGCTCGGCGAAATAAACGTGCGCTGGGTTGCGGACTAAACCGGCGTCTATTTTGGTTCTTTGTCCTTGGATGGAAGCTGCTACGGAGAATTACAGCGGGAAAACGAAAAACATGGGTCCTGTTTCGAGGGTAATTTTGTCTTTCAGAAAAAAATATTACAGCGAACAGAGCTATGCGCTAATCGGAGCAGTCTAAAGATGGAATTAGGGGATCAGCTGCGAGGGAGCTGGTTTTGGTTGGGTCGATTGTGTGTTTGATGTGAGGTAAGATACAGCGGAAGCAGAAAGTGGGGTGGGATATCGGACCAGGAGCCGTAAAACCGGAGCCGAGAAATCCCGGCTTTCCCGCTGTAGTGACGCAGAGGACTGCATGTGGTTACGTGTATGTTGAAATTACGACCATCGCCCAAATACGTCTGTTACGAGGGCATATTCGTCAGCTCACTTCCACTGTCCATCGCCGGGCGAGAAGTACACTGTATGCTTGTGCAGTACACTGTACATGCACTTCAGGGAATCACGGGGTCTTGGAGCTGGTCTAACTAATGTATTGGATCGTTACAACCTTGCTGCCCCACAAGATGCAGGTTGCATGGTCAAAAGCACAAACCTATTCCAAATATACGTGTATCACGCACGTCATGCGCGAGATTCAGTCTAAAATTTGTTAAAAGATTCGATAAATCAGAACCATATGATGCTGATCAGGAGCTCATCCTGCCATGTCATCCCATCCAAAATTAAATGCAAGGATGGCTAGCCCTTTGTGTATGGTTACAGATTAGCCCAGAGTCCAATCGGCGGAGTCCAGTGAAAGCAAAATTGGGCTCATCCCAAATAAGGCATATTCAGTTTCTATACGATTGATCCGAAAATCCCGTAAAATTTATGAATTAAGCTAGTATAACAAATAAAATCATAGGCCACAGAGTGGATTAGACAAAAAAATCTAGAAATAGCTTTCAAATAGAACAACATGAATCCCATAAGAAGAAAAAAAAAAGACATGCTTAGTTCTATGTATATAATTTGAACTGGACAGCCCACTCCAAAGCTAATTTTGGATACTTTACGATTGCAAGTATAGCCCAGTATATAGTCCATGATATTGCTGGTTGTGTGGGTTCAATCCACGAATCCTACAAGATTTTTTACTTAATCTTATAAAAAAAAATTCAAACATGCCTTAAGACTATTGCAACAATATTTATGCCAAAATTCAATACATCTACTAGGCGAGTCAGATCAATCTAAATCATCTAAATTTAATGAGTTGGAATGAAATATTTTAATAGGTTTTACTATCTTGTTGATGTAATAGGGATTACTTCCGTTTAAGCAAACTTATTAATTTCTCCAACAATATACCCAATCAAATAGAATTCATGCTCTGTTCCAGGCTCATGCTGGATAATAGCAATCAAATTTCATGTATGATTAATTTAGTTTGTTGGCTAACCAAGTCAGTATCAATAAGTATTGTTGGTGCATAATCTGATTGACGTCGGATTAGATTAGAGTTGGAAAAGATGAGATCACCGCTAATGACCTGCAAGATAAGTTCTAATCGGAGATGGAAGTGACTTCGGTAGGACTCTCTGACGATTAAGTCAGCTCTTCTTGCCAATAGAAATGGAATGCTCAAAAAAGAAAGTAACAGAGTAACGAAAAGAGGAAGAGAACTTAGAGAAACACGTATTTAGAAGATTTCTTTTATAGACGGAGCCTGTAACAAACTAATGATGACAGCCATAACTGTTTGATAGTGGACCATTAGGGGCCACATAAAATTTATCACAGAAGGTAGTGTCCATTATCATGATATATCGGTTTGTTGGAAATTAATGACTGGAGTTCAGATGGAACAACTATTGGCAATGAAAAGCTTCATACCACAATAGTTTTGAAGGAGCTTAGACTTCCCCAAGGTCATCTGTGTATAGGTTGGCTTGCGCTGAGCTAGGGGTCGAACTTGCGTAGACGACAGGATCCTTCTGAGCGACCACAGAAAGTTCGACTAGAAAGAACCTTTTGGACGACTGCAAAGAGTTTGGCCGGCAGGAGCCCTTCCTAGCAACTAGAGAAAGTTCGACTGAAGGGAGCCCTTTGGACAACTGCAAGAAGTTCATCTGGAAGGAGATCGGCCGAAAGGAGCTTGCTTGCTGACTGAAGAAGATCGACTGAGTGAAAATCCTTTGGACGATTGTAAGGAGTTCGTCCAGACGTCTCAAGATGGCTAACCAATAATCAATTTGGGGACGAGACTGTTAACCTTATCTTGCTCATACAAGATTTCGAACACCATAAAGATCCATCATCTATGGTAAAGCATTGAAGTTCGCTTAGGGAGAAGCTCTCTTTTATCATGAGATCCAATCTATCATGACGAGACATGGCCTAAAGGGAATTTGATTAGATAGAAGTTTAGTCAGCTTCAAGATCGGTCAGGCCAGGTTACACAGAGGTTAAATATACAGCTAAATATTTAGGTGGTCACTCCTATTGTTCAAGCTCGTCTAGAAAGGAGCTCGATCGAAACCAGCCACTTATAACGAAGGAGCTAGGCTGCTTTCATGGTTGGGCACCAAACTTGTCTGGAGGAGGTCTGCAGCGTATTATAGGCTCCAGAGTTTGCTCATGCAGCCTAGAAAATTGGTCGATAGATTGAAGATTGGCCATCGCGGGATCGCTCTGAGATCAGATATATATCAGACCAAACTTCGGCAGAAGCAGGTTCAATCCAAACAAGAGTCCCTCCACTCTTGAGTTCGGGACTCGAAGGAAAGAAGTAGAAGAAAGGCGGCTACTAAAATCTTTTCCCAAATTTCACGCTAGTAGGATGGAAGGTCTTGGCATTTTCTGCACTAGCATTGAAGTTTCTTCAATATGAATTGACTTGAAAAGATAAATTTTTGAAACTCCTACTGAAGCGCTGCCCTAGATACGGTGCAATTAAGATTTTGTCTAATGCCAACCCTCTACCATGAAGAGTGGGACATGCGTCAACCTAAGATTGGTCAATAGAGACCTACAATCATAACTGCCTTAGACTCCCATGGATGTTTAAGCTCATCTTCTTCAGAATTTTAGTTCACCCGAGTTTCTCTCTCGTTCTTCTGGTCTTTATCTCCTTCCTGCTCTAGAGTACCAGCATCTTCCACCATTTCTTTCGATTCTCAGGAGTTCTCCCACTCGACTTTACTCAAGCTCACAATCTTTTCACTCTTCCCAATCAATTTAGGTTAGTCCCTAAATTCTTCTTTTGATTATTCCTATCTTTTTGCATCTTTATTTGTATAGTTTCATCGAAAGAGTCTTGAATCTTATTTTTCTTGATTTTTTGGAAGATTTTTCCAACTTAGTTTGATCCATATGTCCACCGAAGAATTCTGATCGACTTGTTCCAAGAGTTCGACTCATCTGGCATTGATGGATCCATCCCATAATGACTCTGAACCTATAGAAGTATTCCGACCACCCTTCATTCCTGACACTATCTCCTATAAACTTAGACATAAAGACCTTTCTTTGATCAGGATCCAGTTTGAAATTCCTTCTGAATATGAGCTCGAACTTCCTAGTCCTAGTGACTGAGCCTACTTTCCTCCTCCAGGTCGAACTTGCTTATATGTCGAAACCCTCCATGAAGGACTTCGGCTATCCATACCTCCTTTTGTAGTCAACCTGTTTAAGTTTCTAAATATTTTCTTTACCGCTATGGCACCAAACTCATTTAGGTTCATCATAGGATTTTTTTTTTATGTATTATGGCTGACGTCCGATCTATCATTTCTCTGTTTCGTAATTTTTTTATCTTCAAACATCATCCCACCGTCAAAGATTGGTGGTATATCTCTCTCCAGTTTGGCAAGAAAAGGTTACTCAAGGGTGCTCCTTCTTCCATTCACAACTAGAAAGAAAAATTCTTTTTTGTCTTGTGTCCTTCCTTGGAGTTAGGACTTTCCTCTTGAAGAGACATAAGAAATTCGATCCACCGAGCTCCCGAGCTTGAGAACAAGGATCGGAACTCGGCCAACAAACTAAGGAACTACAAAGCTCCTCTGATCTCTGGACTCCTGGATGATCAGATTTTATTTAATCTTGATCTCAATCCTCTTGATCCAGCAGGTAGTCCTCCTTAGCTAGTCAATCGTGCAATGTTCTTTCATCTGACTTTAACTTTTTCTGCTGTAGAAATGACTCCTGAAGAATGGAATCATCTGACAAAGAAAATCAAGTCCCTTAAGAGGAAGGACAGTGCTGTTGGAGAATCTTCGAAGAAGGCTCGCATTGAAGACCAATTCCGACCGTGCCGATCCAAACAGTGCCTGCCTCTGAATCCGATGCGGCAGCACTGAGTCCAGCCATGCTTGATGAAGTTGCTCCCTCTGCATCTCTTAAGCGGGAGAAAGTCGCAGAGAAGAGGAACAATAAGAAGAAAAATGCAATTGCCAAGAAGGTCAGGAGAAAGATCGGGCGCTCTAGCGGTGAGAGCTCTAGCCAGGAGCAGAATTCTTTGAAAGATAGGAAAGTCATCCATTCTTTGATGCGGGGCAGCATTCTCCCGCACATTGTTGATAGGATGGTCCGGAAGGAGAATGCGGAGGGATTCTATGAATCCTTCGCTGTCTATCTTGAGGTAACTAATTTTTCTGAACTTATTCGAATGAAGGATGTACTTTCAAAATTTTGACTTAATTTTTTTTCGTTCTGCAACTGTAGCATTACTTATTTGTCCATTCGAGGATAGCTGATCTCCACCAGCCTAAGATTTTTAAAGCCCTTTAAGAGGCTAAAGCGGAGACTGAGAGGATTCGGGCCAAGGTCAACTATTTGAAGGTGACCTCAGAGATACAAGCTGCAGAAGTCGAGTGCCTTCGAGAGGTATTGCGGAGAGAAGAAGAAGCTTCTACTGGTTTGAAGGCAATCTTAACTCTTTCAAAAGATAAGAGAAAGAAGGCCGAAGAGAAGATTGGCATTGAGAGGGAGCAGGCTATCGAAGCCTTCAAGTTTTTCCAAGCCATGGAAGACATCAAGATTACTTTTGCCAAGAAAGCTTTTCTGGAGGAATTCGAGATCTACATGAGAAGGATCGCAAAGAACTTTCCAGAGGTAGACCTTAACCTTCTGACAGACGAACCCAGCAAAGAAGTCGATCCCTCCAATGCTGGTGTTGCCTCTCCAGTTGTTGAACCTGCCTCTAAAGCTCCTGAACTTGCAGCCACAGCCTCCAAACCTACTCCTAAACCTGAGGTTGCGAAGGATGTGCCGACCTCGTCTGCCGCTGTACCACTCGAGGTTTAAAATTTTTGATGATTATACTTTTTTCTTCTTTTTCTTTTCTTCCGATGCATTCAAATATTTTATTAATGTAATGAAAGTAAAATTTTTTTTTCATACTTGTATTGTGATGTTTGTCGTTCAGAATTCCTCTAGCGAGTAAAGCCCTAACTTTTCTTCTCCGATCAAGGCCACGCCGCTACCTGAGGGTGTCCCCTTGAAATCCATTACAAAAAGCTTGAAAAAGAAAGTTCATCAGTTAAAAAAGAAATTGAAAAAGATTGAGGATGAACTTTAAAAGTCAAGAAAAAGTTGCTCAGAGTTAACAATTGAGGTTACTCGCTTACGACAAGTACACAAAAAGAATTTCATTGATTATATCAACAAGAAGCGATATTTGATTGAAGAACTTGAACGGGAGCGAAAACTCTACAGCAAGAAGGTTTGGGCCTTAACATCCAAGGCCAGCTCCCTTGAAGTTAAGCTCAACACGGCTAAAGAAAAAATTATGCTATTGGAAGGAAGCTTGTCGTGGTCTTCCAATAAAGCTCGGTATGATTGAAATTGATCGAAAAAATTTTTGGAGCTCCAAAAATAACTTCAAGACACCGAAGCCTGATACAATAGTTACAGAGTATGCTAGGCGGAGAAAATGTCTAGACTCGAACGTAAACTTAAGGCGGCCAGAGATAAGGTGACCCATCTTTAGAAGTAGTTAGCCGATAATCAGCATGCCGGTGTTAGTAGGGAGCTGGACCAACTCGCTTCTTTAAGAAAGTCCTTTGGTGATCTTTCCAAGTTGTATGAGAAGAAGAAGGCCGAACTTCAACAGCTGAAGATCCAAATGGTCTATGAGCGACAAGTTATTAAGGACGCGAAGGCTGAGTCAGAGGTCCTTAGAAGGCAATTACGGGAGTCCAAAAATAATTTTCAGTAGGCTGACAAATTATTTGTAGAGAGCCTGCTGAAGAGGAAGAAACTTGAAGAAGAGGTTATTAGCTTAAAGCAGTCTCTCATAATGGCCGGAGTTGGTAGTTCGAAGTCTGAGGATTCTAAGCCTTTTTAGGACTTTATTTCTCTTCTTTCTTTTTGTACGTGGTTTCACAGATCTTTGTCTTATAACAGACTTTAATTTTAATGAAATAGCATTTTTCTTCAACCATCTTTTATCTTGCATCGATTCGATGTTTGTTAGCTTCTTTATTTTCTTTATTTTTTTTCTGTCTCACATAATCGGAGGTCCTCTTACGTGTCAGGATGAGATCCTCCTTCTGTTCCTGATATGATTGATCTTTACCTCGCCTCCTGTCAGGATGAAGTCCTTCTTCTATTTCTGACGAGGTTGGCCTTTATCTTTGTTAAGATGAGGTTCTCCTTCTGTCCCTAACAAGATCATAAGGGCATAAAAGGATCATTGAAAGAATCTTCGTTAAAAGGGCCTCTCCTCTCCTTCTATCTTAAATAATCAGAGGTCTTCATCTATGTCAGGACGAGGTTCTCCTCCTATTTCTGATACGGTTGGCCTTTACTTTATCCTCCTATCATAACGAGGTCCTGCTCCTGCTCCTGATGGGGTTGGTCTTTATCTTTGTTAGGATGAGGTTCTCCTCCTATCCTTAACAAGATCATAGAGACACAAAAAGACCTTTGAAAGGATCTATTTTCTTCTATCTTAAATAATCGAAGGTCTTCATCCATGTCAGAATGAGGTTCTTCTTCTATTTCTGACATGGTTGGCCTTTACTTTGTCCTCTTATCAAAATGAGGTTCTCCTCCTATTTCTGATGAGGTTAGCCTTTACCTTTGTTAGGATGAGATCCTCCTCCTATCCCTAACCAGATCATAGGAGCATAAAAAGACCATTGAAAGAGCCTTTTTCCTCCTCCTATCTTAAATAATCGGAGGTCTTCATCCATATTAGGATGAGATTCTCCTTCTGTTTCTGATACAGCTTATTTTTTATTATTTCGAAAGGTTGTCTCCTACCATCACAGTTTTTCACCAAGGATAAAAATGCTAAAGTAAAAAAATTTATTAAAATAAAATCATTCGTAGTACACTTGATTTTTCAAGTTTCATGGTCGAGGAAGATCAGCTTCTCTAAGCTCTTTTAAACAATAAGTCCCAAACCGGACGACCTCCTTGACTTCATAAGGATCTTCCCAATTTGAGATGAGCTTTTCTTGATTCTAGGATAGTGAGACAGCTACCCATCAAAGTACTAAATCCTCCACTTTGAATGCCTTACTTCTAATTCTGAAATTATAATAGCGAGCTACCTTCTACTTGTAGGCCACCATCCAAACCTGAGCTTTTTTCTATTTTTCTTTCAACAAGTCGAGGTTAGTCCTGAGATCCTACGAGTTGCATTGCTTATTGAATACCACGATTTGCGCCAATAAAAGTTTGAGTTCTATTGAGATGTCTGCTTCTGTTCCGAAAGCTAAGATAAATGGAGTCTTTCTAGTTAGCAGTCTTTGGATAGTTCGGTATGCCCAAAGTACATGATAGAGTTCGTCCATCCAAGTTTTCTTTGCTCTCTCAAGTCTTGCTTTGATATCTTCTAGCAGGATTCGGTTAATTACCTCCACCTTGCCGTTTGCCTGTGGATGGACTATCGATGTAAAATTATGAGAAATGTTCAGATCTTCATAGAACTGAACAAATTTTATCCCTACAAATTGGTGCCCATTATCTGTTATAAAAGTTTGAGGCAGGTCGAATCTATAAATAATCGACTTTCAGATAAAGTTTTGTACTTTAACTTTAGTAATTTTTACTAGAGATTCGACTTTAATCTATTTTATGAAGTAATCAATTGCCACTAGCAGAAACTTTCGTTGTCCAGATGCCATAGGAAAGGATCCGAGTATATCCATTCTCCACTGTACAAACGACCATGGGGCACTTAGGAGATAAGCTCAGAAGCTGACTATCTTTAAATATTTGTATTCCTTTGACATCGATCACATTTCTGACATATTCTATAAAATTATGGTACATTATCGATCAATAGTAGTTCTACCGAAGTAGTTTGTGAGATAAAGATTTAGCCCCCAAATGACTTTCATAAATTTCCTCATGCACTTCTCATAATGCAAAATCAGTCTCAGAAGGTCAGAGATATCTCAAGAGTGATAAAGAATACGATCTTTTATATAACTTGCCCACATATAGAACATATCGGGATGCTTGATTTTTTAATTTTCGAGCTTCTTTCAAATCATAAGAAAGAATTCTATCTTTGAGATAAGCAACTAGCGGATCAATCCAGCTGGACTCATAGTCGATCTGTATTATAGATTGCTGCTCCTCCGAGATTGGATATTTCATAACTTAAAAGAAGACCTCCTTAGATAGTTCGATTGGAGCCAATGTAGCTAATTTAGAGAGAAGGTCGGTCCTGACGTTTTCTGCTCTCGAAATCTATCGAATGCTAAAACTATTGAAGGTCAGAGTCAAGTTTCTCACTTTCTCGAGATATTTTATCATACTTTCTTCTCGAACTTCATAGTTGCCACTAACCTGCCCTACTACCAACTGAGAGTTGCTGTAGACTTGGAGCCGATCCACTTCTAATTTTTTGGCTAATTTTAATTCCGTGATTAGCATTTCGTACTCAGCCCCATTATTTATTACAAAAATTTGAAATGTAGCACACATTCAGTAATAACTTTCTCTAGGTTAACCAAGATCAGTCCTACACCTACGCCTAAAGCATTGGATGAACCATCCATATACAGCGTCCAGAAGCCTTCAGAAAGGTCTGCTCTTTCTTTAGGAAAGCTCGACTGCAATCATGAAATATTGATTTCATTCTGCTCAAGTTCTGTCTCATCCGAAATAGTAGACTCCATTATGAAATCTACCAATATTTGGGCCCTGATCAATGGTCGAGGCTGGAAGTTGATATCAAACTCCATGAGCTCAATTGCCCATTTTACGATTCTTCCAAAGGCATCCATTCGATGAAGAACTATCTTGATTGGTTGACCAGTAAGGGGGGTTACAGTATGTCCTTGAAAGTACGGTTGAAGCCTTCGAATAGTAATTAGTAGAGCATAAGTTAGTTTTTCTAACTTAGGATATTTGATCTCAGCGTCCCTCAAGACTTGACTTATATAGTAGATCGGCTACTGCACTTTCACCTCTTCTTTAACTAATACCGCCACAAGAGCCGCTGGAAAGATCGCTAGGTACAAAAATAATTCTTCTTCAGGCTTGGGTTTTGCCAGCAAGGATGGTGGGCTAAGGTAGTTCTTTAATTCTTCAAATGCTTGTTGACATTCGATGATCCAACAGAAGTTCTTTAATTGTTTAAGAACTTGGAAGAAGGGTATGTATCGCTCGATCGATCTTAATACGAAGTGGTTCAAGGTTGCCATCTTTTCTGTCGGTGCTGAACTTCTTTTATTGATTTTGGGATAGTCATTTTTTAAATGATTCGAATCTTCTCCAGATTTGCTTTGATTTCGTACTTTGATTGTTGGAAAATATATCCTAAAATCAATCATCTAAATGGTAGACGATTGAAATTAGTATATAAATTATCTAATAAAAATAGTTATTTAGCTGATTCATCATCGAAGTTTTATCTTTCTTAAATGAACTTCTATATTATGATAAAGTTCTTAGAACCACAATCAATCGATAAAAAATAATTTATCAAATGGTTCTTAAATTATTCACAACTAAATGATAAGTTATTAATAAGAACGATAACTTATCAAGTGTAGGTCGCTATTTGCCATATGTATTAGTTATCCTCATAACCAAATGATGTGGAGATACTGGTATGGCATTCAGATGAGATATAAGAGTATATCTGCACTGAACGTGATCAATGTAGCACTCTACCATCAAGAGTAGCTAGTTAAGATCAATGGATATAAGTGTTCCTCTGATCTTAAATCACCACGGTGACTTACAAACAACTCACTATACTTTGATGTCAGACTGACTGTATTTTTAATATAGATTCGAAAGATTTTTGGATACAATCAAGTACAAGTAAAGTCGGTGTGTGAGTCAAAATGGGATTGACCACTCCTGGAGTTGGATGCAGTCCTCAGTGTCGTGGCCGTGGTCACGATGATAAAGATAGAACTTGTTGGGATCGTGCTTGCTGGGGCGGGAACGCATCCTCTCCAACCTCGAAAGATGTTTTCTGATTTTCATCAGCACTTAGGTCTTCGAAGCGTTAAGGGGGGTGTAGTTGTGAAATCTTTATTGGAGAGAACTTCAGCACTGGGGGGAACCTCGGTGTGCCCTTCCATTGGGGCTTCCCTGCCTTAGGGTCCGGGGGGGAGTTCAGGCTCGCCTTCCATTGGGGCTTCCCTGCCTTAGGGTCCGGGGGGGAGTTCAGGCTCGCCTGCGATCGGAAGGAGTTCGAAAATGCGATCGAGCTTCACTCTGCTTCCCTTCTTCGACGGACCTGCCCAGCCTGTCGATTCGCCGCTTGCCACTGGCTTCATCATCCTTGGCCTTGAAGGCCTCCTCTGTCCGGGCATATCCTTCGGCCCGAGCTAGCATGTCAACAAAATCTCTGGGATACTTCTTTTTTAGGAAGAACAGCAAGTCATTCTTCTGAAGACCGTCCTTGAGGACGGCCATCGTGACTGACTGGTCCAGGTTCCAGACTTCTAACGTGGCAGCATTAAATTGGATGACATAAGCTCGGATAGGATCCCCTTCCTTCTGTCTGATGGCCATCAAGAAATCCAAACCTCGGTGCGGCCGCCTACTACTGACAAAGTGGGCTGCGAACTATTGACTCATCTGGTCAAATGATAAGATGGTACTCGACTTGAGTGCCGAGTACCAGTCCCTAGCAGTTTCCTTAAGGATAGAGGGGAAAGCCCGGCACAAGATAGCATCTGACGCGCCATGGAGCAACATCGTTGTTCGGAAGGCTTCCAAATGGTCGACTGGATCGGTGGTTCCATCGTAACTCTCAAATTATGGGAGCTTGAAGTTTGATGGGATCGGTTCTTGCATAATTTTCTATAAAAAAGGAGGGTCAGTGCAAATATCATTACCACGTAAGGAGGGAGTGTGATAAAGTTCTTCGATTCATCGGCTCATTTCTAAGAGCCTTTGATCCATGAGATCTTCACGATCTCTGATCTCCAAGGTTTTTTTATAGAATGGGTGTGGAGCTTCACCTTGGGTCGAGCCATGGTCCGAGCAAGGGCTCTCCCTCTTTTGCCTCCCCTTCTGAGGATCGGAGGTCGGATAGCCCAAGTCGGTCACTCCTGGATAGGACCACACAGCTCTGAAGAATCCCGCATCGGTTGAGCTGGTGCTGGGGCCTGCTGGTGTATGGCCTGCACCGTCTGCACTACTTTCATGAGACCACGAGCCTGCTGGACGAGCAGGTTGAACTGCTCCACATCCACCATAGCTACAGATGGAACCTGGGTCATCGGGGCTGGAGCGGGCGTGGATGGATCTGAACGGGATCGGACCATGGAGGCCGTCGATCGTCGGGTTGAAGCTCTCCTAGGGGGCATTTTTTCTCGAAAAAAAATTCTAGAGAGGAAGAAGGGAGGTCGTCGCTAAGCACTCCTTTAAGAATAAGAAAACCTCGGAGGTAGAGGGGGCCCTCCTTCTAGCGCCAATCTATTGGTGCAGAAATTAGTCATCGTCAGATCCAGCTGAAACGGAGGTGGACGAGGTAACCGTCGAAGATCTGCAAAATAAAATCTCATCTAGAGTCGGTGGGGGGTGGCTCTGGTAGGACCCTTCGATGATTAAGTCAGCTCTAACCAACAGGAATGGAGTGCTCGAAAATGAGTTCGACAGAGTTTAGAGGAGGAGAGGTGAGCTTAAAGCCTAAAGTTAGCATATCTGGAGGATCCTTTTTATAGGTGGAGCTTGATGGTGACAGCTGTAGCCGCATGGTGGCGAGCCACTTGAGGTCCGATGGAGTCAGTCTCGGAGGAAGGCACCGTCTGCAACACCACCTATAATGGATTGATGGTGACAGCCATCGTCCTCTGGTAGCGGATGCTGTCGCCTTCAACGAACTAATGGTGATGGCTATAGTCATCTTGATACTGAGCTACTCGAAGTCGAATGAAGGATTGAAGAGCTTTAACGTGTACCCATTTTGGAGGAGTTCGGACTCCCGAAGAAAATATGGCTGAAGAGGATCGCCCGAGAGGAACAATAGTTGAAGGAGCCCGAAAGGAGTTTGGCTTCCATAGGCGTTCATCTGAATGAGGAATCCGGGAATCCAACCGAAGGAGGTGTCTGGGAGGAGTCCGGCTCTTGGAGAAGTCCGATCGAGGGGATGTCTGAGAGGAGTCTGACTGAAGTTCAGCTACTGAGGAGTTCGATTGCTGAGGAGTTCGGTCGAGGGATGACCGCTGAGGAGTTCGATCGAGGGACGATCGCTGAGGAGTTCGATCGAGGGATGAGCTCGACCTCTTAAGAGTTCGACTAGCTGAAGGAGTTCAGCTAAGGCTCGTCCGTTGAAACCCTTCTGTGGCTATCGGTTGCACCAGCCTGAGCATCGGACTGGACTTCGGTGAGAGTGAGGTTCGTCAAAACTCGACTGTAGGAGATAAGATCTCCCCTGAGGTAACCTCGACCGCAGAAGATAAGATCTTCCCCAAGGCAACCTCGACTGTAGGAGATAAGATCTCCCCTGAGGGTCCGAACCGATCTCGACTGCAGGAGATAAGATCTCCTCCGAGTATTCGTATCAAAACTCGGCTGTAGGAGATAAGATCTTCTCTGAGCGTCCGCACCAATCTCGGCCGCAGGAGATAAGATCTCTCCCGAGGCAACCTCGACTATAGGAGATAAGATCTCCTCCGAGCATCCGAGCCAACCTCGACTGCAGGAGATAAGATCTCTCCTGAGGCAACCTCGACTACAGGAGATAAGATCTCCTTCGAGCACCCGAGTCAACCTCGGCCAAAGATAAGATCTCTTCCGAGCGACCGCAACAACCTTGGCTAGAGATAAGATCTCTTCCGAGCGATCGCACTAACCTCGGCCAGAGATAAGTTCTCTTTTGAGCAATCGAGGTCAATCTCGGTCAGAGATAATATCTCTTTCGAGCTCGACAACCTCAGCTAGAGATAAGATCTCTTCCGAGCGATCGTGATAACCTCGGCCAGAGATAAGATCTCTTTCGAGCGATCGAGTCAACCTCGATCAGAGATAAGATCTCTCCTGAGCTCGATAACCTCAGTCAGAGATAAGATCTCTTTCGAGCGACCGCGACAATCTCGATTAAAGATAAGATCTCTTTCGAGCGATCGAGACAACCTCGGTAGGAGATAAGATCCCCTCGAGGCAACCTCGGCTGCTGGTGACAATATCGCCCTCGAGGAGCTCAACCTTCGATCTTGACCGCAGGAGACGAGATTTACTTCAACCTCGGCTGGAGATGAGATCTCCCCCGGACTTCAACTTCAACATCAACTTTGGTTGGAGATGAGATCTCCCCCGAGCTTTAATCTGAACCAACATGGAGCCCCAGAAAAGAACTTTGGCAGTCGCCTTTTCTGCACTCCCTTTCTTCGAATTTCGAATCCGAAAGTGGGGAAACTATTGTTGGGGATGAACCCCACTCCCACTGAAGTTCAGTTCGATGCTCAGGTTGGTGCAATCGATAGTCATGGAAGGGTTTCAGCGGATGAGCCTTAGCCAAACTCCTTCAGCTAGCCGAACTCTTAAGAGGTCGAGCTCATCTCTCGGTCAAACTTCTCAATGACCGAACTCCTCAGCAGCCGAACTTCAGTTGGACTCCTCCCAAACATCTCCTCGATCGGACTTCTCCAAGAGCCGAACTCCTCCCAGACACCTCCTTCGGTCGAATTCCCGGATCCCTCATTCAGACGAACGCATATGAAAAATGAACTCCTTTCGGGCTCCTTCAACTATTGATCCTCCCGGGCGATCCTCTCTAGCCATATTCCCTTTGGGAGTCTGAACTCCTCTGAAATGGGTACACGTCAAAGCTCTTCAATCCTTCATTCAGCTCCGAGTGGCTCAGTATCAAGATGACTATAGCCATCACCATCAGTCCGCTGCAGGTGACAGCGATCCGCTATCAGGCGGCGATGACTGTCACCGTCAATCCATTGCAGATGGCATTGCAGAGGATGCCTTCCTCCAGAACTGACTCCGTCGGACCTCGAGCGGCCCATCACCACACGGCTATAGCTGTCACCATCAAGCTCCGCCTATAAAAAGGATCCTCCAGATACGCTAACTCTAGGCTTTAAGCTCTCCTCTCCTCCTCTAAACTCTGTCGAACTCATTTTCGAGCACTCCATTCCTATTGGTCAGAGCTAACTTGATCGTCGGAGGGTCCTGTCGGAGCCACCCCCCATCGACTTTGGATGAAACTTTATTTTGCAGGTCTCCGACAGCGACCTCGTCCACCTCCACTTCAGCTGGATCCGACGACGATCAGTTTCTGCACCAACAGCTAACATACACCTTAGGATTTCAAATGGCTAGAAGATCGAGTTATGATATAGTCAAACTATAATACACTCAAAGTGAACTGCTGATGCACCTTAGCTTAAAGAATTAGATACACAGCTACAGCATCGAGCTAGTTATCGATGAGAAGATAGACTTTCTTATAACTGCTCGAGGTGGTCATGCTCAGTATTCTTGTTCTCAATAAGTATCTATACTCTTGCTCCGATGTTTTCACTCCATAGACTCAAGACTCATCTATCTTAAGAAAATGATCGTACATCAATATTTTGGATCGATCACCATCCTCATGATGATTCTATGATCAGAAGCAGTTTATGAGTTAATTATGATAACACATGCCTTAAATTCTCAACTCTTGAGAATATGTGTTATCATTCTTGTTAATTCAATGGATGTATCATAGATACTTTAAATATATAATATGATAAAAAATAATTTTTTTATTAATTTTAAGTTAAAATTATACAAATGCTCTTAGAAAATATTTTATAAGTATCAACCAATCTGGCTTCTAAGATACACATCTAAAAAAATAATTTAGTATTAATTTTAAAAAATAAGAAAAAAAATATTTGTTGAATATTATTTAATTTAATTTGATTAAAAATTTTGATTAATTTAAGTTAAGAAAAATGAGCTTTGATCTTAAATCCTCAATCAACTGCTTTATGATTTTCTTAATTTGAGCTTTCTTATGCTTTTGATCAGTTAATTTGATTGCTTGATTTGATTATCTAATCATTTTTATAATTAATTAAAATTTAACTAAATTAAAAAATATTTTTTTTATTTTATTTCATGAAATGATTTTGATATATACTTCTAAATTTAATTTTGAAACTTATTTGCAAATCTAAATATGATACAGATTTTTGATGTACCTTGAAAAATTTTTATAAAATTATTTATATCAAGATAATTTTAATTTACTCAAGAAATGAATTTAAAAAAGTTTCTCAATTGCTTTGATGCTACATGTTAGGATCATTAATTTGCTCGATACATTTTTTATATATATATTTTTAATTTAATTAATAAATATTTATTAAAAAAAGAATGAATATTGAATTAAATATTATGATTGATTTTACTGCTCAAATATTGAAAAGCTCTACTCTTCTTGAACCCTTAAGTCTTAAAATATTTAAATTTAAAAATCTGATTATAGAATCAAGTTCATTCAAAAAGAGGGAGAGCTATTAATATCTGAATTCAAGGAATAAATATTTTGAGCATCTTTCAAACAAGAAGATAGATTTTTTGAAAAGGAGGAGATGCACCATAAGTTCTAAATTTGATACATTTTTGAAGTGGAATTGAGTTTAATTTTTTGAATTTGAGACATCTCTCAATCTGATACTTTTTTGAACTCAACTTGATTGATTTTGATGATTATTTTAATCTTTCTATTGAGCTTTTTGATGCTGTCAAAAAGAAAGAGAGTGATGTTGAGCATATGCTTAATGAATTAATGCTTAAGATACTCATTGATTTGATGCTTGAAACCATAATGCTCATTGATTTGAATTGAGACATTCTTTTGAAATGGATATATATGAAATGTGTAATAAACTAAAAACTAATTGAGAACATTCATGAAGTATACATTCATATATTTATTTTATCACTTTATGATCTATATTGGCAAAATAAATTAAAATATATTATTTATTTTAATAGTGTATATACTCAAAGTTTTGTTATCATAAAAAATGAAGAGATTGTTAACCCTATGATTGATTTTAATAATTTTAAAATATTGAGTATAAATAAATCTAATTATGTATTTCAAGATTGAATGTAGGTCTTTCAGGAAGGATAGGAGTCGACCCCAGCAAATTGGAGTCGGCCTTGGTATGCTGGGAGAGACTGGCATGGTTTCAAGTTGACTCATACTTTGCAGGAGCCGACTCTCTCAGTGGAAGATAGAGAATAATAATTTTCAGATTGTCCGATTTGAGTTGATCCTAGAAAAATTAGAGTCAATCTTAAAATTCGAGTCAACTCAAATGCATAGCAAACTGGCTCTCTTAAAAAAATATAGAGAGCACTATTTTTAAATTCTGAGACTAAGTCGACTCTTGGGACAGTCAAGTCAACTTGAAGAAAATTAGAGTCGACCCCCAAAGAATTGAAGTCGATCCTAAGATTGAGATAGGCATAATGGCTAGTTTTTTGTAGCCTCTTCAATGGCCATTTCTCCATTCCAATGCCTAGTCAAAGACTTTCAATGATCGAAACTTATTCTCTAGCCATCTTTAAAAGTATTAAAGGCTAGAAAAATATTTGAAAAGTGAGAATAAAAAAGTTTAAAGAGAAAATTCTTCAAATTTGAGTAAGTTTCATTGGATATCAAAACAAGAGAGAAAATAGAGGAACCAAAAAAAAGCTTCAACATCATCTTCAACATCCTCTCAAGCTTCAAAGAAGAAAAAAAAAGCTTCAAAGAGACATCTTTCAGCCTCTTTTGCATGCCCAAAAGAGTTTCATTTTTTAATTTATTTTGAATTAAAAAAAAATTTATATTTTTAATTTCTTTATAAGTTTTTTTTGAAAAAAGAAACTTAAGGATTAGGCACATCCAAGTCTGGAATTGGACATTATAGGTTGTGATTGGTGAGCCTGTAAAACCAATTAGGTTGATTGTGAGCCTGAAAAATAATCGATGTAAGGTTTGGTTGGTGATTTTGAAAAATCAATTAGATTTGTTTATGAGTTGAGGAAAACAAACACATAATAATGAAATTATAGTAGAATTTCAAAAAAAAACTTGAAATGTAAACGTAGGTATGGAGTTGCACTGAATCACTATAAATTCTATTATATTTGTATTGTAACTTATTTTCTTACTTTACTTGTTTCGATACATGTTTAGCTTAGCTTTAAATTCTGCATAGCATTATTTATATTTTGATTCCACTGCTATTTGAATTATTCACATCATAACCACTTAAATTAGTTTAACTAGAAGCATATACTTGTTTAGAGTATAATTTGATTAAAATTTTAAAAGAATCCAATTCATTCCTCCTCTTAGGTTGCTACCTTCTAAGCAATACTATTGTTTTAGGGGCTTTTAGAATGTATTGATTGGTTGAGTTGGCAAAATTGTTGAATGTTGAATACTAGTGATCTAAATTTAGTCACATTGTCGCATCAATTTTGGATGTCCTCCCTATCCTAGTTGTCCATATATAAAATAAAAAAGTTAAAAATCTCTTATGTAGTCATTGCTCTACTCGCTAGTCCTGTATGAAAGTTGATAACCATTTGGATAATATCCAAGGTTATATATTGACACCACCATGATTGTCATATTAGATTAGTGAACTCAATAAATAGGTGATTTGTAGCAATCATCATAACATAATCATATTCTTCACCATAAGCATGTATTTTTATTAGAAGGAATATACTTATTTCAAATGTTTGCAAATAATCATTTCAAATCTCTCTCTCTCTCTCTCTCTCTCTCTCTCTCTCTCTCTCTGCCCTAATTAATTTCTTTTGAACAATTTTATTTCCTCTTTATTTCCCTCTTTAAGAACCTTAACCATCTCTATTCTATAATCTCTATTTTATAATCTCTATTCGATATCTCACATTAAAAATTTCTTTAATATTATTTACTATTTTTCTTTATATTACTATAGCATATTAAAGCACTCTGATTTCTAATTTTGGGCATTAAACATCCACTTCCTCACCATGTTGCAATGTTTGTCTCGATACCAATTTGTATGTTTATTCCACTCTAGTGTGGCATCTTTTTTCTACCAAAATAAATAAATAAATAAATAAATAACATGTGAAATATTTTTTTTATTCTTTTTCTCATCTAATTGTATCGGATTTGGATCATATAGGATCTGAAAAGGATCTGATCCACTCCATATTTGGTTCATTCACTTGCCTTCCATCTTGATTTCAGTTGGGACGGCAGGATTCCAAAATGGCGCTCGTGGCCTAGTGCTAGAAGCGGCTCCTCACCGGTGGAGGCAGCATTGCCACCGCTCCACCACTCCTCCACTGTCTCTCCGCTGTGAGATCCTACCGCCGCTAGTAGCACGAAGGTATTTACTACGACCTTCAAAGTTTGGAGATCTTTATGTATTTGGGGCAGCTATGGTTTTTCTAGGGTTTTAATGAGGTTCGGTCGGTGGCATAGTGAAGGTGGGGATTGCGGAGTTCTTGAAAGGGGTGGGGAATGGGGTTGAGGCGCATGTCATGAAGCTAGAGGTGGAGATCAAGGACTTCCAGAAACTTCTTGTCACAAGAACCCTCCGCCTCAAGAAGCTCGGCTTCTACGACATCCAATTCTCTTTTATTCCTTGGTTTCTTCTCTTTTTCTGAACTAATTTAGATTTTTTGGTTATTTTTCTTCTTATTCTTTTACACTTTTTTTGGATAGCCCTTCACAAGGGAAAGAAAAGGAAGGAAAAGGAAAGGAAGAGAAAGGGAGGGAAAGGGAGGGGGAACATTATCCTTGTTTGGATAGATTCGGATGGATGTTCCGTGTTGATCCAAAAGAAGAAATCCTTTTTGCTCTAAAACCCTTAAATCTGAATTTCTTTTAGGAGCTCAAAGCCGGACCTCTCTTTAATTTCTTTGAGGCTATTATGGGTTAAATGATCACTTAAAAAAGTAACAAAATTGTACCTTTCTGAGAATATAGAAGACTTGAAGAAACAAGCTCATGGCGAATGGAATGATAAATCGGAGTAGATCCCGAATTAGTAGTATCTTTGGATGGAGACGACTTTGCAAAAAGTACTTCATTTTTTTCTTTTTCGTGGCAATGTCTGGAACTTAATGTAACATAATGCATTCTTACGAGCGAATCATGATAGTCACATAACCTTTCTGGCTTTCCAATAATTTCGTGAGTTGATAGTTTTAGATATTATTCCGACTAATTTAAGAGTTCTCTCTTTTGATGAATCGGTCTCTGATCGGCGTGCATATGTGCATACAGGCATCTGTGTATGCTCAATTTGAGATGCGCCAGCTTGCCATACAACGATAGCATGGATACATATTGTGTTTAGGGTGAAATTTGCTTTGTGGGAACCATCCTTGTGTTAGTGATTTTAAAGGGTTGGCACACCTTTTTTTTCAAGGGGACATGCAGCACGTAGGATTTTACACAATCTGGATTTTATGGCTTTCCTGTTATTTTCCACTTTTCTATTTCTCCGGCTTCCTTCTGGCCCTTTAGTTGAAAATAATTAGCTTGTGGACGTACATGTTAACAATTGGATGTGAATTCTAAAGATGGATGTTGTCCATACACCAGTCCATGGTGATCGGATATTTTTTATGGATTCTTTTCCCATCAAATCAAATAGGTGTTATTAAATGACAACTCTCTAGCATTGTTATATGTTTTATGTTTTCTTAACATGTACTCTTAGGCTCTAGATGGGTATGCAATATGGTTCTGGCTAAAATGTAATTTCACTTTCTTTTGGTTTAATGGATGTAGGGGAAACTGATTTCGAAGGCTGGGACCGTGGAAGCCTCGAGCTGAGCCTCGAAAACCACGATCGGCTCGCTCGAAGTTTCGAAGCAGCCACTTAATTGGGAATTGATGAAAGAAAAGAAAATTAAAGAAAGATTGAGGTATTACTTTTAAAAAATTATCATAAGATAATTCTATTAATAAATAATATAACTTACTACAGCTCCTCCATTGATAGTTATGTAAAAGCATTATATAAATATTTAATATCAAGTATACTTTCATCGTGATTTCACCTAAGAGCTCAAGGAACATGTAAAAGTAATTTGAAAAAGGATCAACCAAAAAAAGTCAGATAACAAAATATAAATATATATACCTTGCATGTGATACATCTAAGAAACTATACTAAATTCTTTCAATCCTTCCCAGATATGATGCATTGTGCCTTAATTTGGTTTCTTTTTAATAACTTTTTTCGTGTTTCCACGTCCTCATTCAATGCATTACTTAGAACCACAAAATTAATTACTTACAATAGAAAACAAAAATTATGCCTACATTGTTCGCATACAAGAAACCTAAATAAAAGCAATTTACAATCCCATCGCTTCCAACCAGCCTAAATCCAATACAAGGAGAAGACTAGCGATAGCTTAATAATAATTTTATTTTAAATTCCACTACAAGTCTGACAAAAAGATTTTCAGCCAATCTCTTTAATAAATTTTTATAGTTTTAGAAAAAGCGCCATGAGCAATCTGTCCATCCTAGATATTATGGTAGCTACTTCGAGCTGGTATTTTTCTTATATTATAATTATTGATCATTAATATGACCATCATGACAATCACTATAATAGAAAACAGAAGGAAAACAAAAATGCATATTCAGCTTCTTCGATTGCTCTAATTACATGAAATGAACCAAAGATTTTTTTTTCCATTGGAAAAAATCATTGGTTATTATGTTTAAAATATAATGTATGACCTAATCTATAAAATTCAAAAAAAGGAAACACATGATAAAAACAAAATTAAGTAGTTTTTTTTTTTTTTAAATTGATGTATTTAACCACAAATATGTCATCTAACAAATCAAGATTAAATTAAAATCATTATAACAATTAATAGAAAAAAGAAAAATATTTAAACAAAAAAATTAATTTTTAGATTTAATTTATGGTTGTAACTTGATCCGATTACCAAATGGGTTAAAGATTTAAACCTTAACCGAACCTATTTGATAAATAGGTTTAGATGGGTTGAGTTTTTGTCCCAAATTCACTTACGTCAGATTCAATCCAACTTTAATCAGGTTGTTGACAGGTTGGATTGATGGATTGGGTCAAAAATTGCCATCCTTACTCGAAGGCGCTGGCGAGAGAAAGGCACCCTCAGTGGAATAGCCTACAAGAACAGCCTTTCTTTTACGGGCCTAGGACAATGATTGATGCCTGGACAACTAATGACTGATAAAAGACTTACCAAAAGCTGAATATTTACAAAGCATGTCACAACTCCTATTTCAAGCAAATATCATAATGCATGCCACAACCATCAGAATTATCAAAATGATGCCGGCTAACCGAGCGGTCAACCCAAAATGGCTTAAAACTTGGAATTCTGGAAACTTCGGGATGTGGCTTGCCTTCTTCTGGCCACTTATTTATTTACCATCTAAATTCCTGGCCTTGCCTGTTTTTTTTCCTCCTTGGAAGAGGAATCAGAATCATCGTCACTTTCACCATCATCAGTCTCGACCCTACCCGATATGTTATCGGATTTCTCTTCATGCGGCTGTTGTTTAATCCTCCATCCACCGCCCCCGCACCCCACGGATTCCAAATGAAAAGAGACCTACAAAGAGCAACGGGTCTGTACAAAATTAATTTAAGAAAAGTAAGCAGGTTGATGGAGGGAGATTCTTCAATGGACTGGTGGCTGTTAGAATTATCAACAATATGAAAGACGAAGATGAGAACGTTGCTTGAATCACTAACGTGACAGAACGCAAAGTATATGAAAGAAACCAACCTCGAGCTCCCTGATGCCAAGACATCATCTCGAGGATATGGATATATATATATATATATATACAGCTTGGTCACAGGACCAATGGTCGTTATGTCTACGTTCGCATGACCTCTGCCACGGGCTTCCCTATGTTCCCCGTCGTGGTTATCACTAATGTAATGCTGATGGCTATCTTGTACAAAGTTGTCATCTTTAAAGGTTGAGATGCATGCACGTAAATTACTGTATAGATTTACAAGCGTACCGGTGCCTCATCTAACTATTTTGGATGACTAAAGAGCATAGAACAACCTTATGTTTCATGAACCATCTGGATTAAACCTCCAGCCGATGCAAATGCTTCCAGCAATCTATTGATGGGTCCCACCAAAAATCCACTGGTTATGTTCATTGGAATTGTAAAGACAAAGCAAGCACCTTTGAAATGGAGTCAAGCGACGATTGCTGCATGAAAATGTCAAATTGCTGCAATCGAAGGCTATTGGAATGGTGAGCAGGGTATTCGATCGAATGCTAGACGAGAAGGGATACTCACAAGTCATTAAGTAAAGACGTCCCCCCTAAAAATGAAGCAGAACTCAGGCTTATGATGTAACCGTTCCAATTGTTCGGTAGGTTAACCGAAGCCACCGTATTGATTGACACAGGACAAGAGATGTAAACGCCGATAAAAAAAACTGACAACCTCAACGGTTAAGATGATAAAATCTTAGTTTATGATGAATCTGTCCCCTTTCTACAGGTATATGACTCGAACAATATTCATCCATTTGACATATGGGACAACTCCAGAAACTTTCTCGTCGCTAGTCATAAGTTATTCCCGATTAGGCTGTTACTGGAGTCGAGCACTAGCTCGGTCTGAACCCGAACGATCAAAAATATTTAGAAGATTTAAGACATTATACATTTTAGGATAGTTCATTATAAAAGTCCTTAAAATAAATCCACTTTAAAATAAAAGGTCCAGATCTATTTATGCTTCATGGAGTTTGGAAAAAATTGAGTGAAAATCATTCTTATCCTTTACATGTTCACTCTACTTGCACCCTCTGTGAATTTTGGCCCACCAACTTGCGGCATGGTTCATCATACAACCGGTTAAACCCAGTTAATCCTGGAGCCTGGTATGTTACATTGCAATAAAAATGCAAAAAAAACTCATGTTAACCTACTTGGGCACCAAATATCCAAAATACTAGATCAAAATCTTCCAATATTTCTCCATAAGTTTTTCAAAAATGATCAAAAATCAGTTAATAGAACACTTTAAATGTGATATTGTTCAGGTGATAAATGCATAAGATGGCATTCGCATACGAAGAAAACATGAACAATTCAATTTCACAATCAACATAAATAAAAAAATATCACACAGCAAAATAACCATTCTATTTGAAAATACCAAAACAATCAGTAGCCCCGTAATTCATGTACGGTGGACCAAAACAAATCAATGGTTGATATGTTAATGCAATAATAATATCGGTGGAGATAATCTTACCGTGTTAGTTGCAAGGTAATCAAGCAATCCAACAAGAATTATAGATACAGTTTTTAGATGGAAGCAAAGACCCATGTAAGTACAAATGCAGCATTCTGATCATGCAGAAATGCAAGTGACAAACCTTGAGATTGATCTCGTCTGGGATAGGTTTACCACTTATCTCTTGCACTAAACAAATTTGCCGAACCATTTTGGGGCTCAAACAATACCACTCCAATTAATTCTCCATCTTAAATTATCAGTTAGCCTTGATCGATATTTAGCCAGCCAAGCCATATTCTAGGGTCTAGACTAACACATTAAATAGTTGCTCAACCTTGCTGCTCTGTCATTGGGCTTTGGCTTCTTTAAACATAGTTTTCGAGCAAATGCTGATTGACTCATGAGCCTAAATAGTGTATGCTGAAATATGAAACATTTCTACTCATAGTCTTCTTCGAGTTTTAACCTAGATGGACATCAAAGGCAAGAAAAAGTTCGATGATTCACTGTTGATCTATGCGGAAATAGATGGATGGTCAAAAGGCATCAGAGACCAGGTGTGAGCCCATGCAGAATAATATCATTATTTTGATTAACACTAATAGTATATAATAGTATTCATGAAGACGCCATCCTCTTGCACCTACTGCTACATTTTACCTATTGTTAAGTCTATCCATCTTATGGCAGGCACCAGGTATGAGCCCATGTAGAATAATATCATCATTTTGATTAACACTAACAGTATATAATAGTATTCATGAAGACGCCATCCTCTTGCACCTACTGCTACATTTTACCTATTGTTAAGTATATCCATCTTATAGCAGCCACCACGTGTGAGCCCATGCAGAATAATATAATCATTTTGATTAACACTAACAGTATATAATAGTATTCATGAAGATGCCATCCTCTTGCACCTATTGGTACATTTTACCTATTGTTAAGTCTATCCATCTTATAGCAGGCTGCCTATATTGAAAACCTTGATTGCACAAGTAACCGACTCCACATTTTGTACGTTAGTAGCATGGTAAGCATTTTACATAAGGCAACATCATGTTTCACTCTTCTTGGCTCCGTCGGAAACGTCTATCAACAAAAAGATGTATGTGGATGCCAGAGTATGAGGTTAGAAGGAAAAGATGCATATCTATGCCGAGAAGGATAAAAAGTGTTGCCCAATGAGACAATCCAAAAAAAAAGGGGAAGGCGAACGGAGTTTTCAAATTGTTTTCTTTAGCATCACTTAATACGAATTGATTGTGAAAGCATTGAAAGTAATGAATGAATGAGAAAAAATAGTAAAGCAATAAAGCAAGTAAATAGAAGACAGGTCCATATATACAAATAACAAAGTTTACGGTGGTTTGGTGTCAAGTACAACATCTACGTCTTTTACCTAAATATTCTCCTTGAGAATTCCACTATAATCACTAAGGTCGTAGCAAGATTGATTTTCAGATTCACAATCTTAACCTAGTTGGTTTTGTGGGTTTACCAATCAAAATCTTTTTTTCTAAGCCACTCTTAGACATGTACAAATCCAATTTCAGGCTTGGATGGGCTTATTCTTCAAGTTTCAATCCCAAGTGAAACTTGTTACACATAGAAAATTGAGTTCGAAATTTAACATAAACCTAAGCTTCTTAATGAATAAATGATGTGCGTTAAAGCACAATTCAAGAAGTTGAGGAGCTCTTACAATGAATGCCTTCTTTTTTCTCTTGAGAATCACTTGAATGCATAAGAAAGAGGTGGTTAGAGTTGGAAATCTCTGCTTGATTGCTCACTTAATGCACAATATAATTTTTGAGGTATATTAATGTTCTCATGTTTTCTTTTAGCTTTCTTTTATTCTCTTGCTTCAATAATGGCTTAGACAACCATAAATCCTTGTTACCATCACTAAAAATGGGTTTCTAGCCATTGAGAGTTGAGAAATAGCTATTGGTGAAGTTCTGTGCAATTCTGTAGCTTCTGAATAACTAGCCATTAGAGCTATAAGGTGATGTGGAGTTGAATCTAGCAGATCTGGAGTTGGCTCTAGTAGATCTGGAGCCGACTCGAGCCTTCTAGCTAGGAGTCGACACAAGATCTTTGGGAGCCGACTCGAGTGCTATTCGTAAAAAATCACTTCTCTGTCTCTCCTAAGAGAGTCAACTCGAGAATTGTGGGAGTTGACTCGAGGTCTTGTGCAGAGAAAATACCTTTCTATCTTGACTGAGAGAGTCAACTCGAGGATTGTGGGAGTCGACTTGAGCATTATGCCGATAAAATTCAGCATCTTAGAGTCGACTCTAGAAAATCTTGAATCAATATGAGGCTTGTGCCAAATTTTGAAACTATACTAGAGTCGACTCAAACCCTTTAGAGATTGACTCCAAACCTTCTTTATATGAAATTTTTATGGTTTGACCTCTTTATGCATGCTTCTTTGAGTTTTTAAGATAGAAGTCTCGACCATCTTTAAAATATGATTCTAGCTTCCTGAAATCTCTTCTCAAACTCTTAAACGATCCATTAGTATCAATCATATACTCAAATATCTCATCATTCATCAAAATGAAATCTAGGGTCAACGATATTCTTTTTTTTGATGATGACAAAATTTTGAATATATACAAATAATATAGCCAAATTTAAATAATTTTAGATTCAAAAACTTAAGCATATCATCAAGAATTGCTCATAAAGGTAGATCGTTTCAAGAAAAGATATTCTTTTGGAAAGAGATTAGGGGCTATGGTCTTATAATTGATATTAGGGCAATAAATTCATTATTTCAAGCATTAGCTAAGATTTTTTAGCAATAATTTAGATTGGCTTTTCAGAAATTCTAATTACATTTGCAAGAGTTCAGATTTAACATAAGTTTAAGTCCCCCTACCTTTTTTGCTTGTCAAAAGGAATATCGGACTTCTTACTTCTTATTTTTTTCGGATCTTATTCTTCCTTTTTGTGTTTTGCATTTCTTATCATTGTTCTCTTATCAAATCTGCCATTTTCAACATTGACACAATTTTTTTCAAAAATTTCTTCACTTTCTTCGTTTATTTTCTTAGGTGATGTTTGATACCATTTCCTATTTTTAAAAAATCAAAAACTATTTTTGTTTTTTTGTATTGCATTTTTAAAACTTGTTTAAAAACCAACTACACCAAATACTATTATTTTTTGAAAATGAATAAAATAGAAATACATGTTCCTTGAATTATAAAGTTCATAACATAAATATATAAAAAATTAAAAATACATCAGTTTAGAATCTAAATTCAACCATGAAATACTAGAAAAAATGAGTATGATCGAATCCAACAAAAATACAAAAAAAACATGAATGTACGAGCACAACTATGATATTAATGCCTATTGTAACTATCCCATAATTATTTTGCGATGCGATCTCGAACATTAGCCATTTGATGAAGTTGGCTTGGATTAACATTAACACTAACTCGATCAGAAGTGATTGCTCCATCATTTCTATGGTTGTCTTCCAGCTTAACATTTTCATCTACATACTCTATGAAAAAAGAATCTCCTCGTGAATACATTCTAATAAGGTTATGAATAGCGCAACAAGCAAGAGCTATATATTTTTGTTTCTTTAAGTCATACACATGCATTACTTCAAGAATAGCAAAATGAGCTTTCAATGCACCAAAATACTATTCAATGACATTACACAATGATGAATATCTATAATTAAATATCTCCTCTAGATCTTATGAATTCCATCCTTGTCGATAATCACGTAAGTGATAGCGCTCTCCATGATATGGTGTAAGAAATTCAGACATGTCGGTGTAGCTAGAATCAATCACATATTTTTTCTTGAGGAGGCATCAAAAAATTATTTTCTAGATTAGTTATAATTTTTTTAAAAAATTCTAGAATTATTTACAGTTCTTTTCCAACCAGTCATAACAAATGTAAATCGCATATCAAATAAACATGCACACATTATGTTTTGAGTGGTTGCAATCTTCTTTTCTCTATATAGAATTTGCTTATCAGACAAAATACGTGCAGAAATATGAGCACCATCAATAGCCCCTACACATTTCTATTATTTGAAAAAAAATTATAACAATATTAGTTGAGTTTTAATATAGAATAGTAATTTGATATAATATAAATGAGTGAGTAAAAAAAGAAACCTTAAAGAATGGATAGTATTTTGGATTGTTTCTTATTTCTCAAAGAGTTTCATCAAATGAGGGAGGAACAATGATATCCTTAGCAACTGAGCTAACGGCATGTAGAACTCTCTTAAAATATTTGGAGGTTGTTTCGATAGAATATTAAAATCGATCTCCAACAACTCGATGTCACTCATTTTAAGTGATAATGAATAGAAAAATTACCACTTATTTTTTAATTGAAATAAATTTTGAAGCTTTTATCTTACCTCTTCGTTTTAACTCCTCATAAAATTGGATAAAACATGGTGGTTCCATTTGAAATAATTGATAGTATGTCATGGGATGACCATTTAATACTTCAACCACCCACTTATGTCTCATTAACTTTGAAATTCTTTTAGGTCAAGATGTTCTCTTACATAGTCTGCTATACTCTTCACTAGCATAAATAGTGATCAATTGCTCAATTTCATCATCAGAATCTGATAAAAATTCTTCTAAATTCATATCTCAATCTCTTCAAATTAAACCTATAAATAAATAAAATAAAATAAATAATTTATAATCATAAAAATAAACATAATGAGAATAACAGAATTTACATTGTCATAAAAGATCATAATAAAAATATCCAATACATAAGATCCCAATAAATGTGTTCAAGACATTAGATATAAGATCAATTAGATAAAGTCTTTAAAATTTCATAATAAAAGATAATAAAAAAGATATTCTCAAACTAAAAAATTTGCATTCTTAAATATTGAGCACCTAATCCTTCTTTCTTTCTTTCAGCATGTGAAGGAACATACTTCTCCATAAAGGATCATCACGAATATATTTAGTTGCTTTTGTATAAGATACTCCATCTATTCCTTCAAGTGCATTGAGTACATTCATGCAAGCAACAACATTCTCTTGATCTTGCCTAGATTGAGATCCAAAAATATCTCCACTTTCATTATTTAAAGTAAAAGATGTACAACTATTCATCCTTTTTTCCAATAACTCTATTTTCTTCTTAGAGTTTTCCTCTATCAGAGTCAAAGCATTAGCCATTGCAAATTGAACTTGATCTCTCATTTTTCGATGACTAGTTCTTGAACTATTTGAAGTCTTAGCTTTCTTGCTTGCATGGATATCTACTTCATCTTCATTTGAATTGTTAGATTCTCTATCATTATTATCTAATTCCTCTGTAATTGAAGGACTTTTGATAGAAGCATGAGCATTAGCTCTAGTTGCAATGGTATCATCATAAATGGCGCACAACTTATCAGAATATTTGCATCATTTCTTTCTAAATCTTCTTGCTTGCTTATGCATCTATAATATAGCAACAAATGAATTAGATAGTAAACTAGCTAAATCTAATAGATTATATATCATGAATATAGTATTAAATTAATGCATACCTCATACAACTTCTTCCACACTTCTTTGGTAGCTATAACTTGAAAGGTTGTTGGATTGTATTCAATTTTCATTTCACTCAATAGCTTATAAAAACCTTTCCATCTACTCCAAAGTGAATTAAACTTATTCTTCAATTGGTTATGTGTATAGTTTTTTTCAAATTTTTTTCTTAACTCCTCTTTAATAGTTTTCCATGCATTTTTAGAAAAAGTAGTTGTTTGTCTATTTCCTTTCTTAACTTCCTCTTCCATCGAACATATGAAAAATGATTCAATAGGTTTAGGCCAAACGTTCTTAGCTTCATCAACTTCAAGGACTTCATCATCATCAACATCAACTTCTTGGCTTACCGTTGCTATCTATCCAAATAATATATAAAAATAAAATCAACCTATTGATAAGAAAACGAAGGAGAGCCACAAGTTACAAACCCCAAAAGGTTTAAACAATCAACATTCAATATCACAAAATTTTTGGACCTAGTAAACATAATATAGTAGTGCTAAACTTTTCTCGCCATTCCCACATCTCACTACAATTTTATTCCATAGAAGCAATAACACCATAAATAACAAAGACCATGTTACAAAAAATAGCAAGCTACCAAACTAATAAGATCATTAGTTTATTCTTGAAGCAAATACAATTCGGACAATTAAGGAAAGATTACCAACAATTGTTTCTTTTCATACTTAAGAGTAACTGTTGGTGCAAAATTTGATTATCGTCGAAGAAGTACTGGAGTCGGAGAAGACGAGGTCGCCGCTGTGATCTGCAAAATAAGTCTCATCCAAAGTCTGAGGTGATGGCTTTGACAAGACCCTCTGACGATCAAGTCAGCTCTTTCAGCCAACAAAAATTGAGTGCTCAATCAAGAAAGTTGCAGAGTTTCAAAAAGAAGAAGAGAGTTTAGAGAAAACGTATCTGGAGGATCTCTTTTATAACTCTGAAGTCTGTAACAAACTGATAGTGACCATCTCAATTACTTGGTAGTGGGCCATTCGGAGCCATGTGAGATTTGTTACGGAGGGTGGTGTCCATTATCGTGATATGTTAGTCTATTATAGACCTAACAATTGAAGTTCGGATGGGATGGTTGCAGGCGACGAAGGGCTCTTGGACGTTGTTGTTTCGAAGGAGTTTGGAGGTTCTCAAGATTGACCGTGTGTTGGCTTTTATTCACTATATTGAAGGTGTACACCATGGTCCTTTCAGACAGCTGAAAGAAATTCGGTCGGAAGAGAAGCCCGACAGGAGTTCGACCAATGAAAAGGCCCAGAAGACATCCAACCGAAAGAAGTCCGACTGCGAGGGATCCACTTGGATCAAGTATTGATCGATGGCCGTAACAAGCAAGCGCGACTAAAATATTGACGCCTCTATTGTTCCTTTGAGGTTCGGCTATTCCAAGGATTGCTCACCGACGAATAATGATAAAGCGCTGAAGTTCGTCTGAGGGCTGATCGAAAGAAGTTCGACTATTGGAGAAGTTTTATGGAAGAAGATCGATCGAATGGGATGCATAGGAGCCAGAAATTTAGTCGATTCTATGGGGTAGAAGTATTAACTATTCGAGTTCGCCTGAAGGAGAAATCTGCAACATCCTACTGAATCCAAAATCGGTCTTTTCAGCCAATCGAATTATCTGACTACAGTGTTGAAGGTTGGACATCTCAGAATGATTCAGAGTACGAATACTCCAGTGGGTTGAGGTTTAGTTATCATAGTTACAATCGAACGAAACTGATCAAAAGTCGGAGTCTTAGTCAAACTTCGGCAGACATGGATTTATCCCCAATACTAGTCTCCTACTCTCGAGTTCGAAGTTCGAAGGATGGAAGTAAAATAAAGACTGGTGAAGTTTGAAGAATTTTTCAATCCTATTGAATTTTCTGCATCTACATTGGATGGAAAATTTTGACTTTTACTAGGCTGGCGTCAAAGCTTCATGAATGCGAGGTGACCCAAAGAGATATTTTTTGAATTTTCCATCAGAAGCCTGCTCGAAATACGGTGCTATTAAGGATCTGTCCATTGGAAGCTTTCTGTCATGATGAATGGGACATGCATCGATCAAAGATCGACTGAGAAAAATCTACAATCATAACTATCTTAGAATTTTAGGGATTATTTAAACCCATCCTCCTCCTCTGAGCCTTTTAATTCTTTTAAAATCCTCATCTCCTTCCTCTAGTTTTCTTCTCCATCCCAAGCGAGGGTCCAAGCTTCTTCCTCCATTTTTTGTGGTTCCAGGCGCACCCCCATTTGATTTTCGTTACATTCACCATCTCCTTATTCTTTCCAGCCGATCTAGGTCAGCCCTCTGATACTTTTTTTTGATTATTTTCACACTCTTTGCTTTCTCGCACTTTCTATTTTTGTTGAAGTTTGTACATCTTATTTTTTCTCTGATTTTTGAAAGATTCCTTGATTTCACTTTGATCCAAATGTCTAGTAAGGAATCCTGATCAACTTATTCTGAGAGCCCGACCCCTTTAACCTTGGTGAACCTACCTCCTGAGGAGGCCGAACCCTTGGAGTCAGCTCATCCTTTTGTACCTACAATCATTTCCTGTAGACTTCGGTCCAATGATCTTTCTCTAGTCAGAATTCAGTTCAAAATTTCTTCTGAATATGAGCTCGAACTTTCTGAGCCCGACGATTGAGTTTGCTCACCTCCTCCAAGCCGAATCTGTCTGTATGTCGAAATCCTTTGGATCGGGCTTAGATTATCCTTGCCTCATTTTATAGTTAACCTATTCAAGTTTCTCAATATTTTTCTTACTGCTATGGCACCGAATTTTTTTAGATTCATCATCAAATTTCTCTCTCTATGCACCATAGTGGACGTTCGACCTACCATTTTCTTATTTCATAATTTTTTTATCTTTAAATGCCACCCAACCGTCAAAGACTGATGGTATGTATCTCCACAGTTTGGCAATAAGGGACTGCTTAAAAGTGCTCCTTCATTCATGGCTGGAAGGAGAATTTTTTTTTGTCTCCCATCCCACCTTAAGGTTAAGACTTCCTCCATGGGACGAGATAAGAAAATCGATCCGCCGAGCCCCTAGGCTAGAAAGCGAGGATCGAAGTTTGATCGATAAGCTGAAGTCCTTTAATGCTTCACCGATCCTCAAACTTCTGGACGAGCAGACCTTGTTCAATTTTGGTCTCAATTCTCTTAACCCAACTGATAGTTCTTCATATTCAGTCAGTTGGATGGTATTCTTTCTTTTGATCTTCTAACTTTATCTTCTTTGTAGAAATGACTCCAGAGGAATGAAATCGCCTGGTGAAGAAAATCAAGATCCTCAAGAGGAAGGGTGGTCCTTCCGGTGAACTACAAAAGAAGGCTCAGATTGGAGAGTCGAGCCAGGCCATGCCGACCCTCGAGCCCATCGTTACTGCACCGAGCCCAATCTTATCTGATGAGGCCGCCCCTTCTGCTCCTTTTCAGCAAGAGGAAGTTGTAGAGAGGAGGAAGAAGAAGGCCGTCGGCAAGAAAGTCAGATGGAAGGTTAAGAGTTTCGAGGGAGAGGATCTTAGCCCAGAGCAAGGTTCCCTGGATGATCGAGAGATCGTCCAGGAACTGATGGAGGGGAGCATCCTTCCCCATATTGTAGAGAGAATGTGTCAGAAGGACGATGTTGAGAGATTCGATGAGTTTTTTGCTGTCTTTCTGGAGGTAAGTGGCTTCTTTTGATTTTGACTTCATGTCCTTTGGGCTTTAAAGTTAAAAACTTCAAAAATTCTGACTCGCTTTTTATTTTACAATTGAGACACTATCTTTTTGCTCACTCCAAGGCGGCAAACCAGAGATGGGCCGAAGCTTCTAGGGCCTTTGAGGAAGCCCATGTAGAAGCCAAGAAGGCCCGGGTCAAGGCCGACGCTCTAAAGGTAGCCTCGAAAATCCACTCATCTGAAGTCAAACACCTTCAGAGGGAGTTGAGGGAGAAGCTTGAAGATGGCAAAGCTGAGGGCCGAGTTAGCTCTAGAAGAGGAAAGAAGGAAGACACAGGAGGAGGTTAACGCCACTATGGAGAGGGCCGTGCAAGACTTCAAGTCCTCCAAAGATATGGAAGACATCAAAATAGACTTCGCCCAAGAATCTTTCTTGGAAGGGTTTTAGATCTGCTTGAGATGGGTCATCGAGAACTTCTCCGACATCGATCTAGACCTTCTCATAGAGAAGTCAGAGAATAGAGTTGGCCCTTCGCGTGCTGATGCCGAGGTTGCCCCCGCTGTCCATGCCGTTGAAGCCACTCTGAAAGTTTCAGAACCTGTAAGTGCAGCATTTGGGCCTGCTCGAGAGCCGGAGATGACTGAGAGGGTCCTGACCTCTCCAGTGGGCGAGCCATCCGAGGTCTAAACTTTTGACGTTTATGTTTTTTTTTTTTCGATGTATCAAAAATATTTGAAGCAATGAAAGAAAATCTCTCTTTTTCTTTACACTCTACACTGCATGTGATTCAGAATACCTTCTATGACCAGGGCTACGACCCCCTTTCTCCGATTGACATCGATCCCTTACCTTAGAGAGTTCCGTTCAAGCCTTTGATAAAGGGTTTGAAGCAAGAGGTCCGTCATTTAAGAAAAAAGTTAAAGATGGTTGAGGCCGACCTTCAAGCCTCTTAGAAGAATGCTTCGGAGGCGACTAAAGAAGTTACTCACCTCCGAAGCTTACACATAAAGGATTCCGCAAGCTTCAGCATTCGAAAAGAAAATTTTGAGAAGGAGCTTGATGAACTCCGAAAGAATGCGAGTGATAAGTCTTGAGCACTGACAGCAAAAATTGGCTCTCTTGAAGTTGATCTTAAGAAGGCAAAAGAAAAGATTCATCTCTTAGGAGGGAGCTCATCGTGGTCCACCGATGAAGCTCGGTATAATTAGGATTGATCAAAAAATTCTTCTAGCTTCAGAAGCAGCTGTAGGATATTAAGGATCGACATAATAGTTACTGAGTGACCTGGGCAGGAAAGATGTCCAGGCTTGAGGGCGAGCTGAAGGCTATCAGGGATGAGGCGACCTATTTTAAGAGAAAGTTTTATAGCATTCAGTAGGCTGGATCAGATGGCGAATCTGAGGAGCTCGCCTCTCTGAGGACCGTCGGTGAGCTCTCAGAGTCCGTCGGGGTGGAGAAAATTGAAGTTCAATAGTTGAAGCTCCAGTTAACCTGCGAGCGTCGAGCCATCAAGAATACTGAAGTTGAATCTGAAGTCTTGAGAAAGCAGCGGTGAGAGCTCGAGGCCAAATTTGAATATGCCAAATAGGATGTATATCGAAGGTCTATATAAGAAGAAAGAGCTCGAGAAGAAAATCTTCAAACTGAAGGAAGCTTTGGTGATGGCCGGAGCTGATAGCCCGAAGTCCAAAGAGTTCGGGCCACCTTAGAACTTCGTCTCTTTTCTTTTTTTTTATGTAATCGATTTCATCAATCTTCATTCCATCTGTAATGCATTTATTCTTTCACACAGTTGGTCCTTGCCAACCTTCATTTTGCTTGTGGTGTGCCCATTTTTGTGTAATTAATCTTATTGACTTTTATTTGTAATAAACATAACTCTATAATGAAATGATACCCCCTTTTTTTTCTTTTTTTTTTTGCTGTCATCTTTTATAGATGTGATTCTAGGCATCTTGTTTTTCTTTACTTTATTTCTAATGAGATGCTTGTCGTGGACGTCGAGCTAGAGGTCTGTTTCATGGATCAAGATGGGGTTTTATCTTTGGCATTTGGCTTGGCCGTAGCGGGATGTGTACGATGGTCGTTAGTAGGGCCTTGGCCTTTTTCTTATTTTAGATTAGCAAGACCTCGGCCCTCCATCCTTTGCACGATCATATAGGTTCGTCAGATCTATCGGTGGGATCTCTTCCTTCATCTCATCTTGATTTAACAAGGCCTTCAATTTTGCTCATGTTTGGACGAGGTTCTCCTCCTATTTCTAATGGATAGTAGGAGCATATTAGGGCCGTTGGCAAGGCCACTCTCCTCATCTCATCTTAGTTTAATGAGATCTTCGACTTTGCTCATGTTAGGATGAGTTTCTCCTCCTATTTCTAATGGATTGTAGGAGCATATTATGGCCATTGATAGGGTCTTTTTCCTCATCTCGTCTTAGTTCAACGAGGCCTTCGACTTTGCTCACGTTAGAATGAGATTTTTCTTCTATTTTCAATGGACTGTAGGAGCACATTAGAACTGTTGGTAGAGCCTCTCTCCTCATCTCGTCTTAGTTCAATGAGACCTTTGACTTTGTTCACGTTAGGACGAAGTTCTCCTGTTCCTAATGGGCCACTTCAGATTGCTTCGGAGAGTTATTTATCATCACACAATTTTTGCACCAAAAATTAATGATGTTAAAATGAAAAAGTTTTATTGAAGGAAACTTATTGGTAATACAATCTTAGATTTTCTGAATTCTAAGATCGTGGGAGCGTTACTCCTCTGAGCTTCTTCAAGCGATAAGTTTCAGATCGAACGATCTTCTCTATTTTATACGGACCTTTCCAATTCAGGGTGAGCTTTTCTTAATTCTAAGATTACAAAATGGACGCTCGTCGGAGCACTAAGTTCTCCACCCTGAATGCTTTGCTTTTTACTTTAGAATTATAGTATCTGGCTACTCTTCATCTATAGGCTGCCATCCAAACTTGGGCTTTTTCTCTTTTTTTCTTCAATAGATCGAGGTTGATTCTAAGATCTTATGAGTTACACTGCTTATTGAAGACCATAACTCGTGCTGATGGAAGTTTAAATTTGATTAGAATGACTGCCTCTTCTCCAAAGGTCAAGACAAACGGTGTTTTTTCAATCGATAGCCTTTGAGTAGTTTGGTACGTCCAAAGGATGTGATAGAGTTCGTCCACCCAAGTCTCTCTTGCTTTTTCAAGCCTTATCTTGATATCCTACAGTAAAATTCTGTTAGTCACCTCTGCTTCATCATTTGCTTGCGGATGGGCCACTGACGTAAAGTGATAGAAGATGTTTAGATTTTCGCAGAACTCAACGAATCTCGTCCCAGTGAACTATCGCTCATTATCTATTATGAGAGTTTGGGACAGACCAAATCGATAAATAATTGACTTTCAGACGAAGTCTTATACCTTAATCTCAATAATTTTTGCTAATGGTCCAACCTCAATCCATTTGGTAAAGTAGTCGATCACAACCAAGAAAAACTTTCATTATCCAGATGTCATTGAAAAGGGGTCAAGTATATCCACTTTTTACTGTATGAATGGCCAAGGTGCACTTAGTAGAGTAAGCTCGGAGGTCGACTATTTTTGTATGTTTGCATTTCTCTGACAGCTGTCATATTTCTTGATAAATAGAGTCATGATAAAAGATCGATCAATAGTACCTCTACCAAAGTAGTCTTTGTGATAGGATTCTGGCTCCTACATGACTTTCGTAAATTTCTTCATGCACTTTTCATAATACGAAGTTGACCTCTGAAGGTCGGAGACATCTCAAGAGCGGTAGAGAATACGACCTTTTATACAGCTTGTTTTCATATAGAACATATTAAAAAGCTTGATTCCTGAGTTTTCGAGCTTCTTTTGGATCATGAGGAAGAACTCCATCCTTAAGGTACATAACTAGCGGGTCGATCCAACTCAACTCGTGCTCAACCTGCATAACGGGCGGCAACTCCTCTGAGCTTAGGCACTTTAGAATTTTAAAAAATACTTCTTTGGGCAGTTCGACTGGGGCTAAAGTGGCCAATTTAGAGAGAAGATTAGCTCTCATATTTTCTGCCCTCAGAATTCATTGAATGCTAAAATTATTGAAGGTCGAAGTCAAGTTCTTTACTTTCTTAAGATATTTCATCATGCTTTCCTTTCGAATTTCATAACTGCCGCTAATCTGTCTGACCACCAGCTGAAAATCACTAAAAACTTGGAGCCGATCTACCTCTAACTCTTTTGCTATTTTCAACCCAGTGGTTAGAGCTTCATATTTGATCTCATTATTAGTTGTAGAAAATTTAAAGCGTAGTGCATATTCGACGATGACTCCCTCGGGGTTAACTAGGATCAACCCCGCACCTTCTCCAGTAGTATTGGATGAACCATCCATGTATAGGGCCTAAAAATTTTTAGAAAGGTCGGCACTCTCTTTAGGGGGGCTCGGTTGCAACCACGGAATGTCAATTTTGTTCTATTCAAGCTCGACTTCATTTGGAATGGTGCATTCTACTATAAAATTTGCTAACATCTAGATTTTGATCGACGGTCAAGGTTGGTAGTTGATGTCAAATTCTGTAAGCTCAATTTTCTATTTTGCGATTCTTTCGAAGGCATCCGTTCGATGAAGAACTACTTTAATTGGTTGATCCATGAGGATAGTTATGGTATGCCTCTTAAAGTAAGGTCAGAGTCTCCTGATAGTAATTAGAAGAGAGTAAGTTAATTTTTCTAACTTAGAGTATCTGATCTCTACATTCCTTAGGACTCGGCTTATGTAGTAGATCGATCGCTGTACTTTTATTTTCTCCTTGATCAGGACTACTGCTAGGACTGCTGGAAAGACTGCTAGGTACAAGAATAATTCTTCTTTAGGCTTGGGCTTTTTCAGTAGTGGGGATGAGTCGAGGTAGTTTTTAAGCTTCTCGAATGTCTGTTGGCATTCCGCCATCCAGCAAAAGCTCTTTGGCTGTTTAAAAACTTGAAAGAAGGGCATGTATCGTTCGATCAATCTTGAGACAAAGTGATTTAGGGATGCCACTTTTCAATCAGATGTTGAACTTTTTTAATCATTTTTGGAGTGGTCATCTCCTGAATAGCCCAGATTTTCTTCGAATTCATCTCAATCCCATGCCTCGACACCATAAATCTCAAAAATTTCTCCGAGGTTGCATCGAAGGTGCAATTGATCAGGTTTAGCTTCATCTTATATTTTTTAAGTGTACTAAAGATCTCTTCAAGGTCGGTGATGTGATTTATTAAAGCTCAATTCTTGACGAACATGTCATCCACATACACCTCCATGTTTCGATCGATCTACTTTCTGAAGATTTTATTGATCAAGTATTGGTATGTTGTCCCTACATTCTTGAGTTCGAAAGGCATAACCTTGTAACAGTAAAACAAAAGCGGTGTTCTCTTCATCCTCTAGCGCCATCCGAATTTGGTTATAACCAGAAAAGGCATCCATGAAGGTGAGGAGCTCATGGCCCGAGGTTGCATCCACCAGTTGATCAATTCTGAACACAGGATAGCTATCTTTTGGATAAGCTTTGTTTAGCTTTTTGAAGTCTATACACATCCTTCACTTATCGTTCGTCTTTTTGACAAGCACCACATTTAAGATCCAGCTCGGATAGTTAACTTTGTGTATAAATTCGATCTTGAGAAGCTTGTCAACTTCTTTTGCAATTACTTTCTGCCTCTTTGGAGCGTGGCTATGCATCTTCTCTTTTACTGGCCGATACTTAGAATTAGCAGCCAACCGATGTTTCATGACCTCAGCACCAATCCCCAGCATATCCGTTGGGACCCAAGTGAAGACGTCTGCATTTCTCCAAAGAAAGGTAATGAGTTGCTCTCGGATCTTATCCCCCAAGTTAGAGTCGATTTGCATAGTGTGCTCCTCATTCCCATCATTTAATGAGATGAAAATGAGATCTTCCATAGGCTCTCCCCGCTCCTCCATAAGATCGTCGCGGACATCCAGTCCATCAACAGGGCAAAGATCGGGCTGGATATTTTTCTATATGGCCATGGAGTAACAGTGCCTCACCAAGATCTGGTCTCCTCTGATCTCTCCAATCCCATAGCTTGTTGAAAATTTCATCTTCAAATAATATGTTGACACTACTGTTCGAAGTATGTTTAGATCAGGTCGGTCGAGGATCGCATTATAAACCAATGGGGCTCTCACTACTAAAAAGTCCACCTGTGCTTTGGACTACCTTGGATATTGTCCTACAGCCACAACCAAAGTTATTATGCCCTCAATCGATACCGCATCACCAATAAAGCCCACTAACAGAGAGTTTATCGATCCCAATCGACCATCAAGTATAGACATTTTGGAGAAAGCATTATAAAATAAAATATCTATCGAACTTTCATTATCAACAAGAATACGGCATACATGATATTCTATAATATTTAAAAAAATTACAACCACATCGTTATGCGAGAATTGAACTCCCTAGGCATTCTTGTTGGTGAAAGCGATGGGCTCCTCTATTCTCCACCTCTTCTTGAGCCCTGCTGGTCCACTAGCCTCCTCTCATCGAGGTCTCCCAAAGATGATGTTGATGATGCTAAGGGGTGGTCGATCTGCCTGCCCCTCCTCCCCTCTTGGTAGCTCAAGTTATGATAGTTTTCTTGGTCAATCCTCTCTTCCTTCGGGCCGACGTCGCAGGAATTGATCGAGCCTACCTCGCTTGATGAGCTCCTCGATCTCGTCTTGGAGTTGGATACATTCTTCTATATCATGATCATGATCATGATGATAGAGACAGTACTTATTGGGGTTGCATTTGTCGGGATGAAAGCGCATCCTCTCTGATCTAGATAGTTGTTCCTTGATCTTCATTAGTACTTATATTTTTGGAGCATTAAAGGGGGCATAGTTGTAGAACCTTCGAAGGGGGGAGCCCCACCGCGCCCTTCTATCAGGGCTTCCCTACTTTCAAGCCCGGGTAGGGGTTCAGACTCGCTTGCGCTCAAGAGAAGTTTGGGAGCGCGGTTGAACCTCATTCGACTTCTCTTCATATGTGGGCCTATTTGGCTCATCCATTCACCATTCTTCTATAACTTTATTATCCTTGGCCTTGAAGGCCTCTTATGCTTGGGCATAGCCTTCAGCTCGAGCTAACATATCAGCAAAATTTCTGGGATACTTCTTCTCCAGGGAGAATAGTAGATTGTTCTTCTGAAAGCTATCTTTTAGTGCAGCCATAGCGATAAATTGATCTAAATTTCAGACTTCTAGGATAGCTGCATTGAAGCAGTTGACATAAGCTCGGATGGATTCTCCCTCTTATTGCTTGATGTTCATAAGGAAGTCGAAACCTCGATGGGGGTGTTGGCTGTTGATGAAATGAGTCATGAACTGGTGGCTCATTTGATCGAAAAAAAAGATGGTATCCGACTTAAGGATCGAATACTAATTTTTGGCTACTTCCTTCAAAGTGAATGGGAAGGCTCGATAGAGGATGGCATCTAGTGCATCATGGAGAAGCATCATCGTCCGAAAGGCTTTCAGATGGTCGATCGGATCGGTAGTCCCATCATAGCTCTCGAATTGATGGAGCTTGAAGTTTGGCGAGATAGATTTCTACATGATGCAGTGAGAGAAAGAAGGGTCGGTACAGATATCATTACCATGGTAGGGAGGAGCATGGTGGAGTTCCTCAATCCATCAGTTCATCTCTTGCAGTTTTTGATCCAGAAAATCCTTTCGATCATGGGTCTCTAAGGTCTTATGACCGAATGGGGGTAAAGTTCCCCCAGGGATAGAGTCATGATCAAAGTAGGGGCTCTCGACCCTCTACTTTCTTTTTTTGGAGGTCATCGGCTATCCCTAAACTGGATCATAGGGCTCCAGAGAAGTCTGCTCCGATCGAATTGGCGTCGGAAGCTGCTGCTGTCGCATGGCCTGTACTGCTTTCGTGAGATCGTGAACCTACTAGACTAGCAAGTTGAACTGCTCGGCATCTACCATTGCTATAGGTGGAGCTTGAGTTGCTGGGGATGAAATAGGGGCGGGCAGATCTAGATAAGATCTGACCGCAAAGATCGTTGACCGTTGGGTTGAAGCTTTCTTGGAAGGCATCTTTTTCGAGAAGAAGAACTCTGGAGGAGAAGTAGAGATCTCTACTGAGCATTTCTTTAAGAATAAGGAAACCTCAAAAGGCAGAGAAGGCCCTTCCTCTAGCGCCAATTCTGTTGGTGCGAAATCTGGTTGTCACCGAAGAAGTGCTGGAGTTAGAGAAGATGAGATCGCCATCGGTGACCTGCAAAATAAGTCTTATCTAGAGCCTGGGATGGTGGCTTCGGCAAGATCCTTCGATGATCAAGTCAGCTCTTTTGGCCAAAAAAAATGGAGTGCTCAGTCAAGAAAGTTACAGAGTTTCAGAAAGAAGAAGAGAGTCTGAAGAAAATAAATATTGAGGATTTCTTTTATAGTCCGAAGCTTGTAACAAATTGATAGTGATCATTGTAATTGCTTGGTAGTGGACTGTTTGGAGCCATGTGGGATTAATTATGGAGGGTGGTGTCCGTTGTCGTGATGTGCTAGTCTGTTATAGACCTAACAACTAGAGTTCGAATGGGGTGGTTGCAGGTGACGAAGGACTCTTGGATGTTGTTATTCCAGAGGAGTTTAAAGGTTCTCAAGATTGATCATGTGTTAGCTTTTATTCTCTATGTTGAAGGTGTACGCCATGGTCCTTTCAGACAGCTGGAAGAAATTTGATTGAAAGAGAAGTCCGACAGAGGTTCGATCGATGAAGAGGCCCGAAAGATGTCCAACCGAAGGAAGTCCGACTACAAGGGATCCGCCTGGATCAAGTATTGATCGATGGCCACAACAAGCAAGCACGATTGAAATATTGGCACCTCTATTGTTCCTTTGAGGTTCGACCATTCTCAGGATTGCTCATCGGTGAATAATGATAAAGCATTGAAGTTCGTCTAGGGATAGTTTAGAAGAAGTTTGACTGCTGGAGAAGCTCCATGAAAAAAGATCAACCGAATGGGATGTGCAGGAGCTGAAGATTTAGCCAATTCTATGGGGCAGAAGCATTAACTATTCAAGTTCATCTGGAGGAGGAATCTGCAACGCCCTACTAAATCCAAAATTGGTCATCCCAGCCAATCAGATTATCTGACTGTAGTGTTGAAGTTCGGCCATCTCAGAATGATTCAGAGTCCGAATACTCTCATGGGTTGAGGTTCAGTTGTCATAGTTACAACCAAACGAAACTGATCAAGAGTCAGAGTCTTAGCCAAACTTCGACAAACGCAGATTTATCTTTAACAATAACTATAAGAAAATGAGAAAATATGCATAATCTAAAATCTAAGATGATATTATGAAAGGAAGGATGGACTAACAAACTCATAAGAACATGAGTTTTTACTCCTATAGAAATCTAACTGAAGGAGGAGTTCGAAAGGAGTTCAACTCCTAGAGGTATCCGACTGAAGGAAAGATTCGAAAGGAGTTCAGTTCTTGAAGAAACTTGACTGAAGAAAAAGTCTAGAAGAAATTTGGCTCCTGTAGAAATCCGATTGAAGAAGAGATCCGGAAGGAGTTTGGCTCTTGAAGGAACTTGATTGAAGGAGAAGTCCGAAAGAAGTTTGATTTCTATAGAAATCTAACTGAAGAAGAGGTCCAAAAAAAGTTCGACTCCTAAAGGAACTTGACTGAATGAGGAGTTTGAAAGAAGTTCGGCTTCTGGAGGAGTCCGAATGAAGGAGAAATCCGAAAGAAGTTCGGTTGGAATTCGGCCATCGGATGAGTTTGGCTACTGAATGAGTTCGATCGCTTGAGGGGTTCGACCGTTGGAGGAAGAATTTTCGATCGAAGCTCCTTCAGGATTACTAGTTGCATTAGGTAAAGCATCAGGCTGGACTTCGATGGAAGTAAAATTTATCTCCAACAACAGTCTCCCCACTATCAAGTTTGAAATTCGAAGGAAAAAAATACAAAAAAGATGACTACCAAAGTCCTTTTTCGGGCTCTACACCCATTGGGGTTGAAGCTCGGGAGAGATCTTATCTCCAACCGAGGTTGACATTGAAGTTAAGGCTCAGAGGAAATCTTGCCTTCAGTCGAGGTTCAAGGAGATCTTATCTCCTATTGATGTTGCGGTTGAAGCTCATGGGAGATCTTATCTCTAGCCGAGGTTGAAGTTAAAGTTAAAACTCGGAGGAGATCTTGTCTCCAGCTAAGATTGAAGGAGATCTTATCTCCTGTTGACGTAGACGTTGAAGGAGCTCGGGAGAAATCTCATCTCTAGCCGAGGTCCAGGAAGATCTTATCTTCTCTTCTCACCTCGTCTAAAATGAACAAGGCCTTCGACTTTGCTCACGTTAGAATGAGATTCTCCTCCTATTCCTATCGGACTGTAGGGGCATATAAGGGTCATTGTCAGAGCCTCTCCCCCCATCTCATCTAAAATGAACGAGGTCTTCGACTTTGCTCGCATTAGGACAAGGTTCTCTTCCTATTCCTAACGGACTGTAGGGATGCATAAGGACGGTTGTCAGGGCCTCTCCCTCCATCTCGTCTAAAATGAACGAGGTCTTCAATTTTACTCACGTTAGGACTAGGTTCTCCTCCTGTTCCTAACGGACTGTAGGAGCGTATAAGGATCGTTATCAGGGCCTCTTCCCTCATCTCATCTAAAATGAACAAGGCCTTTGAGTTTGCTTATGTTAGGATGAGGTTCTCCTCCTATTCCTAACGGGCTGTAGGAGCGCATAAGGATCGTTGTCAGGGACTCTCCCCTCATCATGTCTAAAATGAACGAGACCTTCGACTTGCTCATATTAGGATAAGGTTCTCCTTCTATTCCTAACATGGCCACTATTAATTGCTTCTTTTTTTTCATCACATAGTTTTTGCACTAAGAAACAATATCATTGAAATGGAGGAGTTTTATTGATGAAAAATTACTGATAGTACATCCTCAGATTTTTTGAATTCTAAGGTCGTAGGAGCATCGTCCCTCTGAGCTCCTTTAGGCAATAGGTTCCGGGCCGGACGACCTTCTCTACTTCATACGGGCCTTTTCAATTTGGGGCAAGCTTTTTCTGGCTCTGAGGCTGAGAGATGGTGGTTCATCGAAATACTAAGTCCTCCACTCTGAACATTTTACCTCTAACTTTGGAGTTATAGTATCGGGCCACCCTCTGCCTGTAGGCCGCCATTCGAACCTGAGCGTCCTCTCTTTTTTCCTCAAGCAAGTTGAGATTGACTCTAAGGTCCTGTGAGTTACACTACTCATTGAAGGCCACGATCCATGCTGATGAAAGTTTAAGCTCGATTGGGATGACTGCCTTCATTCCAAAAGTCAAGATGAATGGTGTTTCCCCAGTCGGTAATCTTTGTGTAGTCCAATACATCCAGAGAACGTGGTAGAGTTCATCCACCCAAGCCCCCCTTGCTCTATCGAGCTTTGTCTTGATGTCTTACAGCAGGATCCGATTGGTCACTTCAGCTTCTCCATTTGCTTGTAGGTGAGCTACTGATGTGAGGTGGTAGGAGATGTTTAGATCTTCGTAGAACTCGATGAACCTCATTCTAGTAAACTGTCGTCCATTATCTGTTATGAGAGTTTGGGACAGACCGAACTGGCAGACTATTGACTTTCAGATAAAGTTCTATACCTTGGCCTCGATAATTTTTGCTAGTGATTCAGCTTCGATCCATTTGGTGAAGTAGTCGATCGCGATCAGGAGGAACTTTCGTTGCTCGGATGCCATCGAAAAAGGGCCAAGTATGTCCATTCCCCACTACACAAATGGCCAAGGTGCACTTAGCAGATTAAGCTCGGAGGTCGGCTATCTTTGCAGGTTTGCATTCTTCTAACAGTGGTCATATTTCTTGACATACTTCATTGAATTATGGTACAAGGTCGGTCAATAGTATCCTTATCGAAATAATTTTTGTGACAGATATCTGGCTCCTACATGACTTTCATAAATTTTTTCGTGCACTTTCCATAATACGAAGTCGACCTCTGAAGGTCAGAGACATCTCAGCAGTGGCAATGAATACAACCTCTTATACAACTTACCCTCATACAAAACGTACTGAGAGGCTTGATTTTTGAGTTTTCGAGCTTCTTTCGGATCACGAAGAAGAACTCTCTCTTTGAGGTAGGCAACCAATGGATCAATCTAGCTCGGCTCTAGCTCCATCTGCATAACGAACTATGATTTCTCTGAGCTTGGGCATTTTAGAGTTTTAAAAAATACTTTTTTGGATAGTTTGGCGGAGGCTGAAGTGGCCAACTTAGAGAGAAGGTCGGTTCTTATATTTTCTGCCCTCGAAATCTATCGAATGCCAAAACTGTCAAAAGCCAGAGTCAAATCCTTTACTTTCTCAAGGTATTTCATCATACTTTTCTCTCATACTTCATAGTTGCCACTAACTTGATCGACCACTAATTGAGAATTACTATAGACTTGAGGTCGAACTACCTTTAACTCTCTTATTATTTTTAATCCGATAATCAGCGCTTCATATTCGACCTCATTATTAGTTATAGAAAATTCGAAGCATAGCACGTACTCGATGATGACACCCTCAGGGCTGACTAAGACTAACCCAGCACCTTCTCCGGTAGAGTTGGACGAACCATCCACGTACAGGACCTAAAAACCTTTGAAAAGATCGGCACTCTCTTCGGAGAGGCTCGATTGTGACAACAGAGTGCCGATCTCATTCTGTTCAAGCTTGACATCATCTAGAATAGTATATTCTACTATAAAATCTATCAATATCTAAGTTTTGATCGATGATCGAGATCGATAATTGATGTCGAACTCCATGAGCTCGATCGTCCATTTTACGATTCTTTCGAAAGCATCCATTCGATGAAAAATTACTTTTATTGGTTGATCCATGAGGACCGTTATGGTGTGCCCCTGAAAGTAAGGTCGGAGTCTCTTGACAGCGATTAGAAGAGAGTAGATCAATTTCTCCAGCTTAGAGTATCTGATCTCTGCATCCCTCAGGATCCGGCTTATGTAGTAGACCGATCGTTGCATCTTTGCTTCCTCCTTGATCAGGACTACTGCCAAGATTGTCGGAGAGACTGCTAGGTACAAGAATAACTCTTCTTTAGATTCGAACTTTGGCAGCAATGAAAGTGAGTCGAGGTAGCTTTTTAGCTCCTCAAACGTCCGTTGGCACTCCATCATCCAGTAGAAGTTCTTTGGTTGCTTGGGAACTTGAAAGAAGGGCATGCATCGCTCGACCGATCTCGAGATGAAGTGATTTAGGAATGCCACTTTTTCAGTCAGGTGCTAAACTTCTTCGATTGTTTTTGGAGCAGTCATCTCCTGAATTGCTTGAATTTCCTCTGAATTTGCTTCAATCCTGCGTCTTGACATCATAAACCCCAGAAACTTTTCTGAGGTCACACCAAAGACGCACTTGGTCAGGTTTAGCTTCATCTTGTGCTTCCTAAGTGCACTGAAGATCTCTTCGAGGTCGACGAGATGGTTTATAGAAGCTCGGCTTTTGACGAGCATATCATCTACATACACCTTCATGTTGTGGCTGATTTGCTTTTTGAAGATCTTATTGACCAGACGCTGGTACGTTACCCCTACATTCTTGAATCTAAAGGGTATAATCCTGTAACAGTAAAGACCACAGTCAGTAACAAAAATAGTTTTTTCTTCATCCTTCGACACCATCCGTATCTGATTATAGCCGGAGAAGGCATCCATGAAGGTGAGGAGCTCGTGGCCCGAGGTTGCGTCTACTAGTTGATCAATCCTGAAAAGAGGATATCTATCCTTTGGACAGACTTTGTTTAGTTTTTTGAAGTCCATACACATCCTCCACTTATTGTTTGCCTTTTTGATGAGAACCATATTTGAGATCTAGATCGGATAGTTAACTTTTTGGATGAATCCAGCTTTGAGGAGCTTGCCTATTTTTATGATTACTTTCTGCCTCTCTGAGCCATGATTGCGCATCTTCTCTTTAAACGATCGATACCTAGGATCAACGGTCAGCCGATGTTCTATGACCTTGATGTCAATTTCTGGCATATTCGCTGGGGCTCAGGTGAAGACGTCCGCATTCTTCCTGAGGAAGATGATGAGTTGCTCCCGAACCTTATCCCCCAAGTTGGAGCTGATCTATATAGTGTGCTCCGCGTTTCCATCATTTAAGATCACAGATATGAGATCCTCCATAGGTTCGCCCCACTCCTCAGTGAGGTCGTCACGGGTATCCAGCCCCTCGATAGAATAAAGATCGGACTAGATGTTTTTCTCTTGGGCAATAAAATAATAGCGTCTCGCCAATGTCTGGTCTCCCCTGATCTTCCTGATTCTGTAGCTTGTTGGAAACTTCACCTTTAGATAATAAGTCGACACCACTACTCGGAGCAAATTCAACTTAGGTCGACGGAGGATAGCATTATAGGCAGATGGAGCCTTTACAACCAGAAAATTGATCTGTGCCTTAACCAGCTTCGGACGTTGCCTGGTAGTCACAATCAAAGTTATTATGCCCTCAACTGGCATGGCATTGCTAGTGAAGCCTACCAACGGAAAGTTCACAGATTCTAAATGGTTATTAAGTAAGGATATTTTCGAAAAAGTATCATAAAATAATATATCGATCGAGCTTTCATTATCTATCAAAATATGGCGTACATCATAATCGATAATATTTAAAGAAATTACAATCACATCATTGTACGAAAACTAGACTCCTTGGGCATCTATCTTAGTGAAGGTTATAGGTTCCTCAGTTCTTCATCTCTTCACTGATCCCTCGGATCTGTCGGCCTCTTCTCATCAAAGTCCCCTCGATATAGTATTGATGATATCGAGAGGCGGCCGATCTCCTTGTTGATCCTCCCTCCTTGGTGGTTCAGACTGCGGTAGTGCCCTTGGTCGATCTTGCCATCCTTCAGATCGATGTCGTAGGAATCGATCGAGTCTGCCTCGCTTGATGAGCTCCTCGATCTCATCCTAAAGCTGAATACACTCCTCAGTATCGTAATCGTGGTCACGATGATAAAGGTAAAACTTGTTAGGATTACGCTTGTCAGAGTGAGTACGTATTCTTTTCGGTCTCGGTAGTTGTTCTCTGATTTTCATCAGCACTTAAGTTTTCAGAGCATTGAGAGGGGCGTAGTTGTAAAATTTTTGGAGGAGAGAATCCTACCGCACCCTTCTATCGGAGCTTCCCTACCTCCGAGTCAGGGGAGGAGTTCGGGCTCGCTTGCACTCAAAGAGAGTTTGGAAGTATGATCGAGCTTCACTCGACTTTTCCTCCTTAGTGGATCTGCCTGGTTCACCGATTCACCGCTCTCCAATGACTTCATTATCCTTGGCCTTGAAGGCCTCTTCAGCTCGGGCATAACCTTCAGCCCGAGCCAGCATATCGGCAAAATCTCTAGGATACTTTTTTTTCAGGGAGAACAACAAATCATTCTTTTGAAGGCCATCCTTGAGTACGGCCATTGCAACTGACTGGTCCAAATTTTGGACCTTCAATACAGCAGCATTAAACCAGATGATATAAGCTCGGATGGATTCCTCCTCCTTCTGCTTGATGTTCATCAAAAAATTCGAACCTCGGTGGAAACGTCGGCTGCTAACGAAATGAGCCATAAACTGATGGCTCATCTGATCAAAGAAAAAGATGATACCTAGCTTAAGAGCTAAGTACCAATTTTTGGCTGCTCTCTTGAGGGTGGATGGGAAAACTCGACATAAAATAGCATCTGGCGCATTGTGGAGCAGCATCATCATTTGGAAGGCCTCCAAGTGATCGATCGGATCGATGGTCCCATCGTAACTCTCAAACTGAGAGAGCTTGAAGTTCGACGGGATCGATTTCTGCATAATCATCTGAAAAAAAGAGGATCAATGCAAATATCATTACCATGGGTGGAGGGAGCGTGATGGAGTTCTTCGATTCATCAGTTCATTTTCTGAAGCTTTTGATCAAGGAGATCTTCACGATCATTGATCTCTAGGGTTTTTTGGCCAAGCAAGTGTGAAGCCTCCCCTTAGGTCGAGTCATGGTCTGAGCAAGGATCCACCATCCTCTACTTTCTTCTTTTGAAGATCAACAATCGGGCAGCCCAAGTCGGCCATCCCAAGATCGGATCATGAGGCTCCGAAGAGGCCTGCTCCGATCAAATCGGGGGTGGGGCCTGCCGACGTATGGCTTGCACTACCTCCTTCAGACCACGAACCTATTGAACCAGTAGGTTGAATTGCTCTGCATCTACCATGGATGCAGGTGAAGCCTGAGTTACCGGGGCTAGAGTCAGGTCAAGACTTTCCTAGGAGGCTTTTTTTTTTGGAGAAGAACTCTAGAGAGAAGGAAGAGAGATCGCTGTCAAGTACTCCTTTTAGAATAAGAAAATCTCAGAAAAAGAAGGATCCTTTCTCTAACGTCAATTCTGTTGGTGCAGAATCTGGTTGATGTCGAATCAAGCTGGAGTCGAAGAAGAAGAGATCACTGTCAGTGATCTGCAAAATAAAGTTCCATTCGGAGTCGGTGGTGGTGGCTCTGGCAGGACCCTCCGACGATCAAGTCAGCTCTTCTGGCCAATAGAAATAGAGTGCTCAGGTAAGAATTCAGCAGAATTTTGGAAAAAAGAAGAGAACTTAGAAAAAATATATCTAGAGGATCTCTTTTTATAGATGGGGCTTGTCATAACCGTCTGATAATGGGTCATTCAGATTCATATGGAGTTTGTTATAGAGAAAGGTGTCCATTATTGTGATGTGGCCATTCGATAGTGGGCCACTCGGAGCCACGTGGAGTTTGTTATGGAGAGTAGTGTCCATTGCCATAAAATGGTCATTTATTGAGATTTAATAGTTGAAGTTTGGAGGAAGCAAACATTGGTTGGTGAAGAGCTTTGACATACATCAATTTTAGGAGAGTTCGGACTCCTAAAGGGAACACGGCTAGAAGAGATCATCCGAAAGGAATGCTAGTTAAAATATCGAAGTAATTTCTTGGAGGAATCCGGATAGAGTTCGATTGATGGAGAAGTCTAGGAGGAGTCCGACTGGTGGAGAAGTTTAATCGAAGGAGAAGTCTGAAAAGAGTTTGGCGGACTGAAGGAGAAATTTAGGAGTTCGACTCCTGAAGGAATCCAAAAGAAGTTTGGCTCCTGAAGTTAACCGACTGAAGAAGAAGTTTGGAAGGAGTTCGACTTCTAAAGATATCCGATTGAAGAAGAGATTCGGAAGAAGTTTGGCTCTTGAAGGAACTTGACTAAAGAAGAGATCCGAAAGGAGTTTGGCTCCTGTAGAAATTCGACTGAAAGAGGAGTTCAAAAGGAGTTCAGCTCCTGGAGGTATCCGACTGAAGGAGAAATCTGAAAGAAATTTGGTTCCTAGAGAAACTTGACTGAAGAAGAAGTTTGAAAGGAGTTCGGCTCCTATAGAAATTCGACTGAAGGAGAAATCCGAAAGAAGTTTGGCTCCTGGAGGAACTTGACTGAATGAGAAGTTCGGAAGGAGTTCGATTCCTATAGGAATCTAATTGAAGGAGAGGTTCAAAAAAAGTTTGGCTCCTGAAGGAACTTGACTGAAGAAGAAGTTCGAAAGAAATTCGGCTCCTGGAGGAGTTCGAATGAAGGAGAAATTCGAAAGGAGTTCGGTTGGGATTCGACCGTCAGATGAGTTTGACTATTGAATAGTTCGGTCGCTTGAGGGGTTCGGCCGTTGGAGGAAGAATTTTTGATCGAAGCTCCTCCGGGATTACTAGTTGCATTAGGCTAAGCATCAGACTGGACTTCGACGGAAGTGGGATTTATCCCCAATAAAAGAGATCTTATCTCCTGTTGAGGTTGACGTTGAAGCTCGGGAGAGATATTATCTCCAGCCAAAGTTGAAGGAGATCTTATCTCCTGTTGATGGGTTAGAGCTTGAGGAAGATCTTATCTCCAGCCGAGGTTGAAGGAGATCTTATCTCCTATTGAGGTTGGCATTGAAGCTCGAGGAAGATCTTATCTTCAGCCAAAATTGAAGAAGATCTTATCTCCTATTGAAGGGTTGGAGCTCGAAAGAGATCTTATCTCCAACCGAGGTTGAAGGAGATCTTATTTTCTATTGTCATTGATGTTGAAGCTTGGAGGAGATCTTATCTCTAGCCGAGGTTGAAGGAGATCTTATCTCCTATTGACGTTGAAGTTGAAGCTCGGAGGGAGATCTTATCTCCAATTGAGGTTGAAGGAGATCTTATCTCCTATTGAGATTGGCGTTGAAGCTCGGAGGAGATCTTATCTCCAGCCAAGGTTGAAAGATCCCTTCTCTCACCTCGTCTAAAATGAATGAGGCCTTCGACTTTGCTCACGTTATGACGAGGTTCTTCTCCTATTCCTAACGGGCTGTAGGGGCACATAAGGGCCATTATTAGGGCCTCTCTCCTCATCTCGTCTAAAATGAATGAGGCCTTGGACTTTGCTCACGTTAGGATGAGATTCTCCTCCTATTCCTAACGGACTGTAGAGGCACATAAGGGCCATTGTCAGGACCTCTTCCCTCATCTTGTCTAAAATGAATGAGGCCTTCGACTTTGCTCACGTTAGGACGAGATTCTTCTCCTGTTCCTAATGGACTGTAGGGGCACATAAGGGCCGTTGTCAGAGCCTCTGCTCTCATCTCGTCTAAAATGAACGAGACCTTCGACTTGCTCATGTTAGGACGAGATTCTTCTCATGTTTCTATCATGGCTACTATTGATTGTTTTTTCTCTATCGTCACATAGTTTTTGCACCAAAAAATAATAATATTGAAATAAAGGAGTTTTATTGAAGAAGAATTACCGACAGTATATTCTCAGATTCTCTAAGTTTCAAGGTCGTGGGAGCGTTGTTCCTCTGAGCTCCTTCAGACGATAAGTTTTGGATCAGATGACCTCCTCTACTTCATACGGGCCTTTCAATTTGGGATAAGCTTTCTCTGACTCTGAGGCTGAGAGATGGCAGCTCGCCGAAGTACTAAGCCCCTCTAAAGATAGCATTGATGATGCCGAAAGGCAGTCGATCTTCTTATTGTTTCTCTCTTATTGGTGGTTCTAGCTGTGATAGCATCCTTGATTGATCTTCTCTTGCTTCATATCGGTGTCTGTGGAGCATTAAGGAGGATATAGTTATGAAACCTTTTAGGAGAAACTTCTTTACGTCCTTCCATCGGGACTTCTTTGACGATGAGCTCGAGGAGGAGTTTGGGCTCGCTCGTGCTCGGAGGGAGTTCGTGAGCATGGCCAAACTTCATTCGACCCTCTATCAGTCATGGGTTTACTAGACTCACTCGCCTGCTACTCTTCTACGGCTTCCTCATCTCTCAATTTGAAGGCTTCTTTCACTCGGACATATCTTTCAGCCCGAGCTAGCAGATCGACAAAGTCCCTAGGGTACTTCTTCTTCAGAAAGAATAGCAAATCATTCTTTTGAAGGTCGTCCTTGAGTGCGGCCATTGTAACAAACTGGTCCAGATTTCAAACCTCCAATACAGCAGCATTAAATCGGACAACATAAGCCTGGATAGATTTTTCCTCCTTCTGCTTGATATTCATCAAAAAATTCGAACCTCGGCACGGACGTCAGCTGCTGACGAAGTGAGCCACAAACTAGTGGCTCATCTATTCAAAGGAGAGGATTATACCCGGCTTCAATATCGAGTACCAGTTTCTTGCTATTTTCTTTAAGATGGATGAAAAAGCTTGGCATAAGATGGTGTCTGGTGTGCCATGAAGCAGCATCATAGTTCGAAAGACCTTTAGATGATCGATCGGATCAGAGATTTTGTCGTAGCTTTCGAATCGAACGAAGCTCGAAGTTCGATGGAATGGGCTCTTGCATAATTCAAAGAGAGAAAGGAGGGATTGGTGCGGACGTCATCATGGTTAGCCGAAGTGACGTGGTCGAGCTTCTCAATCTATCAATCCATCCTCCATAGTTTCTGATCGAGGACGTCATCTTGATCGTAGATCTTGAAAGGCTTCTGACTGTAGATGGAGAAGATTTCTTTCAGAGAAGAATCACAATCCGAATAAGAATCCTCTACTCTTTCTTTTTTCTTTCCAAGGGTGATGGGTATACTAGCCCAAATGCTCTTTTTTAGGATCGATTTCTAACATCCTGATGATGGATTTCTTAGCAGAATTGCCATTGGGGGCTATCGTATAGCCTGCACCATCTTGGTGAGGCCCTAAACCCGCTGCATCAGCAAGTTAAACTGCTCTAGATCTACCATAGCCGTCGATGGAGGAGGAGGTCAAAGTGTCGGTGCTGGAGCCAGAACGGATGGATCTAGCTCGGATCTGACGGCAGAAATGGTAGATCTCCTGGTAGTCACCTTCTTTGGAGGCATTTTTTGGGATTGAGGGAGAGGATGGAGATGGACCTTGGAGAAGAAGATCCAAAGGGTCAGCTAAGCACTCCTTTAAGAACAAGGGTACCTCAAAAACAGCAAGTCTTTCCTCTAGCGCCAACCCTACTATTATTGGAGATAAATTCCACTCCCGTCGAAGTTCAATCTGATGCTTAGCCTAATGTAACTGGCAATTATGGAAGAGCTTCGATCAAAAATTCTTCCTCCAATGATCGAACCCCAACCGAACTCCTTCAACGATCGAACCCCAGCAGAACTTCTTCAGCGATCGAACCTCAGCCGAACTCCTTCGGTAGCTGGACTCCTCCAACGATGGAACTCCTTTCGAACTTCTTCCTCAGCCAAACTTCTCCATCAGTCAGGCCCCCCAGCTTTCGGACCTCTCCTTCAGTCGGATTCCTCCAAGAGCCGAACTCCTTTCGGACCTCTCCTTTAGTCGGATGCCTATAGGAGCCGAACTCCTTCCGAATCTCTTCTTCAATCGAATGCCTAAAGGAGCCGAACTCCTTTCGGACCTCTACTTCAATCAAATTCCTCCAAGAGCCGAACCTCCTCCGAACTTCTCCTTCAGAGCCGAACCTCCTCCGAACTTCTCCTTCAGATGGATTCCTCCAGGAGCCCAACTTCCTCGAAACTTCTTCCTCAGTCGAATTTTTCTAGGAGCCGAATTCCTCCCGAACTTCTTCAGTCAGATTCCTTTAAGAGCCGAACCCCCTCCTGACTTCTCCTTTAGATAGATTCCTCCAGGAGACCAACTCCCTCCGAACTTCTTTCTCAGTCGAATTCCTCCAGGATCCAAACTCCCCTCGAACTTCTCCTTCAGATGGATTCCTCTAGGAGCCAAACTCCTTTCAAACTTCTTCTTTAGATGGATTCCTCCAGGAGTCGAACTCCTTTTGGACTTCTCCTTCAGTCGAACTTCTTCACCAATCAAACTTCTTTAGTCGAACTTCTCCACCAGTCGGACTTCTTCTGGACTTTTCCATCAGTCAAACTTCATTCGGATTCCTCCAATGGATTACTTTCAGATTTCGAGTAGCATTCCTCCTGGATGATCTTCTCTAACCGTATTTCCTTTAGGAGTTCGAACTTCTCTGAAACTGACATGCATCAAAGCTCTTCATCCCTCCACATGGCCCCAAGTGGCTCAGTACCAGATGGCTACGGCTGTCATTATCAGTCTACTGCAGGCGAGACCCCTCACATGATCCCTAGCGGCCAGCTATCAGATTGCTACAACTGTCACTATCAGTCTGCCATAGACGACACCTCTTTCTCTCCATATCAAACACCACGCGGCTCCAAGCAGCCCACTACCGGATGGTATGGCTGTCACTATCAATCAGGCTCCGTTCATAAAAAGGGATCCTCCAGATACATTTTCTTCAAGCTCTCTTCTCCTTCCCAAAAACTCTGCTAAACTCTTTCCTGAGCACTCCATTCCTGTTGGCCAGAAGAGCTGACTTGATCGTCGGAGGGTCCTGCCGGAGGCATCACCATCCACTCCGGATGAGACTTTATTTTGCAGGTCATCGGTGGCGACCTCTTCTTCCTCAACTCCAGCTCGATCCGGCGTCTATCAGATTTTGCACCAATATGGTGTAATCTTTTGACACAATGATATGTTTGAATTCACTTATTGTACGCAAGGAAGTGAACAAGTTTTGCCCATGTTAGTGAATTGCATTTTGGCTTGACCAGCAAACCTTGGAACACATCTTAATATAGGATCTTTGGTCAATCAAACACTGTAGACTAGACCATGCTTTTTGAGGGATCTATCCAGCAACAACCTTTCAACCAGGTTCGGTTGTTAAATAGATTAGCTTAATGATGAAGGACATCAGGATTGAGAATCCTTCTCTTTGAAAATATGTAAATAACAATGTGGGGTTTGAGGAATTTTGCTTTACAAGGTTTTTGATTCTCTTCATGAGCATGCTGATTGTTGTTTTATATTTTGTGGACTAGGAAGCATGAAGAAGAAAAATAACATGTTATCCCTCTATTGAAAGGGTAGTGGAAATTGGTTTTCTGGCATTTTCATAGGGGAATGAATCAAAGTGAATCTCTTGATATAATTCCAAGTTGTGATGATATCTATCCCTCATAAAAATAAGAAATCTTGGATCAGTTCTCTTGGAAGAGAAAGTTTCAAATTGTTTCTCTGAAGTTTGAAAATGATATAGCCATGGATTATGGTATTAAGTTGTCAACCATACCAATTAGGACTAACAAGTATGCCAATCTTTGTTTGTTTACTTGAATATAAATTCTGCTACCATCTTTACTAGCATATGGCAGTGCAGGCATGCTTTATGAAGAATATCACCTTCTCCATAACGCAGCTCTTATTTGCACTTTTGCAATTATGCAGCAACTAGAGACTATAATGGTTGCAATATTAGTTGGCAGCTTGGAGCAGAATTTGTTATCCTTATGTTTTTTGGAGTTAGATTTTGTTGAAGCTAAAGAGGTCATCTTAGAGAAAGCAATCTTAGTATCAGAACATAATGACTTACATACTAATATGTACTGCTTTAACTGGACAATGGTATTCACCCCTAATTGCTGTGTAATCTTAGTATTAGAAAACATTGTATCGGTAAGGCATGGATATTGTACTGAGACAATGGTATGTCATCTCTTTTTAGTATATCAGAACCAAGAAGTGTATTGTTTATTAATACAATGTATCATATTAGTGTGTATTGCTCAGTACTGGTAGTCATGCTGATGCTGCTATAGAAAGCTAATAACACATTGTTTAGGTTTAGGTATACTGCAATTGTTCTTATCATGCTGCTATATTGTAAGTAAAAGAATTTATGTTTACGATATTTCATATAATAGAGTATTTCATATTTTAATAATATGTACAAAGAAGTCAAGAACTATATTAGTTATGAAGGAGATTAAATGGTGTTGAAAGTGTAACTGTTAACTACCAAATTGATGTTTTAATTCCTCTTGATGAAAGGGTTTACTCAAGCCTTCTCATTGAACCTACAAGGTCTCATCAACATCGAGTTTGTCGCTTGCTGGTTCTTAGGATTCTAGACGAGCATATAGCAAATAGAAAGGGATCGGTCTTATGGTATACAATTAAGCTACTCTATTTTATTTTTTTTAGTTTCTCTTAATTCCTCACTGTTCTTTTCTATTAATTAATTGAGAGATTAAATGAATCACGAACATTTTATTCACATGTATCAATAATACAAGCAATATTTTTTAGGCACTCTTTGTTTGAAGAAACTATGGTTTTGGAGATCGCTCCAAAGAATGTTTTGTATTTTATGAAGTTCGGTGATTTTACTTTTAAATATTCAAAATATTGTTTGATTTAATGTTACTGGACATTTTAGGTCTGTCTTTCCAAAGTTTGGTTTGGTTTAGATGGTATAGAAATGGACTATAGATTTTGTCATTTGCCACCGATCATAGTGACTTGGGATGGGATATTCGAGAGTATGCTAGGATTTCAAATAGAGTTGGTCCATTTTGTAGTATGCATGAAGTTCAACTTTGGATATAGAGAGAATTTTTGTTGGTCACCCTTAGGGTGTTTTGAGATTTTATTGATTATTGGACTATGTAGGTACTTTTTTTTCTAATCTTGGCATATGTAATTTTTAAAAAATATATATATATTGATTTCAATTATTTAGAAGTTTACCTATTAATTGAAATTTATGTGCTCTTTTATGTTATTTTTCAGATCATTTTCTTTGCCTTCAATGGTTGTCTAGATCATATTGTTTACCTTGCATACTTGATTGTCTTCATAATTTAAAAGTTAGTAAATTTGTGTTTGATTTTTTTTATTAACATGGAATATTATGGGCTCTAATTTTGCTTTACTTAATTTGTTTATGCAGGAATTGATAGATTGTGTTATGTTCATTATTCAGATTTTTTGTTAATTTAGAATAAATCAATACTAAATAGTGTGTCTTTCAATAGAATTGCGTCTTGAAATGTTTTAAGAACATTTTAACTTGCTTTATGTTCTTCTTCAAAGAAATGTCATATTTTCCAACGAAAACAATGCTTATTTCATTTTTACTAATTTTTACCTTCATATTTTATTTCTTATACATAATCAACCAAGTCATTTAGCTAATATATATGATCAAGGCATTGCCAATTATAATAGTTAATTTAATTATTTTTAAAATTTTTTATTAATAATAATATAATCTATGGACTAGACCTATCTATCATGAAATCTATGGTAGAAAGCTATATAGCTAGTATGAGCATGTACCTTCTTGTGTAAATTACAAAAGTTAATTCAATAATAAGCAAGAGATAAATATATAAATAAATTATTTTTTATTAATTATATATTTTTTAAAATATGTGCTTTGAATTTCTTGTAATATACACGTGGTCATTGATCATTTGGATCATGGTGCTTATGAGATGTTATCAGCGTTTTGGACGTCGGAATGATGTTATGCATATAATCTATAGTTACTTGGATGCTTGAGCTTTGAGTTGTACGTAAATTGTAGTTTCATGAACTCAGAATGCTCTCATCTGATTTGCCCAAAGAAAGCACGTGTTGGACCCTATCTTTCTGTGTTCGCGATTCGAACATAAGCGTATTCTACCCAAGAGGGCAAGTAGCCTCCTGGCCGAAGGCATGAAGGGAAGGTGGAGGATCCAGCAGCTCTCCCTTCGCATCAAACACATGGAACTCTTTTTTGTTATGCAATATCACGATACCATATACATGCCCGGGATTGTCGTTCCATGCATTGTCTGATATGGCTGCTATCTCCATGAATATTAGCAACCTAAACCAAACAATTGCAATCGATTCAGATTTTTAGAAGCCAAAATCAAACCGATCAACTTTGGAATAAAACCCAATCAACCAGGCAGAAATCTGGTCAATTTGGTTTGTTCTCCAAGTTACTTGAAGTTTGAAAAGAAGGATGGCCTAATGATTTGTTGATTTTATGATTTTATTTAGAAGCGTTCGGTAAGAAAAACTATGAGAGCATCCAAGTTTCTATTCAGCAAAACAATAATTAGTATAAACTATTGAGTCTATGATGAAAAAAATTATATAATTAAATATATAGATCAGTTCAGATTGAGACTGTATTGCCTGACCATTTAACCTATAATCAAATAATCTATTTAGGATTTTCAAAGCAAGAACCAAAAAACAAAACCGATCTATGCAAAATTCAAACCAAACTTACATGGTGAGGTTTGAATCTCTCACTTTTTTCAAATTGACCAAGAATTATTCACATCCATAAAATATTTATAAAATAGTAAAACCCATTTTTAGCATCTTATGTACTGCTGCATTCACTAAGCTATCTTTGTACTACCACGGTCGCCAAAAACCTTCCAAGTTATCTATTGTAATTTTTGTTACCTTTGAATAATGATGATGTATATATGATGATATTAATTAGGCCCTTCATAATTTAGATATTCATGGTTTAATTTTAGATTTTCTTGTTGGGAGGATTTTTTTTTTTTTTAAAGCCTTTCTAGCTTTAATGATTTTTCTATTTTTTGACTTGTCTTGATTTTTTTTGTTAAATTCCATCAGGCAAATATTAAAATGAGATATATGATTCGCCTGCCTTTTCTTCAATATTTACTATTGATATGTGTTGGAACCTTTTTTACCCACTTATTTAGATGATAAATTCAATGTCAGTTGTTTAGAAATTAGAACAGAAGGCCCTTGATGCATCGGTTTAGGATAAAAATTTTCAGTATAAACGATAGTTGTCATTTCGAATTAATGATAGTAAGTCACTTGATAATTTTTATTACTTTATATAAAAAATAATATCAACAATTGATTCGATCAAAGAGAACAAAGATTCAATATGTTCAACTCAAATCTTTTAAAAGAAAAGAAGTTGATGAAAGAATTACGAAAATAGAACTTAAGTCCCCCTTTCTTCAATTAATTAATTTTTTATATTATAAATCGAGGTATATAATTCTTATTTATAATAATGAGATATGTCCTTATATAATTTATCTCAGATTTCTACTTGTTTTCTAGAAGGGTGTTCATAAGTTGGTTGGACTTCTCTTCATAGTTAAAACGAACTAAACTCTAAAAAATATGGTGAATATAAAAAATTATAAAAAAATATTAATATTTTATGGAAGATAGATCTTGAATACTATATCAACTTTGTCTTCTATCATTTCGTTTAATTTTTCATAAATTCAAAGATAACTTTTGGTCAAAATTTTATCCAAAAAAGAAAGTTTTAGTTTGATCAATCCATTTTTAGATTCAAATGATAGAATTTTGGTCCGATTTAATCTCTTTAAGGGCTAATCAAAAGTTGTAGATCTCGAAAAGATACTCAATTTCAAAAAAAAAAAATCATTGTAATTAGCCATCATATAATCAAGTTATCATCTTTTGAAGTTTGGAAAGTGATTCGATTTCTGAATGTAATGGATATTGCTCCTGAATCTTATCTAGTTTTGCTCGTAGTAGCTAATATGATCCACATCAAGTTCTCATTGTAATGAAAGAGATCTACATCGAGTCTGGTAATCCTTTTATAGTGGTCCACATCAAATTTAATGATCAATTTGAATCAATGCTCTTTTTGTTTAGGGGATTTAGCTCATGCTAAATCAGAATTGAATTGAAGATGCATAATGCTTGCTTTCCTATCTCACGATTGAAATGCTTGGCTTGATTAAAGAAAGTTTTCAGCTTTGATCTTTCTTACTATATGATAGATTTTGATCCTCATGGGAGATAATTTTGCTATAGAAATTGCTAACACTTATGTTGAAGGTATTGTTAATCGAGACATGATCTGGATGAGTTGGATAATTTTTTTATCTAATTATGTGAGATATTTCTTCATCTCATCATCCATCGAGGAAGAACTAGTATAAGTGTGCATGATGTAAGTGCAAGTATGTGTAAACCTTGTGTAAGTATGTGTAGCACTAAAAGTAAAAAATTAATGGTTAAAGATTTGAGAAAAAAATAGCAGCCAAAACGAAAGATCAAATTCTATGTTGCCCTTAATTTTACAAATACAAGTTGGACTACAAACTTTGCTTACATTAGATATTTGGTAAAGGATTTAGATTCCAAAATATCAATGATGGGACATTCAATCTTTACATAAAAAAATAAATATAGTGCTTGATTATTTGATACTAATATATTAAAATGAATGATAAATATTTAATTTGAAAAATATTTTATTAACTAAATATATCACCGTTCATAAAACTTCATGAGGACGCAAGATCTGCCGTCCATGATTTTAAACCGTGGTACCACAAACAGTCGGATCGATATGCCGCCACCGTCTCCAGCGGTAGTTGAGGTAAGTAAAGCTTGGAATCGTCGCTAATTATATTAAATCTAAGACCGCTGCTTTGCGCTCGCCGTTAGAGCTTGTCTCAAACCAGCCTCTCTCGGAAGAAAGAGAAGCGGGAAAAGAGATAAGAGAGAGCGCGAGAGATGGCGAAGCAGAACGGAAAGGCCGCCGCCGGCTGTGCGGCCGTGGTGGTGGAGGTCAATAACCTACGGTTCACCTACCCCGGGATCGACGGGCACCCATCGCCGGGTTCAAAGCCTATCATCGATGACTTCTCCCTTTCCCTCCACGCAGGAGAACGCTGCCTTCTTGTCGGATCCAACGGAGCAGGTTGGTAGTGACCCTTCCCTGATCGAATGATCGATCGATTCGTTTTAATTTCGATTGAGAACTTTGAGAGATTTCTTCTGTGTTGCGGTATTGGATCTGATCTTTGTTTTGTTTTGGATTTTAGGGAAGACGACGATACTGAAGATATTAGGGGGGAAGCACATGGTGGAGCCGGAGATGGTCCTGGTATTGGGGCGGTCGGCCTTCCACGGCACCGCTGTCACCTCCTCTGGCGATCTTTCCTACCTGGGTGGAGAGGTAGAATTATGATTTTCTGAAGTTTGTCGTCTCAGATTGCAATTATTTGACCAACTTTGCTTGCTACTTGATGTGCTACGTGAATTGAAAGAGAAACGCAACATAATTCAGATATTCATTCATATTTTGCAAAAAAAAAGACCTTTTTCCGTACAATGCCAAAATAGATCCTGTGGTGTGGGGGGAAAATTAATTATTTTTAGTTAAGGAGCTTGTTTGAGTTGGAAAATTTTGTTAATGTTCTCCAAATCATCGTACTGGGGAAAATCTATAAGGATTTTCAAACCTACGTATGCTCTTGAAAGTTGAAATTGAGAAATGAGCTTTTTCTTCTTCTTCTTTTAAGCAACTAGAAATGAGCTTCCAAAAAAAGGCAGTATGTTGCCTACGGTTTGCTGAAATTAGATAAATGTTTAGAGCTTTTCATGGCCAATTATGCAACTAATGCATGGGTCGAACAATTAGCTATTCAAATTGTAAATTGTTGAGCGTATATAAATTGAAAAACAATTTTACAGGGAAAAATCATATCTGATAAGCATGTTGTTCATTCAGTGGAGGCAAGATGTTGCTTTTGCTGGTTTTGAGGTTACGATGCAGATGGATGTTTCGGCTAAGAAGATGATATATGGAGTTTCTGGCATTGATCCTCAAAGGAGAGAGGAATTGATTAAGGTATGTCTTTTCCTTTTTCAATCAAAGTTATTGCACAAACAGCTGGCTTGGTGTACTTTTGTATCTTATTTCGCTTCTCAATAACCTCTTTTGCTGCTACCACTGCTAAGGAAGTTGACTGAAAAGAAATGTTCTTTTAACAACAGCCTATTGGTGGTTGACTTGGTATTCATGGCCCAGTTAAAGATTACTTGGTCATTGTTACTTTAGGTTTTAAATATCGATCTTTCATGGAGAATGCATAAAGCATCAGATGGTGAAAGAAGACGAGTTCAAATTTGCATGGGCCTTCTTAGACCATTTAAGGTTTGTTTATTAACTTCTTAATCTTTATAGAAATCACCTGTGATATTACTATTTGGCAGTAAGCAGATCGAATCCATGCACATTTTTCTTTTACCAGGTCCTTCTTCTGGATGAGATTACTGTTGATCTAGATGTTCTGGCAAGGGCCAATCTTTTGAGATATCTTAAGAAGGAATGTGCAGAACAAGGAGCAACAATTATTTATGCAACACATATTTTTGATGGTCTTGAAGATTGGCCATCGCATATTGTAAGTTTTGTGCTTATCATTGTTCAATCATGAACTTTCTTAAGGACTTTCTTTTACTAAATTAGCACCAAATGCCAGGTATATGTTGCACATGGAAAATTGCAGTTGGCATTGCCTTTGGAAAAAGTGAAGGAAATGAGTAATTTATCCCTAATGGTAAGTAGTTTTATTGACAGAGCGATTCATATGAGTCATATCTTAAACCAGTTAAACTAGTTACACTTTCTGTATTTTACAGTAAATCTTGCAAATTTCCTGCAATAAAACATGATAATTGGTATTTTATCATTATTTGTTCCAATTATGTTGGAATTCTTTTCCTGTTAACCATAATTCAGGACTAGAGATTGTGAAGACCTTGATGAACAGAACCTCAAATCTCAAAAGAAATTAAAGCCAGAGATATAAGGAAAAGCAAAAAGGATTGCCATCCTTGTTTGCTAATTCGTTCTACTGGTGTTGAGTCAATGTCAAAACATTATACAATAAATCTTTAAATTTTAGCGGGCTTATGCAAATAATTTGTGGATGTATTTATCGAAAGAAACTAAATTATGCTGGAAATCTGTTCAAGCACAGATGTTTCAGATTATTGCATTGACTGAAAGGTGAAAAATATGGAGTAATGTCGGTGATCATCCAACCATCAAATGTTGAAGGAAATGAGTAATTTATCCCTAATGGTAAGTAGTTTTATTGACAGAGCGATTCATATGAGTCATATCTTAAACCAGTTAAACTAGTTACACTTTCTGTATTTTACAGTAAATCTTGCAAATTTCCTGCAATAAAACATGATAATTGGTATTTTATCATTATTTGTTCCAATTATGTTGGAATTCTTTTCCTGTTAACCATAATTCAGGACTAGAGATTGTGAAGACCTTGATGAACAGAACCTCAAATCTCAAAAGAAATTAAAGCCAGAGATATAAGGAAAAGCAAAAAGGATTGCCATCCTTGTTTGCTAATTCGTTCTACTGGTGTTGAGTCAATGTCAAAACATTATACAATAAATCTTTAAATTTTAGCGGGCTTATGCAAATAATTTGTGGATGTATTTATCGAAAGAAACTAAATTATGCTGGAAATCTGTTCAAGCACAGATGTTTCAGATTATTGCATTGACTGAAAGGTGAAAAAGATGGAGTAATGTCGGTGATCATCCAACCATCAAATGTTGCTTTTTCAGCAACTCCACAGCGATATCATAACTCAAATAAGTACATTAGAAGAACAGACGCAAGCACACAGATGCAGAAGCAAGCAATATTACCACCTGGATTAGAACAACTCTGAGATGATGGCATAAGAAATGCAAGAATGTTTTGATATCTCATGGATACAAAATGAAATGATGGAACAATGCAATGCTAGTCTAAATTAGATTAATTGTTCTACATAATATAAGTTAGTCCTTGATCCTAACAATATTCATTTTCAAACTTATGCATAATGAATCCTGTTTTAGAGATATTTTACTTATATCAAATTGCTTAAGTTTTAACTCTGTGATTCAGCTTTGATCTTTGTCAAGTTTTAGTTTTTATTCCTCAGTAATGGCACATGGGTTATTTATAATCATTTTTTTCCTGGATGACTTGTTCGATTGTAGAGAACAGTGGAAAGTTGGCTTAGGAAAGAGAGGGATGAAGATAGGAAGAGAAGAAGGGAAAGGAAGGAGAAGGGTCTTCCAGAATATGATAAGCCAGTAGAAGGCAGCAGGGTTGTAGGATACCCTGCTCGAAGTGCAGTTCGAGTTATGAACAATGGTTGGGCTGCTGGGAGACTGCATTCCACCATAGCAGGCGAGGAAAATTTCCTCGTCAGTTCAAATTGTGTTCTCAGGCAATGATGATATGCATGCTTCTTTTATGCTCAATAATGTGAAAAATTATTTATCTATTATTCATTTGACAAACAAGGTTATACCAAGTCTAGGTCCCAAAATTTTAGCCCTTCACAAATCAAAAAGATGGCCTCTTTATATTCAAGAAGTAAGGAATCCGATATTAAAATATTTGAGATGCAAAGTTGGCGCAATTTGCTTGATGCATACTTGAAGATGCTTGCACCACCAGACATGCCATTATCTAGGGCTTCTGGTTGCTTCTAATGTTAATGCATGCTTGAAGATGCTTGCACCACCGGACATGCCATTTTCTAGGGCTTCTGGTTGCTTCTACATTAGTTTGCTAGTTTCATGCTCCTATTACTGTGAAATAGGGCATGTACCTAGGATTTTTGAAATTATTGGGAAATGGCATATGTGCTTCTGCAT